>CM050517.1:71579902-71915301 GCA_027563665.1 Antrozous pallidus | reverse complement strand
GTTTAACTGCTTCAGAAATACTGTGCCTTAAGAAATTCATATCACCCGGGTGCTTCATATAGACATCTGCCAAATTAGATTGAAAATACTTGACACTCAGCAGGAAATAGCCCTTTTAATGAATTTAGAGAAGCCTAATGATTTCACCAAATATAAGCTGAATGCAGTATTACTGGGAAATTTCCACTATTAAGTATGTTTTTCTTGCCAAAGCCGGTTTGGCTCAGTGGAAAGAGCTTCAGCCTGCGGAGTGAAAGATTCCAGGTTCAATTCTGGTCAAGGGCATGTTCCGTGGCTGCGGGCACATCCCTAGCAGGGGGTGTGCAAGAGGCAGCTGATCAATGTTTCTCATCTATGTTTCTGACTTTCTATCCCTCTCCCTTCCTCTCTGTGAAAAATGAATAAAACATACATATTTTTTTAAAGTATGGTTTTCTTAATGCTTCACCATGTGGCACAATAAGAATAATATGCAATTGGTAATTATAATACTAACATTTTCATCATGGCACAAAATGACAGCTCTTGTTCTCTTTATCCAAATTTCTATAATCATGGCCAAAAATAAAATATAAATAATCAGTCACTTTTTATTAAATCTAAAGCAAAGAAAGCTTTGTAATGAAAGATATTTTATCTAAGTGTACCGGCATGTCATGTTCTAACAATGTTAATAATAGCCCCAAATAATAAAGGAAAAGAACGTGCTATTCATAAGGACAGGTCCCCTAGGACAGCAGGACTCACCGAGCATTGGTCAAGCTGCCTTTGTAGCCCTTCATCATCTCCTTGGACAGCGTGCTCTTCCATGAAGCAGTCTTTGGCACCCTCCAACCACTTCTCAATGACTTTTGAATCAGCCTAATGGAACACAATAACAAAGGGGCATATTACTCAGTGACATCCAACCTACTGCATCACAAAATCTATTGCTACTGCAAAAAAAAAAAAGACAATTGTTCAAAACTTTGATAGCATCATTTTCATTTACTTATTTCTTTTATTAGTATCCCAATTTTATAAATAATGATTTTTCTTCATGAATAACTCGATTCCCCATGGTTTGACAGTTTCCTGCTCATTCTAAAAATTTCAAAACAGCCCTGGCTGGTTTGGCTCAGTGGATGGAGCATCAGCCTTCAGACTGAAAGGTTCCAGGTTTGATTCTTACCCATCTCTGGCTAACCAGCCATCCTTCAGGGCCAATCAGGGTGATGTGAGGTTCAGTTCTGTCTCCTTGGTAGACTATGCTCCCGTTGCCTCCATGCCCAGTAGCTGCTTTGGGATCCCCTCACCTACTGGCGGGGCCACGGCACTTGATCACATATATTGGGGAACCCAGGTTTCTTCTCCAGGAAGGGCCCAGTTCACACCATTGGGTGAGAGACAGATCCATGGTACCAGCCACCACGACGCTTCAACCTCAGCTTGAACAGAAAACTCAGGCAACAGCTGTGGGCAATTGTGAAAAGAGAGTCCCTTCTTGGCAAAAGGGCCAACATAGAATGCTCAAGTGCCTACCCAAGAGGCCTTCCACACAGTGGAAGGGATTAAATCCTTTCATTTCCTTTTTAAGTTGGTGCCAAAAATTCAAAGAATTAGCTTGTAAATTTGTTTTGGGATAAATGTACAATATGATGCTCTAAAATATCAAAAATTATAATGACATTGTAGAATAATATCTTGTAAGGATATTCTTTGCTCTAGGCTATGTCAATTCAATTTCAAACTGGCTGTCAATTTCTTTTTGTATAGACAACGTTTAGATACATTTTTGCACCTTTCCCATGAGCAAGTAGTGTTAGCACGTGTGTTTTTTCCCTTTCCTTTAACATGACAAAATCCTTGATTTAACATTTGAGCTGTAACCACAGTATTGTAACTCATTAGTAATACCCCCATTTGCTCTAGAATGTCGCTTGCTCAGAGGTTAATAGGTAAATGATCAAGCACATAAGGTGCAAAATATCCTGCATTTCCCTCTAAATCTTCCCACTTGATGAACTGCATACTCTGTTGAGGCTGAGAAACTTGGTCAATGCACTATAGATTGGTAGTTATTAGCAGTTACAGGTAGTTAATATACAGTTATTAGCTGTATTAAGAGGCCATGCAGGGGGCCAATGCCTGGAGGCAATCACAGAAACGTCTGCCCCCATAGCTATTGTTCCCACGAAAGCTTTCCCATTTAATTTCAGCTCTGGGCACCCCTGTTTAACTAGCCTCACCCAGTAGATTTGACTAGAGAATCCAAATCCCTTTTTTCCCTGAAGCTCTGTGGAGAGAAGTTTTCCTGTTCTATAATAGGGTAAAATTATAATCTAAGCTATCCTAGTCTCTGGGAAAATTTGAATTATGGTATTTGTTGTCTGTGCTATAACTTTAATTTTACCACCAGTATAGTCTTGATCTATTAATTTGGTAAAACTTGAAATCCTTTCATAGTTAAGCTACTTCTTCCTAAAATGGTCCATGAATCCCTGTAGGGATTGCTTGTGTCCCCATATCGGGATTTGTACATATTTGGTTGTGGGACAGAGGTCCAATACTTCACTCCCTGGAGTGGCATGGGAGAGTTCCCCAACAGTGGGCCAATTGGTTGGCTGGGATGGTATGGCTGAGCCAGGGTGGACGAGAGTGCCCCTACTGTTTGGTGGGGCTGGGGCCAGCCCCACTTGCTGTTTCCCTGAAATGGGTCAAGAGGATGACCATCAATGTTTCTCTGGGAGCAGCAGTTATTAGCCCAGTGTTTTCCCCTGTGGCATCGAGGACAAAGACCTGGCTGCAGAGCAGGGGGATTAGGGACAGAACTCCCTGGCTCCCTGGGGCAGCCCTTTGCTTGCAATTCTTCGCAAAATGACCCGGTTTCCCACAAATAAAATAAGTCTTTTTCTTTGTTGCCTGAATGGTCCCTCCGCAGAGTTTCCTTCAATGCAGTAGCCAAAATCACTCCCTGAACATAGGTGGGCCTAATCTCGGCACAAATACGGATGAACTCAGAAATTGACCCCCCTTTCTTGTATGGCCGTAGAGCTTCCTGACATGTTTTATTGGCATTCTCAAAAGCCAGTTGCTTCACTAGTAGAGATCCCGCATCGGGATCTTCAACCACTCTGTCTACTGCTTGAAGCAATCGGGCCACAAAGTCTTGATAGGGCTCCTCTGGCCCCTGTATAATTTTAGCAATGTCCAGGGTTTTTTCTCCTTTGGTGGGTAATTCCCTCCAAGCCTTAGTGCCACAAATATTTATCTGCTGATAAGCAGCAAAGGAAACATCATCTGAGCCTGTAGGCTGTGATATGGCCCGGGTCCTATTAACATTTTAAGCGTGAGAGGCGTACCATGTTGTTGATTTCTAGCCGCTTGTTCTGCACTAAGTTCAGTCCAATTGGATTTCCACATTAAATAATCTCCAGGGGAAAGGCATGCCTTAGCCAGTTTTTGCCAGTTGAATGGAGGCAGAGCTGCACTAGTTACAGTGCCAATCAAGCTCAAAACAAAAGGGGAAGTGGGGCCATACGTGGAAACAGAGGCTTTAAACTCCTTAAGGGTTTGTTTGAAAAGGAACGGGCTCATGCATTCACAATATCTGCCCTAGATTGGTAGGGTCTGGTCTCTCTATGGCTGGATACATTGAAAATCCTGTAATATCCTCTCTAGCTCTTCTGGCTTTTCGTAACGTCTGCTATAAATAGGACAGTGTTGGTGCAGAAGTTACTTTTACATTTGGCTGTGCACCTGCTTCTAGATGTAAAGGCCTGGTGGCTAAGGCAATTTTTTCAAAACTGTGAGCAAGATCGTCATTATTTGAATGATCCAACTCACGGTGATGTTTGCCTCTCTTTACTGCAGTTTTAGGAACAGCAGGTGAAGGCTGAGGAGAGAGAGGGGGCGCAGAGGGAAGAGGTGACATTCTTAGGGATTTGCACTCCACAACTCTAGAGATATCCCTTTTTTGAGACCATAAATTACCAATATTTTATAGCCAGCTAATTTAAATTCATAACAATACACTCCCTACCTTATTCTTTGTCCTTGGTGTGCACACTTCTAGGAGCAACCTCCTTGCCTGTTCCTCCTACTCAGGTACCTGGTCTGGCTTGCCAATTGTGGGTGTTTTTCTCTCTTTTCCAAGACCAGCATGGACAGAGAGATTGGGTCCAGTTTCTGAATAGATGAGCTGGGGATTAAGAAATAAAGTATAGAAGACAAAGATGCAATAATAGAAAAAATAGCTGGGCCCCAGGTGGGATGTCTGTTCTCTCTGATAGAGAGGCAGCATCTGACACCCAAACAGCAGCACTTTATTTACATTCCAAAAATACAAAGGTGCTGGAAACCAATCCCGGGTCTCACTAACAGAAAGATGTGGATAGGAAGCCCAGAAGGCTGGTAAACAACCTTAATTGCTCTGAAAGGTCAGAGCTAAAACATTGTTAATTAAAGCAGCTTCCACCTCTGTTTGGTGTTTGTATGTTTCTGTCATTAGAATTTCCTGGCTTAAAGGCTATGAGCCGATCCCATAGTCTTAACAAAAGGGATAGCCAGGCACCTAGGATTTAGCCCACAAACAGTTAAGGAATACTCAAGGTTTTAGCCCACAAACAGTTAAGGAATACTCAAAATAATTTATATTTAAGTCTTGCCTGGGGTGCCCCCCACTAGGTATAGCAGAGTATTTCTGTTTTAAGATCTCATTATGCTATATGAACTATCACAAAACTTAATTCAAATGCATTAGCCAGAAAAGTCTTATCAGACTTCATTATAGAAGGATTTTTTATGGAATAGTTTGAGGAAGCCAGTGACATGATTATTTGAATATGCTTTTGTAAATGAACTGCATCATTTACTGCCTCCTTACCTAGGCAGACTTGGCCAGATTACACCTTTAACAAATTCCTCTTATTAATTATCAGTGTTCAAGGACTTCAAATTTCTTTTTTAAATATATTTTATTTCTTTAATCTTTATTATTAAGTTTATTAATTACATTATTCCCCATTATTCCCCCTTTTTTATCCTCCTATAGCTCCCCTCCACCCTGTATCCATCCCACCCTCCACCCTCACCTTCCCCTCCCCACTGCCCTCTCCCATTGTTGCACGATTTTTGTCCAGTCTTTGTTGCAATTCCCACACCCCTTTTCTCCCCAAGAATTGTCAGTCCATTCCCTCTCTATGTCCATGATTCGGTTATATTCACCAGTTTATCCTGTTCATCAGATTATTAATTCACTTGATTTTTAGATTCATTTGTTGATAGATGTGTATTTGTTATTCATAATTTATATTTTTACCTTTTTCTTCTTCCTCTTCTTAAAGAATATCTTTCAGCATTTCATATAATATTGGTTTGGTGGTGATGAACTCCTTTAGATTTTTCTTATCTGGGAAGCACTTTATCTGATCTTCAATTCTGAATGATAGATTTGCTGGATAGAGTAATCTTGGTTGTAGATTCTTACTATTCATCACTTTGAATATTTCTTGCCACTCCCATCTGGCCAGCATCGTTTCTGTTGAGAAATCTGCTGACAATCATATGGGTGCTCCTTCTAGGTAACTAATTGTTTTTCTCTTGCTGCTTTATTATTCTCTCTTTATCTTTTGCCCTGGGCATTTTAATTATGATGTGTCTTGGTGTGGTCCTCGTTAGATTCCTGTATTTTGGGGTTCTGTGTACTTCTTGGGCTTTTAAGTCAGTTTCATTCCCCAGGTGGGGGAAGATTTCAGTCACTATTTCTTCAAGTAGGTTTTCATTGCCTTGTTCTCTCTCTTTTTCTTGCACCCCCATAATTCAGATGTTGGCATGCTTGAGTTTGTCCCAGAGGCCCCTTACACTATCTTCAATTTTTTGGATTCTTTTTGTTTCTTGCTTTTCCAGCTGAGTGGATTTTGCTTCTTTGTATTTCAAATCTTTGACGTGGTTCTTGCAGCCCTCTTGGACTGCTTCTAGGACTTTGTGTAATACTTTTTATTTCAGTCAATGTATGCTTGATTTCTAGTTGGACATTTTTCATATCCTTGAGAGTCTCATTAATTTCCTCGTAGGTATTGTTCATTTCCTCCTTGGTCTTGTTCATTTCCTCATAGTTCTCATTAAGTTCATTGGTCTTTCTAGGAGCCTCTTGAAAAGCCTTATAAGCATGGTTTTGAATTCTATGTCTAGTCTTCTTTTTTCCTCTGTTTCTTTCACACCTGATTTCTTTCCATATCTCTGCATGGTGGCTTCTTTCCTGAGTTGGTCAATTAGCTTTATGAGGTAGATATCCTCTAAGGGACAGTGGCTCAGCCTCCCCAGTTACCTGAGATGGATACTCTTACTGCAATCCTTTATGGGTTGTACAGTATTTTTTAATTTAAGCCCAGCTTGTTGTTGTTAGCCCTAGGAGGGTTTGACCTCCAGGCCAATTGGCTGTGAAGGGAGACTGTGTTCAGGTTGGATGGGCGGAGTCTCTGAGCTGAGCAGGCAGGGGCAGCAGCAGCTACGTCCTATGCGGTGCGCGAGTCTCTGTGTTGGGTGGTAATGGCTGCAGGCACCTCCAAGAGAAAGCCACTGCCGGTCTCTACCCCTTGCCAGACATCTCTGCCTCTCCCCAAATGAGTCTGCACACCCAAATTCTCATCCAGGGTTGTAAAACAAAGCAGTCCGATGGTCTTGGTAATGAAGAAGCAAGTCACACAACTGTCCTGTAGTGCACTTTATGCGCAAACAGCTGTTCCAACACTCATTCTCCTGAGACTCAAAGAGCTCTGCCCTGCCCAGCTTTTAGCATGTGTACCCTGGATCTCAGGCCTTGCCTGGCACTGAGGAATCTGTGCAGTGGGATGTCTCTGCCCTCCCCGTTGGAAAAATCCAGCCGGGATTGTTGCTGCCCACCCTACAGCCTGCACGTGCCCATGGCTCCAAACCTCTGGCTCTGCGCGTATCTTCAAGGTTGCGCTCTGCCGTTCTTTTGAGTCTCAGTGTCCCACCTTGACTTTTATTTGTGGAATTTTCACTCAGCTAGCTTTCGTTAACTCTGGATGATGTTTGTTTTGTTGTTATATTGTAGTTTTGGAATTGTTGTCTGGGGCAGCAAGATAGGTGTTTACCTATGCGGCCATCTTGCTTCCGCCCTTTTAAAAACATCTAGGACTTCAAATTTCTGGGGGAGGAGAAAGGGGAACAGAGGAAAATCCCCCAATGGTGCTTTCATTTCTGCTGAACATTTCTGGTTTTATAGCAGCAGCAGGATTATCAGCACTAACCACATGTGGAGAAATAATATGCAATACTGTAAAATTATAATAATGGTTAACACGGCATGACAGTGGGAAACTTTTTTTAAAAAGTCATTTTCATTTTCTCACTAACAAAAACTGATAAAATTAAACCAAGAACATATAAACCCTAGTCATATCAATGACCCCATTTTTCAACTTCCCACCACATCCTAAAAAATTTTAATGATATTAAATAAATACAATTAGGGTTCTGTAATGAATGCATTTCCAGTCCTACCAAAGCTCAAAAAAATGGTAATGCAAAATATAAAAGGTTTCTTATGAAATTAAGAAAGCATATATTATGTCACAAAATTCATACTTTAAACTAACTTTATCTCTCTGATGTTGCCAAAGCAAAATTTTTTTTCAACCCCCCTACCATCCTCCTACACACAAATTTCCCAACATATAATTCCAAAGCAGGAGATTTTAAAATCTATGCAGTAGAATGTAACTGTTTTGCTGAGGTATCAGAGTTTTAGCTTCCCTGATCCTGTCTAGAAACAGAACGAAGTAGCTTTTATCAGTTTGATAAATCAGCCTCAGCGTAAGTTTTCGTTTGTAAAAAAAAAAAAAAACGTTTTGCTGACAAAAAAGTTTCTGAAAACCACTCTTCTAGCAAAGAGGGTTAGACTATCAACACATATATATTTGATTTGTCAAACTGTAAATATGATGCAATGCTACCATCTAAAATCACATTAAAAAAAAATCAAGGGTCTCACCTTTTCCCATTTGTCCAACAGGATTTGTCCAGTTCTGTTTACTTCATCTAGTCTGGGTCTTCTTTCCATCTATTCCCTGGAAATAAAGTCTCAATATAAGAATATTGTAAACTATCTTCTCAGTATAATGTTGAAGCTCTTTAAAGTTTTAATGATAAAGTCCCTCCCACATTCCCTTTAGGTGTCACACAGTTTCCCTAAGACAGTGTTTGGCAAACTCATTAGTCAACAGACACAAATATCAACAACAGTACAGCGACTGACATTTCTTTTGAGAGCCAAATTTTTTAAACTTAAACCTCTTCTAATGCCACTTCTACAAAATAGACTCACGCAGGCTGTGATATTTTGTGGAAGAGTCACACTTAATGGGCCAAAGAGCCGCATGTGGCTAGCAAGCCACGATTTGCCCACCCCTGACCTAAGAGGGTACTACAACCATACAACTGCAGGCCACCTTCCCGAGCACCAGAGATGTTTAGTTTTAAAAGATATATTCAAACTAAAAATAAAAAACTTGGGTTTCTTTTTTAAAAAAAAAATGTTAACACTACAGTTACAAGTTTCTATCAAGAGGAAATAAGTAAAATTACTGGTTTAGATCCAGGATATCTATCTATTCACATATATAGCCTCGACACATGCCACACTATAAAAATAAGGGTTTGCATCCAGTGAACTGAAAGTGCTCCAACAGAAATCACTGAACAAAAATTAATTAACAAGAAAAAGAAACAGTCCACACTGGTTTTGCTCAGTGGTTAGCATGTCGGCCTGTGGACTGAAGGGTCCCAGGTTCAATTGTGGTCAAAGGTATGCCTGGGTTGCAGGCTCAGTCCCCAGCAGGGGGCGGGCAGGAGGTAGCTGGTCAATGATTTTCTCTCATCATTGATGTTTCAATCTCTCTTTCCCTCTCCCTTCCTCTCTGAAATCAATAAAAATTATTTTTTAAAAAGTAAAGAAATAGAGACTAAAGTAATTTGAGTATTTTTGTTGGTATTACATTAAGTCTAGAGTGCATTGCAAACTTCAATCATCAACATAAGTTCATACATAATTTATAAATAATTCCAACATTCTTCAGGATCCAAACTAAAGCATTTTGTTCTTTTTGTTTTAAAAATGGCTTAATTTTAATATTTATGTCTCTGTGGCTTTATATTCTCAATGTGCCTACTAACAGGTTGTGAAGACAAACTCCACAGCCTCTAAGAAAGGGCTGAACAAGATCACGAGAACACACACACACACACACACACACACACACACTTTAACATAAGTGCACACTCAGTATTTGAAGTTTTTCCCTCTTCTCAACTCCCAATTAGTATTAACTATTCAAATTGTGTCCAAAATAGGACAACAAAAACTTGTAGGGGCCCATATTATTACAACCAGATAATCCAAAGAAGGATGCCTCTTCTAACTTATACTTGCAAGCACTGTCAAATAAATATAGCTTTCCTACTTTCATTCATATAAACTTTAATGAGACTAAGTAACACAGCCATTTGTTTACTCAAAGGTCAAGAAATAACAAGAGAATTTAGGAAATACCATTTCTTTTTGTTAAGCTAAGTGCTCATGCAAAAAGTCACTATCAAACTGGAGGGAAATGATTACCCCCTTTATACAAACTGAGTTTTGATACTGTTAGGTTCTACGCCACCGTGAGAGTCACTGCAGGCAGGGAGTCCGAATGAGTGAGTGAATTAATCAGGCTTTATTGGGGGTCTCTGGGCGGGATCAGAGAGCCGGGGAAGCCGCGCCCTGTGACTGGGGCCAAGGGAAGGGGAAAAGAGGGCACCCAGCCGGACCTCCTCCCGGACTGCCTGGGAGAACAGTCTGGGAGAAAAGGTGCCACGTGGTGCATGGAGACTCATTTTAAGGCAGGAGTTGGGCCCAGACACCCGAGAGGGGTCTGGGGATAGATCTTGGACTCAGAGGCACCCATGGCCTCCCTCTAGGATGGGGAACCTGGACCCCTGAGTGTCGAGGAGTAACAGATATGGAGGAGGCGTCCCTCCTTGATATCTGCCTCTGGACGGAACAGCAGGCAGGGAGGCGACTGGAGGGTGTCCCCTAAAATCATCTCTTGCAAGGACTCCAGGAGTCAGGAATGGAGGGGAATCTCGGCACGGCCGTGTCTAGGACGAGAAACCCCAGTGGCAAAACGGGGTCCAGGGAGGGGAAAAGGACTCCAGGAGTCCAGGACGGAAAAACTTACAGATCAAAGAGAAGTCGGAGAGCCTCTGGGTCCAAGGTGCTGGAAGGTGGCGAGGAGAAGGAGAGAGGGGGAATCTCGCCCCGGTCTAACTGGAATGGGTCACAATACCCCTCTCCCAGATTTCGGCACCCAAATGTAAGGTTCTACGCCGCCTTGAGAGAAACTACAGGCAGGGAGTCCGAATGAGAGCGAATTAATCAGGCTTTATTGGGGGTCTCCGGGCGGGTTCACAGGCTTCGGGGGAATGGAGCCGGGGAAGCCGCACCCTGTGACTGGGGCCAGGAGAAGAGGAAAAGAGGGGACCCAGCCGGACCTCCTCCAGGACTGCTCTGATGGCTTACAGTGACCTGGGTGCCAGGATATTCCTGCGACACAGGTGCTGGGTGCCTGTGTATGCAAATTAACCGCAATCTTTGTTGGGTTGATTTGCATACTCACTCTGATTGGATACAGGTATAGCGGAAGTATGGTCTATTTACATGTTTGTCGATTATTAGGTAAGATAATTCATATGCCAAAAAGTTCTTTCTTTGACGATGTAAATTCACTGGTTATTAGTGTACAGACCTATGCAACCATGCCAACTTTCTAATCCCAGAATAATTTTATTATTTCATAAAGAAATCTAGTACCCATTAACAGTCACTTCCCATCCTCTCCCTCTTAGGTCCTGGCAACCACTACTCTACTACCTGTCTCTATGAGTTTGTCTATTCTACGTAGTTAATATAGGTAGAATCATGGTGCCTACAAACTTGATACTGACTCTTTTTACTTATATGTTTTCAAGGTTCATCCATGATATAGGATATATCAGTACATAATTTTTTTATTGCCAAAACAGTACATTGTATGGCTATACCACATTTTGTTTATTAACCCACCTATTGTATATTTGAGTGCTTTCACCTTTTGTTTATTATTAATAATATTGCTATGAACATTCATGTACAAACCAAAGTTTTGTGCTTTTTTTAAATCGATTTGCTAAAATATTTTTAAAAGAATAAAATTTAAAGATTACATAATGGAGTCATGTGGATGGAGTCATATGATGATTATAGTTAACAGCACTGTAGTATATAATTTAAAGTTTCTACGTGAGTAGATCTTAAAAGTCCTCATCACAAGAAAATATTTGTAATTGTAGGTGATAGATGTAAACAAAACTTATTGTGGAAATTATTTCACTGTATATTCTTACCATTATGTTGTACATCTTAAACTAATACCATGTTATACTATATCTATTACATCTCAGTAAAACTTGACAAAAAAAACAACAACATTGAAAACTTATGTCGATACACAAAACTTTACAAAGGTGTTTACAGCTTCCTTATTCATAGGGGCTTCACGTATAGTGACCCAATTAATCCTCACAATAAACCCATGACGTAGATGCTATGAGTAATATTTTACCGATGAGGAAACTGAGGCAGACTGTTTACTAACAGCTAGTTACTGCCATAGCTAGAATTTTGAATGGAAATAAACTGTTTAGTCAAAGCTTTTGAACAGGAAAAAAATAATTTACAATAGTACTAGTTTCAGGTCGTCATTGTGTCCTCAACAAATGCCTTGATTTGGGAAATTGCCTATTTTTTAGTGAACATACAGGTTTGTATAAATTATTTTATTATATTTTTTCTTAGGCTCTTCTAAGCTTCTCAATTTCAAGTGATTCAGCAAGATGGATTTCCAGTAAACAAACCACTATAACAAATTGCCATATTTAATATATTTAGGTATATTGATGAATAAATGCTAAAAATTCTAGAGGAAACCCAAAGAAAAATATTGATAACTGAAATGGAAACAGGGGTTTAATTCATGAAATAGAATGTGCAAAAACAGAATTAGACAGTGGTACAAAATTATAATATGAACTTTTAAAAAGGAAGTTAATATTAAATAAAGAAATGCAGCATAGCAACTAAACTGCCCTAGGTTGAATACCTGAACCTGGGTTATTGGTCACCTGTAAAATTAAAATCATAATTCCTATTTTTTAAGGTTCTTGTAAGTTTCAAGATAATGTACATGTATTTCCTAGAATTCAGTAGCACTGAAAAAGGGTATTATTAGTAGTATATTTTCCAAGTAAAAAATAAGCCTTCATGCCGATACCGGTTTGGCTCAGTGGATAGAGCGTTGGACTGCGGACTGAAGGGTCCCGGGTTAGATTCCGGCAAGGGCATGGACCTTGGCTGCGGGCACATCCCCAGTAGGGGTGTGCAAGAGGCAGCTGATCGATGTCTCTCTCTCTCATCGATGTTTCTGACTTTCTATCCCTCTCCCTTCTGCTCTGTAAAAAATCAATAAAATATTTTTTAAAAAGCCTTCAGAATTAATTATCTTCTTTTCTGACATCTCATTTGACAGCTTTATGAGTAAATGAGCAGCTGCTAAAATTAAGTTACACCTTGCATTGCGGAATACATTTGTTGCTGAAATTCAGAATTGAATTGTGTTTAAAATGAAACCAGGGAAAATTTCTATTTGAAAGAATATGTGGGTTAATCTTTTTGAAAATTAAGCAGCTTTTGAATTTAGAATAATGTCTCTGATAAGTTGATAACTGTGAACTTTTAGGTAGCTAAATTGATTAAAACACATCAATATGTCAATTTCTATGAGGATTTGTATTTACAACTCAGAACCTACAAACTTGAATTTTAAGGGTATGATATATTTTAGAAAAAGTAAGTTGCTAATTTCTGCTGACTATAACTTAGCTTACTTTTTAATTATGAATAATTTATATCAGGAAGAAATTGGCCAGGCATTTTGTTTGTTACTATATTGGTGACCCAATTTAAAATTTTAGGTACATCCTAAAGTCGATGGAAATCTTGGCCCATTAACTTATTTAAACTCAACAGTTACTTTCTTTGAAAAGTATGATACATAATTTAATGTTTTTCAAAAATTTCCACTTTGATTATCCAATATAAAAAGTAGGGCCTGAAATAAAGTGATATACGTGTAACTTAGGATATCCATGTCATAAAAATAAAATTTAGAAAGCATGGCCTCTGGTTAACATGAGGCAACAGTGCCACCTTTAGTTACAATTCTATTCCTACATTTTGGTAAAGATTGCTAACTAAGACAGCTCTCACTTAAGAAAATTGGAATTGGAGAGGCTTGAGCTGGTAGTACTGTACTTAGTAATATCTGCTGTGATTTGTAATTCGTGATTTTTCAAAAACACATATAAACTTTTTTATCATTCTCTGTTCAGTTCTATGAAGAAACAAAGTATTTATACGTATATTCCTGTTTCTGTTTACCAAAATGATTTTGGTGGGTAAATGTGTACTTTGTCTTAAACAAGTATTCTAGTTTGAAAATTATATTAATGTTCAAATCCCAAGCAGTTTTTAGCTCCTGTATACTCTATCTAAAAAAAGAGAAAAATGCAAATTGACTGTACCTCCGCTATGCCCACAAGTCATGCTCACAAGTCAATCAGGAGTGAACATGCAAATTAACCCCCCAGGGATTGTGGGTTAATTTTCATATGCAGATGCTCCTAGCTTGCAGGCCCACACTTATGGCTTGAGCAGAAGGGGTCCCAGATCACCCCCGGCCACTGCAAAACCATGGGTACAGCAGCCAAGAGGCTGGAGGCAGGGCGGTAACTTCCCCATGTCACCATTACAACACAGGGATGTCCCCACCCCACCCCCGGTGCATGTGCTCTGACACTAAGTGGCGGTTCAGGTCCATGCCCCTAGCTTGGCACCCATGACAAGGAGCTGGCTGCTGGCCTCTGAAGCATGAGAAGACCCTGGTGGCTGCCACCAATCCTGGTCCAGGGGTCCCTGCATGCCCATATACTCCCAAGTTACCAAGTTACATACTCCCCAGTGGGGTTGTGCTTCCAACCATGGTACATGCCCTTAACAGGAATCAAACCTGGCACCCTTCAGTCTGCAAGCTTACAGTCTACCCACTGAGCCAAATCAGTTCCAGTATAAAAACCTTTTCTGACCCCTCATTAGCTAAGTTCCTGTATGCCACCACTTACAGTATTCTTGGTCACTTGGGTTTAAGAATCCAGGGGTCCATCGCCCACAAAGGGCTGGCTGCTGGCCTCAGGGGCATTTGGAGAGGGGATATTCCCGCCCATCCTCTGCTGTTTGCATGTGCTCAGATGCCAAGCAGCAGTTCAGGTCCATGCCCCCAGCGTGGCACCCATGATTGGGGGGCTGGTTGTTGACCTCTGGGGTGTGCAGAGGCCCCGGTGCCTGCCACTGCATGCAGCCCGGGGAGCCCTGCATGCCCCCCAGCCTAGAACCCATGATGGGGTGTGTGGAGACCCAAGTGGCCACCACTGGGTGGCAGGGACACCTCCCCAGCCCAGTGGATACAATTCAGGGACCGCTAGAGCTGCAGAAGAAACACCATTAAAAAAAATATTTGATTTGGTTTCACAGAGAAGAGGGGAGAGGGATAAACAGTTGGAAACATCAATGAGAGAGAAACATTGATTAGCTGCCTCTACATACTCCCCAGTGGGGTTGTGCTTCCACCCAAGGTACATGCCCTTAACAGGAATCAAACCTGGCACCCTTCAGTCTGCAGGCTTACAGTCTACCCACTGAGCCAAATCAGTTCCAGTATAAAAAGCTTTTCTGACCCCTCATTAGCTAAGTTCCTGTATGCCACCACTTACAGTATTCTTGGTAACTTGGGTTTAAGAATCCAAGAAGGTGATCTAGGGTTTTGCCACCACACTCCTAGAGGAAAAAACAAAGTTTCCCATTGGAGGCACTAAGAAATGTCATATCCTGCCCTAGCTGGTTTGACTCAGTGGATAGAGCCTTGGCCTGCTGACCGCAGAGTCTGGGTTCAATTCTGATCAAGGGCGTGTACCTAGGTTACAGGCTCCTCCCTGTCTGGGCCCAGGTTAGGGCTCATGCAAGAGGCAACCAACTGAAGTCTCTCTCTCACATTGATGTTTCTCTCCGTCTCTCCCTTTCTCTTCCACATGCTCTAAAAATCAATGGAAACATATCCTCAGGTGAGGATTAAAAAAAAGAAAGAAAGAAATGGCATATCCTACGAAAGACACATCTTGAAAATGCCCAAAAAATGTTGTCATTTTTTCACAGTGAAGGGACTGGAGTCCATGTTGATGAAAACACCTTGGTGGCTGCAGTAGCTGGCAGTGGCTGCAGCAGGGTAATGGGCTGGTGCCGTCCCCTGATCAGCCCAGTCACTTCCCACAGAGGGAGGCCAGACTAACATCTCCTGAGGACTCTCAGTCTGTGAGAGGACCAGGCTGGGCTGATGGAACCCTCTACTGTGCACAAATTTTGTGTACCGGGTCACTATATATATGGCTAATATACAAAGTATCCCCTAGGGATTTGACTGGGAGTTTGACTGCTCACTATGATGTGTGCTGACCACTAGGGGGCAGCATGGAACATGGCAGGCAACCAGCTGTGGCAGAGGGGTACTGAGAGAGGGATGAAAGGAGGAAGCCAGGAGGCAAGAGGGAGAGGAGAACTTCAGGGTTGCTTCATGCAGGTGGCAAGTGAAGGAGGAGGCAGGGAGGCAGGAAGGCAGGGAGGGGGAACCACATGGTGGGGCTTCACAGGTGGGGAGGCGAGGAGGTGGGGAAATGGGGAACCTTCTTGACCCTGGTTACTGCCAAGACTAGGGATCTTACCCTTGCACAAGTTTTGTGCACTGGGCCTCTAGTATAAATATAAACATTGCATTTTAATAATAAAATCAAAATTATGTTCCTGTAAAAAGTGTTCTAATTCACTGAAGACTTCTGTCTACTGTATGCTGGATATATGTAAGATAATGTAAGGGGATATCTAAAGACGAAATGCTAAAGAACCTTTCATGCTCATTTTATCAACAGACCCTCCCTAAGCAGGTCCTTGCTGCAAGTGGTATATTAGTTTATTTCAGTTGTCATTTCCTTTTCAGCTATTCTAATTACATGACTATAAAGTGTGGGGTGAGGTCACATTTTTCATAATTTTTTAATCAGTAGAATATATATAGTCCTACCTCTTACTGACATATACACTCCCAACACGGGAGATTCCCTATAAAATTTACATATGAAAGTTAAACTATCTCATAATGAGTACATACTATAAGTTCAGCATTATATTAGGTGAAACTAGGAATTTAAAATGCAGTGTATAGTGATAGTATGGCCTTTGGAGGACATGTAAATCATGGAAGGAAAGATTAGCATGCTGTATGGCATTAAAATGTGGAAATTGTTTTTGTCTATTAACAATGTAAGGCAAAAAGATGGTACACACATGCTATGTGCCAGACACTCTACTTGATGCTCACTTATGTGAATTTGAATATTATAATATGGCAAATTGAATAGAATGCAGACACTGAGACCTATAAATAAGAAAAAGAGAATTCCAGAAATATCTAATAGGGCAGCTTGATAATCCATGTCACCTGACATTTGTTAACATCTTGAAATCCCAAGGCATACTAAGTATGATCCTATTTTAATTTAGTTTACTTTTTAATACTTTAATCTTTATTGTTCAGTTTATTAATTACATTATTCCCCCCTCTTTCCCCTATAGTTCCACACCAGCCAGTACCCATTCGACTCTCCACCCTCACCCCCGCCCCACCCACTGACCTCTCCCTTTGTCCATTCTCTTGCTGCACCGCCCTCACCCCCTTTTTCCCCTAGAATTCTCAGCCCATTCCCACTCTGTGCCCATGATTCTATTATATTCACCAGTTTATCCTGTTCATCAGCTTATTAATTCATTTGATTTTTACATTCATTTGTTGATAGAGGTGTATTTGTTGTTCAAATTTTTATTTTTATGTTTTTCTTCTTTCTCTTCTTAAAGAATATCTTTCAGCATGTCATATAATACTGGTTTGGTGGTGATGAACTCCTTTAGCTTTTTCTTATCAGCGAAGCACTTTATCTGACCTTTAATTCTGAATGATAGCTTTGCTGGGTAGAGTAATCTTGGTTATAGATTCTTGCTATTCATTACTTTGAATATTTCTTTCCACTCCCGTCTGGCCTGCATTGTTTCTGTTAAGAAATCTGCTGACAATCATATGGGTGCTCCCTTATAGGTAACTAACTGTTTTTCTCTTGTTGCTTTTAATATTCTCTCTTTGTCTTTTGCTCTTGGCATTTTAATTATGATGTGCCTTGGTGTGGTCCTCTTAGGGTTCTTATATATTGGGGTTCGGTGCGCTTCTTGGACTCCTAAGTCAATTTCTTTCACCAGGTGTGGGAAGTTTTTGGTCACAATTGCTTCAAATAGGTTTCATTGTCTTGTTCTCCCTCTTTTTTTCTGGCACCCCTATAATTTGGATGTTGGTATGCTTGAGGTTGTCCCAGAGGCCTCTTACACTATCATCAATTTTTTGGATCCTTTTGGTTTCTTGCTTTTCCAGCTGATTGGATTTTACCTCTTTGTATTTCAAATCTTTAACTTGGTTCTTGCGGTCCTCTAGAGTACTTTTAGGTCTTTGTACAATATTTTTTATTTCAGTCAGTGTATGCTTAATATCTCGGGAGTCCTTTTTCATATCATTGAGGGTCTCTTTCATATCCTTGTAGGCCTCATTCATTTTCTTGTAGGTCTCATTCATTTCCTCGTAGGTCTTGTTCATTTCCTCATAGGTCTTGCTCATTTTCTGGTAGGTCTCAGTCTTTTCTAGGAGCCTCTTGAAAAGCCTGGTAACCGTGGTTTCAAATTCTATGTTCAGTCGTGTTTTTCCCCAATTTCTTTCACATCTGATTTCTTTCCATGTCTCTGCATAGTGGCTGCTTTCCTGAGTTGGTCAATTAGCTTTGTGTGGTAGATTTCCTCTAAGGGAAAGTGGCTCAGCCTCCCCAGTTCCCTGAGGTGGATATGGGTTGCACAGTCTTGTTGAAGTTTAGCCTAGATTATCGTTGTTAGCACTAGGAGGGTTTGACATCCAGGCCAATTGTCTATGATGTTCAGCAGTGCTCAGATTAGATGGCTATGATTCTATTTTTAAAAGATTATTTTAATTCCTGTAGGCTTGATGTCAGTTTCTTCTTTAAACAGAGGAAACAACTCAAAGAATGTAATAAACCTGATAGAGTTAACCTATTCACTGGGTAGTCAAGGATTTACCTCCAAGTCATCTGACTTTTTCTGAAAGATTTTCTCTAGAACAACACTGCTCAGCAGCTGGAATTGTTGGAGAAAAAACCAAGTCGCCCCTGTAAATGCTTGCTGCTTACATTCAGTCCCTTCACCTCCAAGGAGGAGGATTTGTCCCCAATTTGAAAGTACTTAGTAACTGGCACCTATAAGATCTGCATGCTTTACAATTACTATTTTACTTTGCTACTGGGGTGACTTATAAGACTTTTTGAAAAGGCAAACCATGTCCTTTAAACTTGTATTTGAATTTGGATTCAATTCTCATCATTTGGGAGCATTACATAACCTCTCTGAACTTACCATACTGGATGCTTCCAGAAATAACAAAGAAAGATTTATAGTAGGGATTTAATTAAAATCATTTACTCCCCTGCTATTTGGCTACTTAGTTGTTAGAATCAACCTTACCTAATAATGAACAAACATGTAAATTGACCATACCTCTGCTACGTCTATAGCCAAGCCAATCACAGTGGATATGCAAATTAAACCAACATAGACAGGGGTTAATTTGCATACATAGGCACACAGCGCTTGGGTCCCAGGAACATCCTGGCACCCAGGTTACTCTGAGGTAGGCCCCAGGTGGACCCTGAGTGGCTGGGGAAGGGCCTGAGCCAGGAGGCTCTGTGGCAGGGCCAAGCCTCTGATCAGAGCCGAAGGGGCAGGGGCAGAGCCAGCTGTTGGAGGAAGCTGGGGATCCCCTGCCCAGGCCTAAAGCCTCTATTAGAGGCTTTAGGCCTGGGCAGGGCCCAACTCACAAATTGTGTGAACTACAGAGGAAACACCTTTTCTGACTGCTCATTGGCTAAGCTTCCTATATGCCATTGGTAATATTCTTAATAACTTGGGTATAAGAATCCAAAAAGGTGTTCTAGGGTTTTTCCATCACACTTCTGGAGAAAAAAAACAAAAGTTCGCTGCTGGAGAACTAAGAAATGTCATATCCTTCCCTAGCTGATTTGGCTTAGTGGATAATGCCTCAGCCTGAAGACTGCAGGGTCTGGGTCCAATACTGATCAAGGGCATGTTCCTAGGTTGCAAGCTCCTCCCTTGCCCTGGCCCAGGCCCAGGTTAGCGCTCATGCAGGAGGCAACGAATCAAAGTGTTTTTCTCACTTTGATGTTTCTCTCTGTCTTTCCCTGTCTCTTCCACATTCTCTAAAAGTCAATGGAAACATATCCTCAGGTGAGGATTAAAAAAATAATAATAAAAAAAGAAATGTCATGTCCTATGAAAGACACATCTTGAAAATGCCTAAAGAAAGTTGTAATTCTTTCATGATGAAGGGACTGGAGTCTGTGTTGATGAAAATACCTTGGTGGCTGTGGAGACTGGCAGTGGCTGCAACAACGGGGTGATGGAGCTGGTGCCTTCCCCTGAACAATCTGATTGCCTCCCACAATTGAATCTAGACTGCAGCTTAGGCCCACTCCCCATGGGTCACAGCCGTCACTGGGACATCCCTGGAAGGCTCCCATTATGCGAGAGGTGGCAGGTTTGGTTGAAGGACCCCCCCCCCAACCCCTAGTGCACAAATTTTGTGCACTGGGCCCCTGGTAGAACATAGAAGGCCAAACAAAACCTCATGTTGAGAAAAGGTAATGGTGCCTCCTAAATGTAAACCAGTGGTTTTTCTAAATATGGTTCTTGGACCAGCAGCCTCAGCACCCCTGGGAACTTGTTGGAATGCAAATTTGGGGCCTCTACATTAGACCTACCAAATGAGAAATGTTAGTGGTTCTACCAGGAAACAGTTTTGAAACAAGCCCTTCTGTGATTTTGACGCAGGCCAACATTTCAGAATGAGGCTCATGAAGAAAAATCCAGCCTCCTTGAATTCTAAATCATGTCTTCTTCCCTTTAGCTCATCCCTTTGTAATACTTGTTTGCAGAAAAAGGGAGAACTGTATCCATTTCTTAAAATGGTGTTTCCTAAAGTACAGTCCACAGACTATTCGAATCAGAAGCCCTTGAGATAGCTTTTAAAGTTGTACATTCTTGGGCCTATATCAGACAAAGCCGTTGGAATATCTACGTTAGGGCTCCAATATCTACACTTTATAGCTTTCTAGGTGATTCTTTTGTTCACTAAAATTGTGAATCACTGCATTGTTATAACAGTTGAAACTAGGAATTTAAAAGGCAGTGCATGATATTCTGGTCTTTCTGGTAATACTTAATAGTTAGTATTATTGGGTAACAGTTATCTGGCAGCATTAGTGAAAAGAATGAGTTCTACCCCAGTTTTTGTGATGCCCTTTTATCCAGCACTGGCCCCAGGAGGAGCTCTGCACTATAGTTACCTCCTGACTTTGCTAGCCTTGAAATCTCTGGGACCTGGATTTCACAGGAGTAAGAAGCAGGGGTGGTGGCGGTGGCCACCCAGACTGGAGATAGCCCAGTTGTCTCATATGGGGCTCGGGATGATGATGAGCTGGTGCTATGCCACCTTTATGTAGCAGAGGCAGCATCAGGAGACTGAAACACCTGGGCTCCCATTTCTGTACGAGCAGTGTTTCTTCAATCTCAAAGGTTTGGACTGACAAAAGATACCAAAGAATGAAGGAGAAAAGTGTATCCTCTGTAGCCTCTTACCTTTTTTCCTGGGTTCCTAATAAAAAGTGATTTTACTGTGTGGCTTCTGATAAATATCTTTGTCCTTCTTCACTGGATACTTTTTCAGTGGCTTATCAACTCTACCTGTATGCTTCATCCTCCTCTAACCTTACTTTTTTCTTTCTGTGGTCTCTTATTTTTAATTTTTCCTTTGCGCTCACTAGTTAAATCAGTCCTTTGTTGATGTTGTTATTGTCGTTCTTTGGTTCTACTCATCACGTTTAAGCACTGAGCTACTTAGAATGGAATCTCAACTACCTCCACCAAGTTTGTTACAATTCCATGCTTATGTGACACGGTCTCCATGGACAACTCTGAGAGCCCTGTCCTGTCTGAATTCTCCGTCCTCTCAGGGTTCGGCCCCAGAAAAACTCAGGAGGTTCAAATAAGAACACACATCCAGGAGCACAATAATGGAAATGAAAAAGTAAGAACTCCAAAAATTACCTCTTCCATTCACAAATAAACAAAAAAAAAGTTGACAGAAATAACTAGCATCAACATTTTCAGAACTCTGGAAATTAACAAAAATTTTATTCAAGAAAAACAGTCAAATCTCTTTGAGAGCAGTGCATTTAATAGTATTTTAATTTGTTCCAGTCTGTCTGCCTGGTGTAGGTTAGTAGCCACCAGAAAGAGCAGAATGGAAGTTGATGTCTTTTAAAGTCTCATTCCAAAAAATAAATAAATAAATAAAACCAAACTGAGAAAAATTGTCACCAACAATTCTGCCTCCTGAGAAATACTAAAGAAAGTCCTTCAAGCTGAAACAGAAGAATATGGGCAGTAAATCGTATCTACATGAGGAAATAAAATACACCATAAGAAAAAATTTAAAAATATTTAGAGATGAATAAAAAGTTAACCAAAACTGATGAAATGCAATGATACCAATACTGAGGGAACTTTATTGATATTAGCTATCAATATAAGCTATAAATGCTTATATTTAAAAAGAAATATGTCTCTAGCTAGTTTGGCTCAGTGGATAGAGCTACAGCTTACATACTGAAGGGTCCCAGGTTCAATTCTGGTAAATGCCAGATTCAGCTCAATCCCCTATAGGAGGTTTCAAGGGAAAGACAGACAGTGATTTTCTCTCATCATTGAGGTTTC
This sequence comes from Antrozous pallidus, assembly GCA_027563665.1. Taxonomy (NCBI): domain Eukaryota; kingdom Metazoa; phylum Chordata; class Mammalia; order Chiroptera; family Vespertilionidae; genus Antrozous; species Antrozous pallidus. The sequence continues at coordinate 71,893,163 of CM050517.1, read as the reverse complement.
TATCTCTTTCTCCCTCTCTCTTCCTCTCTGAAATCTATTTGAAGAAGAGATGTCTCTATATACATATAAAAGCCAAAGCAACTATTGTGACTGGTTGCTATGACATACACTGACCACCAGGGGGAAGATGCTCAATGCAAGATCTGTCCCCTGGTGGTCAGTGCACTCCCACAGCCAACCTCCCATGGCCAGCCAACGTCCTGTGGCCGTCCAACCTACCATGGTCCTTCTGGCCAGCCCCAGTGGGCCCTGATCAGCCCTGATCGCTGGCCAGGTTGAGGGGCCCCACCCATGCATGAATTCATGCACCGGCCTTCTAGTCTATACTAATGAAAGGGTAATATGCAAATTGGTCACAATGCCCTCACAGTAACAAATGAACAGCATGCTGTGTAGGGTGACCACGCAGGTAGGGGGGTTAGCAAGGGATGACCATCAGGATGCATGGGGTGACCAGGTCGGCAGGGGTGTAGTGAGGAGCATCCAGGTTAACAGAGGGGAGCAGTGAGGAGTGACCATGCTGGCAGAGAGAGGCAGTGAGAGGCAACCAGGCCAGCAGGGGAGGCAGTTGTGGGTGACCAGGCCAGTGCAGGGGGCAGTTGGAAATGACCAGGTCAATAGAGGGGGTGGTAGTTGGAGCAACCAGGCTGCTAAGGGTGACCAGGCCAAGAGGGGGGCAGTTGGGGCTGTCAGGCTGGCGAGCACTGGCAGTTAGGGGTGATCAGGCAGGCAGGCAGATGAGCAGTTAGGAACAATCAGTCTCAGATTGTGAAAAGGATGTCTGACTGCTGGTTTTGGCACAATCCCTGGGGTCCTGGATTAGACTTGGTCCAGGCTGTTTTAAGGAGAACACCTCAACCCCTCCACACACAAATTTCATATACCGGGCCTCTGGTATTTAAATAAAAATAAATAAAAGGTCAAAATTATCTCAAATCAGTAACTTAAACTTCCACCTTAAAAAAATTAGAGGCCTAGCCCTAACCAGTTTGGCTCAGTGGATAGAGTGTCGATTTGCAGACAGAAAGGTCCCAGATTCCATTCCAATCAAGGGCATGTAGTGTATCCTAGTTACGGGTACATCCCCAGTAGGGGGTTGCAGGAGGCAGCTCTTTGATGATTCTCTCTCATCCATGTTTCTAACTCTCTATCCTTTTCCCTTCCTCTCTGTAAAAAATCAATAAAATATATTTTAAAAAGTTAGAAAACTAGGAGAAAAAGGAAATACCAAGCTCAAACTAAGCAAAAGACTGGTAATAATAAATATTAAAGCAGACATGAGTCAAATCACTATTGTTCTGGAGATATTCTGGAGACAATTATACAAGAAAATTAACTGAAAACATACACATTAGAAACTAATTACATATTAGTGATGGTGTATAACCTTATAGATATTTAAGAATCCAGAATCCTTTAATGGTGAAGTTTTAGTATGTGAATTATTTCTCATTTATATAAAAGAGTCACAGATTTTTACAAAAAAAAGCCCACTTGTTTGCTTATTTAAAAGAAAAAGAGAACCCAAATGCCTTAGACTAACCACTTTTTCTTAAATCGCTTTGTTTCCACATGACATGATTTTATTGTTCTATCATGACTCACTGGTTTCCATTTTTATGTCTCCCTAGCTCATGGACATGGGGAATTAATTTCCTTGGGAATCCCAGATTCCCATTTTATGACTGAGGGCCAGAAATCTTCATGAACATCCACACAACAAGGAAAGGCAAAATAAAGTCTTCTGAGAGAGAAAAGACAGCCAAAGAAAAACAAGCTCCTGGCTCTGAGTCTCAGGTGGGTGTGGCACTTTTTCCTATTGGAGTTACTTAATATCCAGTTTCATTGGGTCCCTCCTTGCCCATGGGGTCTATCCTGAAGACAAAACTGTGAGAAGTTCCACCTCCCTGTTTTCATCAGCCATCTAGATAGCTTAGAGACAGTCCTTGAACACCTTCTGCAAGCAGCCTTCCCTGATTTAGTAACAGACAGCATTAATTTAACTTTCAATATGTAAGACACTGTTTGGAGGTCTTGGGTTTCTAATAATAACATCATATGCATCTCACTCTGAAGAAAATTACAGACTGTTGGAGGTGGTAGAAGGTAAACCGTTTTAATTGGAGGCTGAATGTGCAGTGGTACAAAGCATAGGACCCTTATTTAGCTTCTTCCTAGAAGAACGGAGTCCTGAACTGAGTCAATGAGCAAGGCATGCTGGGGCAAAATCCAACAATTTTTAAAAATTATTAAAATATGAGCAATGCAGCGGGAGGGGTAAGTATCAGGTGGAAGAAAGCCTTGAAGCCTCATTACAAGCAGGAAAGCTTTTACAGTCCAGGTATCCTGAGCCCCTATTCCTTCCGGGCCAGTTAGATAATTATAATGATGAGAATAAGAAAGATGAGGGTGGAAAACTGAGGAGTGAAAGCACGGGCTTAAAAATATTCAAAGTCAAGTTATTTAAACACTGACCTCAAAAGAAATTACCTAGGAGGAAGGTCTCTTCCCATAATTTGTGATCATTGTTTAAGCTAAGCAGGGCTGGGAGGTCAGGGGTTTAAAATGTGTATTGCAAAGGTTAGATTTACATTGCAGATCCCTGGTGACCTTTAAATGTATGCCTTTAAAGTGGGGGAAGAATGGAGATGGGGAAACCATTCAGGGAAGTATTCCAGGTAAAGGATTGTAATATGTACCAGGTACAGGTCAAAGAAAAGAAGACTAGGACAAATCAAGAAACATCTAGGAAACATACAGGATAGGTAGTTATTCATCCAACATAGAAGATAAGGAGCAAGAAAAAATGAAGGATATCTCCCAGGTTTTCAGGTGGATTAACTAAATAGGCTGATGGTACCATTAGTAAAGTGGACACACACACACACACACACACACACACACACACACACACACACACACAAGAACAAATTAGGAGATGATGACTCAGTTGTCCCAGACTCCACTTGCATCTCCATGATTTCATTTCTCAGCTGTTGAAGTCTACACTCCCCTACATTGAGACGTTAATAAGCCATATCTCGTTTCCACTGGGGCCGAGAGGGCAGCTCTGATGCTGCTGCTCTTCTGTTTGTGTCAGAAGCCCAGAGGATACAGCCCATTCCCAGTCCATGTCAGTGCAGAAAGAGGCAAGTCCCTGCTGCTGAAGTAATTGCAGCCTGCCTCCCATAATGCAAAAGTCTTATGAGAAAACAGTGAAGCAAGCAACTGCTTTTCATGTGCTCATCTCCACATTATTGGATGGTAAGTCACTTTAGTCTACAAAGAGGATCTCAAACAAAATAAGGTGTAAGTGGACCAAAAACGCAGCACATGCTGTAACTCTCCAAGCAACTATGGTTAACATATTGGGGATTTAAAACATAGCACTTCTGCTTTGCCAGGACTTACAAAAGCACTTTGAACTTTGTTTCAAAGACTGTTCCTGGCAATCAGAATGAAATGATTTTGCATTAGCTCAATGTCTAAGTTCTTGAAATCTTAAGTAAAGAAACGTATCTCATAGTGGCTGGTTAAAACAGAGAATTGTTAAGCAAACCATCATAACTCTGAAAAAGGCAGTGCTCAATTAGAAGAGCACAGTTTTCCAGGAGAGGGAAGTCTCGCTGTATATGAAGATGAAGATACAGGAGACGCTTAAAGCCTCTTTCAATACACAAGTAGGTGAACCACAAATTTTGGAGAGTCATTCTACTTTTTACCAAATCATATTAATTCATACTTCAAATGTGAGGCAAAATCATCCCAAAGAAAATAGACGTTCCCAGAACAAATGAGAAATTAAAGATAAAGGCACCAAAGAAGGGAAATGCCGTTCTGCTGATATGGGCCATGTGGGCTCTGGACCTTCTTGATAGACTGATCACAAGCAGGCAGGTCCCAGTGAGCCATCTGAGACTCACCCAGTTTCCCTTAAACAAAGTACAGCTAACATTCTCATCCCAGCAAAGGTGTCCAAGCTGGAGCAGGTGGTCATGTTGATGGACGTCTCTCCTCATGATTCACTGAGGAGTCAGTCAGAATAGGAAGTGTCAATGAAAGCTGAGTAGGCTGTGAGCAAAGACAGAAATGCACGGCAAAAAGGTGTTTATCTCTTCCAACAGGAAAGACTGTGAGCGTCAGTATTGATGACAAAACTTGGGTGTTAGTTCAAGCCTTAAGAACATCTGACCCAAAGCTTTACATCAACAGGATTGAAAAATTGATTTTTATCTTCCAGAATTTCCTGAGGGAAAAGGAATGGCTGCCAAGGAAAGAATTATTCCATACTTTTTACTTGAGATAAATTAAGGATTACACTCTTCAGACAGCAGTTAGAGAAATTTTGGGCTTAATTGGTTGCATGAATCCATTAAAAGGAAGAGAAATCCTGATTTGAACAATTGATGCTGTAGGAACAAGGGGTGTGGTTGCTCTTCAGACATTGCAAAAAGCTGAACTGACTCAGAAGTCAATACATTAGCTCATTAATTGCATTTGTGGTGTAAGCACAGGGACCATATGAGTTTTCCTGTTGGGATTGTTTTATATGCCTTCGCAGAAATGTAAAGAAATTAACATAAAATTGGGGTCAGGCGAGGCTTCACATAATGTCCTTGTTGGAAGAGTCAAAATGACTTGGAGCCATGTGCTTTATAATAGCCAAATGTGGGGAAACACTCTTAAGAACAGAATGGAATACATACTGATAATTAAAGCAGCAAGAAATCCTACATGTCCTAAGGCAGTAGTAAGTATCATGGTAAACAGAGGGATAATGCCAACAGCCTTTGTGTTCAGGCACTATGATCATTTTCTTGCAATCAACTCTTACTATGTGGGAGGCTGTTGTTATAAAATGCAGTAGGCCATTAGAGTCTCATCTACTTTGCAGAGTGTGTGTTTGGGAAATGATCTTCCTTGGGATGGAGGATTGCATCTGTATAAGCCCTCAGCATTAGTAATGGATGACATAATTATATTTGGCCAGATATCCCATTAGAGTGCATAGTAAGCCTGGGCAATGGACATCATAAGAGTACTATGAGAAATACCATGGCATTCACACACCTGGAAACCAACCTATCTAATGTTATGAACCGTGTTAAAGATATAGAAACAGATCTTTTGACAACTATTTTAGATTCAGTCCTGTAATGCTGAAAAAATACCTGGAGATGAGAGTCAAAATGAAAAGCTGTATCAGCCGCAGTTGAAAGGTTGAAGTTGTAGAAAGAAACAAAAACAAAAACAAAAGCAAAACAAACAAACAAAAAGGAGAAGAAAAAGAAAAAAAAACCTTGCAAAATATTAAGTCAGAAAAATCAATTCTGCAAAACAGTAATGATTGGATAAAATTAAAAACTGGCGTATACAAAGCCTTCCATTCTTTTTTCAAAATCCTGATGAATATATATGTGCAGTCTCAAAATGAAAGCCAATTCAGTAGCTCCACCAAACTTAATAAGGAATTTTTGGATTCAGCAACAGTTAACATTGAAATACTTGTGAATTCTGGGAAATCCTAGAAAAGCTAGTACTTGGAACATTTATATGCTGGGTTCCAAAATTCATATGAAAATTAGGTTTTTATGACATTAATAATTAAGCTTTAGGAACCTGAATATTTTGCTAGTCTGTTTTAGTTGATATTGGTATTATGTAGTTTGTTGTTTTAAAAAGTATTAATGTATGTGCCAGATAGCAAACTGAAAACTATCATATTATACATTCCACTTTCGCTTTAGTCATCATAATCATGTGGAATTTATGTAGAAGGTAGTCAAGAAGGGTTATTATTCTCCTGGTCAGAATGGGAGTCCTAAGAACATCAGGTGAGCTGACACGCTTAAAAGGACGGTCAGTTTGGGATCTCACCACAAATAAGCAGTTAGAAGAAGCAATATCCTCCCCTTTATCAATGAGATTTAGACAAGGGTCAGTGGAGCTAAAAGGAGAGACCTGGTCAAAGAAGCATATTTGTCCCCATGGACCCAAATTCTCTAGGACACAAGCCCTAGAATAGCTATTGACACAGGAAGAAAGTCTCTATCCAATATTCAGGCTAACTTTATAGCTATCCTACTCAAAATAATGTGGTAGTGGCAGCACATTAGACAGTAGATCAAGAGACCAGAGTAGTGAACCTAGAAAGAGATCTCACAAATATGCCCAACTAATTTTTTAACAACATGAGAATGGTGATGTCAATGTCCTGGGGATGACATTATAGCCTAGCAGAAGGCAAACTATGTCCTTGAAGAGGTTGGGATTTAGGGTTTTCAGAAAGCAATGTTTCTCTTGCTTTCTTCCTATGTATGACCGGGACTGACAAGGACCAGGCTGACGCTGGTAGTGTCATCTGCTGTTACAGGCACTGAGTAGTTCTATGTCCAAGCAAGAGCTCAGTTCCTGGGATGATAGTGAGGATATATGATGACCATGATAAGAACCACCTGAAATGAGGCCATTTCCTTAAAGGCTGAAAAGAAGAGCTAATTCTTTCAACCCACATACCTATATCCCTAAAACCTCAAGGACTTAAAACTTACCCTGTTATTGAAATCCGTACACGAATCCTAGCTTTCAAAGAGAAAGTAGAGCTACTTCATTTGTGTTACTTTCCAAGTGGCTTTCCCATCTGTCCTATTTTATTTTGGCTGGAATTGTGTGTGTTACCACAGAGTGGAGACAAGTCAATTATGAGATAACTTGATGCTACATTTAAAGATCCCTTGAAGTGTGAAATGATTCCCAAGCCTCAGATACAAGACTGAGTAATGGAGTACCCAGAATAACTGTTAGAACAAAAAACCAAGGAAGGCCACGGAGAAGAAAATTTGACGTTACAAATTAGTAGACAATTCCCAACAAAATTAAAGTCCATTATGTAAATATTTTCATAAACAAGGGAGGGAATAAAAGCTACGACTTTATATATCTTCAGTGATTCAGTGTTCTTACATTTCCCCCATATTCTTCCCTTTTAATTTTCATCTCCCATTTTTCCTCATCCTCATAACCATTAGGAGATGTGCATTTGATTGTATTTCAAGGAAAAGAAGACCCGTTTGCTCCATGCTCTTTGAGTATCTCATCTGTGGACCACACTCTACCAAAGAATGTTGTCACTGGGTTGATAATCTAAATCCAGTTTAGATTAATCCATATTAATTTACCTGTAAGGTCCCTCTGGCTCTGGTGTGGCAGTAAAATAAGTTAAACCATCACATTTCAGGAGCTCCTAATTTCCTTACCCAACCTCAGTTATCAGTCACCCCAAACAGCAGATAAGTTGAAACCATGAATTCAGTGTTTCTATAATAAAATGTTCTCATTATCAAGACTCTTCTACACTCAAAAAATAAAAACAAACCCAGAGACAGAAGCAAGAATTCATAAAAGGTTGGTATTTTATACCTTACTAGGATGTGAAAAAAATATAGTCCATTTACCTACCCTTTAAAAGTACAGCACTCAACATGAAAAGACCTACTTTCCCTAGGAGTCCAAAGCTAGAGAATTGTCTCCCTCAGGAGTGTGGAATAAAGTCAGCACCAGGCCCAGGGATCCATGGTCAGTTCATATGAACATTTACTCAAATTTATTCAAATCTACACAATTATTTCAAATTTTAAGGAAAAGAGCAGCCGTGTGGTAGAGGAAAGTCTATTTCAAAAGTTCAGCACACATTATACATTTATTTTAACATTTTTGCAAAGTGAATACATATTCATTTAAAAATAAAATTGAACCCTGGCTTCTGTGGCTCAGTTGATTGGAGTGTTGTCCTGTGCACCCAAACGTTGCTGGTTTGATGCCTGGTCAGGGTTCATATCTGGTTTACAGGTCCAATTCCCCAATCTGGGTATATACAGGTGGTAGATGATCCATGTTTCCCTCTCCTCTCTCTTTCTCCCCTTCCTTCCCCTTTCTCTAAAATCAGTAAAAATATATTCTCACATGAGGATTAATTTTTTTAATTGAACAATAAGATGTATACAAAATTATAATGATTGCTGCAATGAGTAGGTTATATTTTGTGTCTGGTAGCTAATTACTTCACTTAATCATCACAACCATGCTGTGAAATAAAATCACTATTATCCTTGATATTCAGGTTAAAAAAAGAAGTCAAGGCAAAGAAGTAGAGGGGTTATGTTGCCCAAAGTTTTATAGTTAACAAGTTAAGGGACTGGGCAGTGATCCTTAACTCTGTGCCTCAGGATCTTATAACTAATAACTAGCATGTTATATAAGCCCAGACAACATCACTATTAATAGTGTCATTCCACATCATTTTTACAAAAATGACGTTAAAACATATACTATTCAACAACTTGCATTTTTTCACTCACCAATCACAGATAACCTTGCACATTGTGCATAAACTAGAGTCCCGGTGCATGAAATTCATGTATGGGAGTGTCCCTCAGCTCAGCCTGTACCTTCTCCAATCTGGCCACCCTCAAGGGATGTCTGACTGCCCATTCAGGCCTGATCCCACTGTGATTGAGCCCAAATAGACAGTCAGACATCCCTCTCACAATCCAGGGCTACTGGCTCCCAACCACTCAACTGCCTGCCTGCCTGATTGCCCCTCACTGCTTCTTCCTGCCAGTCTGATTACTCCCTCACCACTCCTCTGGCAGACTGATTGATGCCTAACTGCTCCCCAACCAGCCTGATTGCCCCTAACTGCCCTCCCCTGCTGTCCTAGTTGCCACTAAGTGTCATCACCTGCAGGCCTGGCTATCCCCAACTGCCCTCCCCTGCTGGCCCAGTCAACCTTAACTGCCCTCCCTTGCCAACCTGGTTGCCCCTAATTGCTTTCCCCTGCTGATATGGTCCCCCCTAACTGACCTCCCTTGCAGGCCTGGTCACCCCCAACTGCCTTCCCCTACAGGCCTGATCACCCCCACCTGTTTTCCTCTGCTGGCCATCTTGTGTCCTCATGGGGCGGGGGGGGGGGATCTTTGACCACATGGCAGAGGCCATCTTGTGTGTTGGAGTGATGGTCAATTTGCATATTACCTCTTTATTATATAGGATGTTGTCAATGTGTTCATGGCCTGCTTAACAACTTTAATTCATAACTGATACTCTGAGACCAGGTATTAAGTCATTAAATTGAAAGGAAACTTTATTTCAATTTTAATGGGAAAGATTGACTCCCTTCACCCCAACCTAAGATACCAAAACAATTTTCTTAGAAAAAAATAGATTAATTGACAACAAAATCAAGTGAGTATAAGCAATGAGAAATAATGTGAGGGAAAGCAAATGAGTTGTTTTATAAGAACATTAAATGTGATAATGTCATTAAGATCAGTGGAAGGAGAGAAAGTCAAAGGGGAGAAGGGGGTTGGGGAGGAGACACTGGGAGGAAGACTGAGAAAGAGTAGGCAATGAATTATCAGCCAGGCATTCAATACCATATATTAGTAGAGTGAACTACCTTAAGCGGTTTCAGAATTTTTTCCTTTCCTGCTTCGATCCTCTTTTCTCCCACCCATCCTTAGTTTCATGATTAAAGTTGATCTCACTCTTATTTCAGCAACATTTACTTTGTCGATTTGTGAGCCATATGGGGCTTCTGGTAAGTTAAAGTATACTTGAATATGAAGACTAAACAAAAGAGTGGGCAGGGACATTTAGAAATAATAGTGCCTGTGCTTGGAAGCTATCTCAGGGTCAAAAAAATCTAGCAACTCAAATTTATCCCAGGTATCTTCTCTGCACATAAAAATTGTGTTGAGTAAATGCGGAATGTGTTCTTGCCTAAAATATAGACAAATATTGTTTTATTATATTTATTTTGTAGGTTTTTAGGTGAAGCATTGTTACTAAAAAAATAGTCACCCAAAAAGTGGTATAAATTTTCAAAAGACATTATGGTCAAAAGTTAGTACTTAAATGGTCATTTTGTGAAATAGGTCTACAGTTTTGGTGGCAGACAGAATCACATAGAATGGATAAACTCTGAATTGTTTAACCAGTTCCCTATTAATAGGTATTAATCACAGTATTTAAGTGAGCGTTCTTAAACTAACTTTATGTAGATTCCCTGATATGAAATTGCTGAGTTACAGGACAGATATATGTAGAATTTTAATAAATCTCATCAGATTATTCTCCAGTGTATTAGTGTAATTTATATTCCCTTTAATACTATGTGAAACAAATACCGATTTTCTTATCACTTCACTGGAACTGAAAGTTATCCATTTAAGCAAATTCTGTGGTTATTGTAAGTAAAACTTTTAACTAATTACTAGTCAGTATAAGCATCATTATCAATTTGATTACCATTTCACTCATATTCTTCAAGTATCTCTTCTATAAATATTACACAAATATCTTTTCTCCATTTTTCTGTTTTTGTTTGTTCATTATCCTTTTCTTGGAGCTTACTTGCACATTAGTGATATTAATATTGTTTTACTTAACATTTCAATTTGTTTAGATTTTACTTTGTAAGGTGTTCATTAATATGCAAACATTTTAACATATTTTGCAATTAAATTTGTCATTGTCTTCTTAATGGTAACCAAATTCTTCATCTTGCTTAAATAGGTTTACCCACTATTGTTTATTACAAACTGTGGCCAATATTTTTTTTCTGCCATGCTTACAACATGTGATATTAGATGTATCTAAAAATTACTTGTAACACCATATGTGTGAGAGATTTCATTGGTGCCCACCATTGCCTAGCTCTCCTCTCCATCCATCCAAACGATACTTCTCAGCCTTCAGGCAGTTGTGACAAATGGACTTGAATCAATGTATTGCTCCATGCTTAGCAGAAATGAGCCCCTTTGTCATTTCAGCCCCTTTGTTTCCCTGTTTGCAGCAAGTGGAGGCCCCGATTTAAACCGTCAGAGCCATAGACCCAAGTAACCTGGGTCTCCAAGTCCCACATGGAAGACAATGGCCATGGGGAGTTTTCTGACCTGCAGTGGGTTTTGTATGAGCAAGAAATAAACACCCAGTGTTAATCTACTAGATTTTATGGGTGTTTCACTTCCCTTACTCCATCTGGTACCACCATTCACTGAAGGAATTTTTACTATTTACAATCCCATGTCATTTTAGTTCTGGCCTCTATTTTTCTTTCTGATCTCCTATTGTTTGCAAGCACTTGAGTAGCCAATCCAGCCACACACATGTGGAGAAATAGGAACTTTCTAGAAAGACTCTGAGAAAGCTACTACTCCTGGACTCAAGGAGCTCACCTTCTCATTTGGCCAAGAGATTGGACTTGCTTAGACTCCCAGAAAGTGTATTTTTGTTCCTGAGACTTTAATGGATTTGTGTCCTGCCTCCTCTAAACACCTGGCATCTCAGTCTTCTGCTTCAACCACCCCAGAGCACCCTCTGTGTGCCGGGCGAGGCCTCCTGCCAGGCTGCCTTCCTCAATCACAGGCAGCACTCCATGTCTTCTTCATCAGGTGGCTTTAAATTCTTCTCTGTTCCCCACTCTGCCTGTCTTGCTGTCTTCTCCTTGTTACCCTCCAGTTCTATCCTCCTAGGATGAGAATATCACCAGAACAGTTCTGGTAATAGACACAGGCTGTTTGGGATGCTTTTCTCATCAGCGTTAGCCATCTGACCCATCTCTTGAAGTCTGTCCTTGCAGCCTTCCACCCCTAGGTTTTGGACTGCCTTTATTGTATTACTTATCCATTAATTCTTTCACTGCAATATTTTAGCATATTTGTCATAAAGGAATATACATCCATTTTTCTTTGCCTTCCCAGACCTCATTTATTCATTCACTCATTCATTCATCAAACGTTGCTGAATTCCTATTTTGTACAAGGTAGTGATACACGCTGGGGAAATAAAGACTAGGACAGTGATTCTAATTCTTAGTTTATCCTTATAGTCATCTGAGAATCTTTTTTTTTTAAATATGGATGTCCTGGCTGCACTCCCCAGAAGTTGTGGGGCAGAGCCTGCGAAAAGCTCCCTGGGTGATTCTAAAGTGCAGCTAGGATGGAGAACATGAGAAGACAAGTACACAAAATAGCTTGGACCAAAACTAAATGGCAATGGTTCCCTAAAAGATGCAGAGAAATTACTCTGGGGCCCACATTCTTTGCCTGCACAACGCTGCCCACCCCTCAGTCTCTGCTCAACCAATGCCGCACTTGAGGCACAGGTCAGGTGGGAGATGGGTCACATCTGTTATAAGCTGAGTAAAGAGAAAGTGACAGTGTGGTTCACTGTTTCTCAGCTGAGCAATCACCAGACCACCTTCCCTAGTGAAAATGCACGGTGGTAGGAGAGGTGTGATGCTAGAGCCCACCTAAGGTCAGGGGTCATCAAACTTCCAAAGAGATGATTTGGAGACAAGACTGAACACCTCTGACATTCTTATGACTGGGTGAGGGCATCGGCTTCCCTTCAATACAAGCCCCACAGTTTTAGACAAGTGACTGGCAATGTGTCAAGATTGGAGGAAGGGCAAAGAAAGAAGCGGGGACATCCCTGCCATCTGGGGGTCTTTCTGCTTCTAGGATGCTATGCTGAGGACTTAAAGGCTGCCAACCCGGCCCCTTCACATTGGCAGCCTCTCTGCCTGGGGTCAGCATCAGGCCCTGCCCCAGAATCGGAGCCATGTGGGGAAGCTGCTAGGAAACTGTCTAGTGATTGGTGCTCCAGTGGCTGTTCCGTGCTGCGGGGTGAAAGTTCCTGCTTCTCTCACTCTGCAGAAAATTCCCTTCTGGTGGTGGCATGGTGAGAAAACACTGTACTAAGTGGAGAAGGCCCTGGGCAAGGATCAGATGTTGGTGTTCTGTTTGTCCAGCAGGGGGAGCCTTCGACAAGCGCAGGAGAGGCTGCTGGATGGTTATGCAAGGGCCAGGGCGCATGCTCTGCGGGGGACCGCCCAGTGGGGCGCTGAGGCGGACTCGAGTCAGGAAGAGGCACATCTGGGGTGCAGGCTGCCCCTTTCCCTAGAGCCGAGGACAGGCCATTAGGACTCCGCATCCTTCCCGCGAAACCTTGGAAACAGTTCCTCGTTCTGGTTGACTTGCTGCTGCGTCCAGCTGTCAGCTGCCTGTGAACCCGGGACACTGGCCCCTGCTCCTGATTGTTTTCCCAAAGGGGTAGATCTGATTTTTTTTTTTTACAGATTTAATAATAATGGTTATTTTGGCGCCCTTTCCTGAGCAGCCCTGGATGCCTTCACTGACCCAAGCTCCTGGCGTGCGGAGTGGACCTTTTCCTGCCCTTCGTTTCCTACCCTCTCCTGCATCCAGGGGTCCACCAGCGCCTTGCAGCACACCTGGCCTGAGCCTCCAACACAGGTTGTTTTCAAAAGGGAGACGGGGAGGAAATCAGTCCCTCCCTAATGAACTCTATTTATGAAACAAAGAACTTGACGTCAGAGAGTGAGCTGGAAACTATCCCTGGATTTCCTTCTTTTGAAACCAGTAGAATCTCATGGGGCGTGTGTGTGTGTGTGTGTGTGTGTGTGTGTGTGTGTGTGTGTTGTATTTATCAGTTTCCCTCAAATATGTTGATCTTTTCTGATACCATATTTTAACGAAGGATCCTGGTTAAAGAGAAAAGGCAGTTTTTCTGGTCTGGTAAAGTTCTGCTTTTTCTTCTTTTCTTTTCATGCCTTTTCTTTCTGATGTCATAAGAAAAATCATGAATTTTTCTTTATAAATAAGTAAATGATCACAACCAAGTTTACTTCAGTGAAGACATGTTAATTGTAGAAAATTTGGGAAATATGGATCTGGGAAAAAAGAGGATAAAATTCACCCATAATCCTTTAATCAAGATATAATAGTTAATTTAGTGAATGAACTAATGGCCATTTTTTTCTAATGTTACATATGCTAGGCTATATAGTGTTATAATATTATACATACCGTATTTTCCATCTTATAAGGTGACTTTTTAACCCAGAAAAATCTTCTCAAAAGTCAGGTGTCTTATACACCAAGTATATCCCAAACTATATTTTAACTGGAAAACTTGGGGATGGTCTTATACGCTGGAAAATACGGGTTTGGGTTTTAAAATCTACTGTTTTCCTCACTTAATATATTGTGATAATTTTTAAAGCCTGCATAGTATTTCTGGTCATATGTCATATAAATGTAGCAAACATATTCAGTTAATATCATGGAGATAGACATTAAAGTTATTTCTATTTTTCACAATGGTAAACATTACTGGGATAATAATCTTTCTATACATTTGTATTTCCTTTGGAGAAACCATAGAGGAGAAATTAAAGATCAACAGTTTTTGTTAAATTTATTTATTGATTTTAGAGAGAGAGAGAAAAGGTGAGAGAGAGGGAAAGAGAGAAAATGAAACATGGATTTGTTGTTCCATTATTTATGCATTCATTGGTTGATTCATATATGTGCCCTGACCAGGCATAGAACCTGCAATTTAGTTATATTGGGATGATGCTCTAACCAACTGGTCCACCCAGTCAGGTCCAAGATCAACAGATGGTTTAAGATAGTCACTGTGTGTTTACAAATGCCACTCCAGACTTACTGTGTCAATTTGTATTTTGACCATCAATTAGGAGCCAACACCTTTTTGTATGCTTGGCCAGTTTTACAGGTAACAAATAATATTTTTGGATCTAATTTGTATCCTACTGTCATTTTCTTTCAAATTTCCTTTAAGAACCTTTCTAACAGGTTTATATTCTGATGGCAGCAACAAAAAGTAAGATTGTTTAGCAGCCAAATAAACAAGATATATGCAGCGAGATGCACTGCCACTTAAGATATTTGACCCTGAGGCTTTTGTAGAGACTCAGGAGCTATTTACTTGGAGAGATTCACAGCCAAAAAAGTAGAGACCTGTGCATGGGAATTCAGGTGGGAACAATTCTTAAATTTGGTTATTCAACTTTAATAACTAAAAGACCCACCATGGTCAGAAAGAGTAAACCGGAGAATTCTGGTGATTTTTGGTGCCAGTGTGTCCTAATATAAGGCGACATTGTAGCATGGGGGCAAGAGACGACCTCTGAGAAGACATTCTTCCCCTTGTGACTGGAACTCCATGACTGTGTGCCTACTGCTGGGCACATGTCATCTTGTGGTGTGCATATGTACGTCGTTGGGTATACCTGTCTCCGCAGATGTCATCCCTCCTTATTTTCATCGAGTGTGAATGAGACAGGAGTCTGTGCTGGAAGAGAGAGACAATTAGGAGATAGCTCTGCTTTGGGGAAACAGGTGAATTTATGGAAACACACATTTACTGAAAAATAATTTGCCGAGTGCCCAGTTCCCAAAATTGGAGAGATGTTTTAAAGGTTTCAGTCATCATCACCCTGTGCTTTCCACTGTCCCGTCTCAACAGTTTGCCTACGCTGTTTTAGTAGAGGCAGAGGCAAGTTCAGAGGCAGAGGCAAGAGGAAGCAGAAGGAAGGGAGAAACTAACATGTATAAACAAACTCCTCAATGAATTAAGAAATTGGTCACTCATGAAGTTAATTTTAGTCAGGTGGGTTTCAGTAAATTGGCCCAGGGCCCTGCTTTGGCACCTTCTTCTGGAAATACCTCCTTTTCCTTTCCCAGTCCTTCTCTACCCAAAGTTGTATTTCACCTAGACCTTGAGATGTACTATTCATAAATGTAGTCCTAACACTCACAACTTGCTTTAGGACAGAAAGATTTAACTGTTAACTGGCTAAAAAAAATGCTTCTGTGGAATCTTAGAGAACATTTAATGATGTCTGATAATACACTAAAGTCCATAATATGATGATGATTTGGAAACAGCTTATCTTACCTATTCTAACCTATGTCCAGCTCCTTCTATGGTCATAAGCCCCATTGTTGGACAGAGAGCACTCCTGTTCCTCACCCTGCAAGCCCTTGCCTGCAAGTCTGGCTATAGTCCTTCTGATCGCCACCTGCAGATCAAAATAAATAAGTCAATACATAGCAGCCTCTGCCTCCTCCACTTGCCTCTGCACCTGGGGTGAGTTCCTGGAGGTTTGATCCACCTGGACAGAGGCCTTGAAAGCTTGGAGATTAGCAAGGACAGCTAATCTCTTGGTGTGACCTTTCCTATGAAGGAGAGATAAAGAGGACAGAATACATTTTGCACTGAGATTAGCTCCCTGCCAGATTTCTCAAGAATTTCCCTCAACTAAAAATGCGTCTCCTTCTCAGCCTGCTTACAGTTGAAAGGTCCTCTTCTACTATGGCAGCCTTGATAGATGCCAGACTCTAGGAAGGATTGAGGTGATGGGGATGGTGGAAAGGATGAATCCACATAAAAGCTATCTCTGCCACACATTGGGTCATAGCAAATATTGGCAAAGCTCCCATTATTTGCAGCCACCATTATCATCTCTGCATGGGAAATATAAACTGGCCTATAGTTACAGTGTACAGAGAGATAAAATATATTTACAAAAACTTTGAGAAAAGGTGTTATGTGCTAACTGGTAAGGCACGAGAATGGTCATAAACTTCAGTGGTACATCAAGGATGTTGGCAGAGGTGACAGAAGCAAAATTGTGAGCCAAGTGCTGAAATGACTAAAAAAGATGGAAGAGTGAGCTGGAAGACAGAGTCAAGGACACGTTGATATATGGCCTGAAGTATGAAAGAGGAGACATAATAATTGAGTAATGGATGCAGAACACTTCCATCCATCACGTTGGAAATCTAGCAGGTGTCTCTTTACAGCCAACCATATAGAATTCTAGACCCAGGGATGATTTATCTGCAGGGTTGAACCAAATCTGCTCTGGACCAAGCATGAAACATATTAAATATGTAGCCTTTCAGAGAATCTTATTGCTATATTTACAGGTACAGATAAAGGTAGGTATTTCTGAATTGTGAATTGAGGCAGATCATAACATAATAAATAGAAAATTATTTGTGTTCTTTTCAAAAATTCTCATTCTGCCCAACTGAAGGAACAATTTCACGCTTTCAAAAAGGCAGTGTCACCTCTGATCTGTGAACCATTTTATTTCGAACACAACTTACTGTTACAATTTTGTCTGCTGCTTGTTTGGGAAAAGGCCTTCCTATATCTCCCTCACTGCAGAGCAATTCAATTTTCTTGTAATATCCATCTGCTGTTTATATCCATCTCTTGAAATGTGGGGTCTATTAGAATTAGATAGATATATTCCATGTAGAATGGAGTTAAGATAGAAGAGAGAGAGAGAGAGAGAGAGAGAGAGAGAGAGAGAGAGAGAGAGAGAGAGAAGAGAAGAGAAGAGAAGAGAAGAGAAGAGAAGAGAAGAGAAGAGAAGAGAAGAGAAGAGAAGAGAAGAGAAGAGAAGAGAAGAGAAGAGAAGAGAGAGAGAGGGAGAGAGGGAGAGAGAAGTCAGAGAGACTATATTCTGAGGCCCTGGATGGTGGGTCACCATTAGCCTGAGGCAGCAGAGCCCCTGGATTGGTTATACTGTGTCATTTCAGAACACTCCCCTCAACCCTTACCTCATCTATTTATTGACACTAGGAATTCTCTTTTCAATAGGAAGAAATCTTTTTATTCTGATTAGAAATAAAGTTTAAAGAAAAATGGGTGGGAATGGCGATGTGTGTAAGCTCACACTTGGCTGTACAAGGTGGGTATCAGAACTTTGTCGGGGGCAGGTTTCTGTGCAGGAAGGAGTTAAAGGCAGTGTGCCATGGGCAGCTCAGGGAGCGGGGGATGCATGGTTTGCAGGTACCAAGCCCACCTGGGCCCTGGACACATGGACCAGGACCTGGGCACCCTTTACTCTCTAGAATCTACTTCTAAGCACCCTACACTTTCCAGGAATCCAGTCTATTAACTAAAGCCCAGACTACTAAAACTGCAATTCTTTAGCATGAATAACTTCAGTCTTTATGTTTCCAGTTTGTGAAGAACAACATCAGTTTCTATCTGAAAATCCAAGGTTGCCCTGGTGCCTGGCAGCCCTCCAGCAGGAGTTCTGAGTTGGGTGTGGACACAGTAGGACCACCTCAGAGGAGACTTAAGGAACCATCCAGCAGGGGGTGAGCTTTCAGTCACCTCCTGCAGCCTCCAGGCTGACACAGGCACTCCCTTCCCAACAGGCCCCTCAGGACCTCTGGTCCTGGGCTGTCTAGAACCTAGACAAAGCCCCTGGGGCTGAGGATAGCCTTGATTGTAGGAAAAGTTTTTGTTATTTTTAGTCAAAATATATTCTTTCGTTTAACTTTGGTTCATAGGTTCTCCTCTAGCAACCCAGAAAACAAGGTGCCTCTTTTGACACCAGAGCCTTTGTCTAAAAGTCAGACATAAAATGGAGAGAGCGCTGGGGTAAGTTCCCAGCATCCCAAATTTGCTCTTTCATTCTGCTGCAAAGCAAATGTGTGACCTGTGCTTAAACTCAATTAGCCTTTCCCTAAGAATTTCTTTTTCTTTTTTTTCCTTCTTGGCGAGTTTCATTTTTTAAAGATCTGCATCTGTACATTTCAAGGGGAAATACTTTTTTTTTCTTTCAAATCATTTTAGTTTCAATTGGGAGGTAGGGTTTAACTCTTACTTTTATTATGAGAAATTTCAAGGCACAAGTCAATGTAATAGAATAATGAATGCCCCTGTAGTCAACAGCCAGCTGCAATTATCAACTTGTGATCAATCTTATTTCATCTTTTTCATCACCCAGTTTCCCTACTCCCTGGATTTGTTTTGAAGCCAATGCCAGAGGCCTTACAAAATCATCCATAACATGTAAGGGCTTTGACTTTGTCACTACCACAATACCAATTTTATTCTCTTCCAAATTAGGAATAATTCCTACTCTTGACCAGTTTGGCTCAGTGGATAGAGCATCTACCTAAAGACGAAACATCCCAGGCTGGATTCTGGTCAAGGGCATGTACCTTGGTTGCGGGTACAACCCCAGTGGGGAGTATGCAGGAGGCACCTGATGGATGTTCCCTCTCAATGATGTTTTTAACTATCCCTCTCCTTTCCTTTCTGTAAAAAAAATCAATAAAATATATTTTTAAAAAAATAATTCCTAAATATTCTTAAACTATATAGGTGGTGCTCACATTTTCCAACATACCTGTAAGGGCCTACCATTACAATTAGTTAAGTCTCTTTTAATCTACTTTTTCCTTACAGTTTTGTTAAAAACTAAATTACATGTAACCACTGCACAGTGGATAACTTAACTAAATTTGTGTTATGTGTTTTTGTTTTGTTTTGTTTTTTTCCTTTTCACCAGTTTATATTCACATTAATGTCAGAGAAGTGGAATTTCTGGATCAAAGGGTAAACAAATATGTAATTTCTTACAATACTGTAAAATACTACAATATTGTCTCCAGAGGTCTTCTTTGCACTCCACCGTCCCTAAGAAGCATCACACTGATGATGTTGGAGGCCACTAAAGTTCTCAAATTATAGAATAAGAATTTGATCAGACCTCCCATGTTTTCATGACTCTTCTCTTTTCCTGCTTTAACTTATTCTGGTTTTTGCACATTTAATAAATATATCTTCTATGTTTATAGCCATTAATAAAATTATTAAAGACAAGTGGACTAAGATACCTTGACTAGCACCAGAACACTTCTTTTCAAGCTGCCATTGGTTGAGTATCTTCTTAAACATATATATATATATGTGTGCATATATATATATATATATATATATGCATGTGCATATATTAATACATACACACACACACACTGAGTGAAATCATTATTATGTTTTCTGAATGCATAATAATCTGACCACTCAGTGTATATCCTATATATTAAAAGGCTAATATTCAAATGTCCCCCTCGACCAGGAGTTCGACCAGTAGGCAGGCCACCCAACCACCCATGTCCCCTTCCCCTGGCCACGCACTCTTTTATTATATACCCAAATAAATTTAAAATGGATTTCAAACTAAGTGCCAACAAAATTAAGAAAGAACTATCAGAAAATATTAACAAATATCTTAGGTTTAGGAGGCCTTTGGAAGAATAAAACTGAAGACATAAATTGCAAAGAAAAGCAAATGAGATTTAATGAGCTAAAATGAAGATTTCTATACCTCAACAGTAGAATATTAATAACATTAAATTGGACATAAGTATCAGACAATGATGAACAAATGGAAACCTACTGCAAATCTATAATGAAAAGAAAGATAAATATCTACAGATTTTTAAAAGCAAAAGGCATGAACAGGCATTCATATAGATAATTTTTTAAAAAATCAAACTTATGCAAACGTTAAAGATTATTAATAATAAAGAAATGCAAACTGAAACCTAGTGAGATTCACAAAGACAAAAAGATTCATGACTCCCAGGGGTGGCTAGGTTGTTGGGCATTGAGCACTTTCATTTGTTGCTGAGGAGTAAGTAAACAGAAATTAACATTTAAAGGACACTTAAACTTAGATTTCCTAGGTTCTTAAAATTTCATACATTTTGACCTACTATTTTGAGGGATCTATACTAAGTAAATAATTAAAGATGAAGTCAAAGTTACATAAATCCAATCAGCCTAATTTATAAAAGGGGCAATTTAAAGGAATCTAAAGTTGTTTAAGGAGGGGATTAGTAAATTCTGTTATATATTTACTATAGCACTCTATTTAGTCATTAAAAATGTTAAGGAAAATACTTACTGAAAAGAAAAAATATTTGCAAAATAGAGCCAAGTAATTAAATGCAGGATGTAAGAATATGATGCTATTTTTAAAAATAATATATAAACAAATGAAAAACATAGTACACAGCAAATATAATTTATTTTATATCAATACTATATTATAGATATCTATTATTTATTCTCTCTGATTTTTCTACATTTTAAGTTATCTGTATGAACATGTAATTCTTCTGTAACTATTTTTAAAAGAAACTTTACTAAAATACAAAAAAATAAAAACGTTTATTGCATTTCCACTATGCTTATACAAGCATGATTTAAATTAGTAATTTAAGCTCCAGCTACATAGTAGGGTTCCTATCCCCAGAAGAATCATTCTGATTATTGATTTGCTATAATCACAGAAGACTGCAACATCTCACAAAATGGGATGATGAGATAGGAGTGGAAATATTTAATGGGACTTGTGCACTAACCAATTCATCAGTTCTAGCTTTGCTGTACAACCCATTGAGAAGGCATCATCTGAATAAAAGTACCTTGTACTCAGCCAATAAATATTTGATGATGTCTGTGCAAGTTCCTACTGTTACTCACATTGCAGAAATTTTGCATCTCTGATCCAAAAAAAAAAAAAAATGGCAATCAAAAATTTCAAAACTATCATTTATATGTAAATTGCCTGAAATGAATGTGTTTATTTAGTGCCATATTTTAATTTTGTATATTAAGAAATAAATTTAACTTTCAGGACCATATATAAAAGGAAAAACATTTGATCTTATCTGTTTGGGTGACACTCTGAGGTGGGATGTGGCTTTATGTGTTCATAGTTTTGGGGAACTTATACAATTTTATGACCTACTGAGATTTATTTATTGACCTGAGGCCCTTAGCCCAGCCTGCACCCTCTCATAATACAGGATCTCTAGGGTAGGGTCCCTAGGCCTGCCCGAGATGAGGACCTATCAGGGCTTTCCTTCCCCAGGCTGCAGACAGCTGGCCCCACCCCTGCCTCTGCCACTGCTTGCCATCTGTGCAGCCACTGCCCTCCCTCCCCTGCCACTGGTGGCCTCCCTCTACAGGTAATAGGCTGGGGTGCAGTGGCTTGGCTGGCCTGGGCCTCCCTCTTTCTTTACTGGGGGGGTGGGGCCAGCCCTGCAAGGGGCCATTTGCCTACTTGATCACCCCTAATCACTGGTCTGTCTACCTGATCATCCCTAAACACTCTGCCTGGCTGCCTGTTTGCCCCTCTCCACTTGCTTGGGAGTGGGGCCTGCACTGACTTCTGGTTGGTCAGCCTCTGGTCAGTTGCGACCCAGGGTTTTATATATTAGGTTTTTCAGAATATTGAAATGGAACATTTTCATGGATATAATGATATCAATAACGTGGATTCTTGTTTGAAGATTTAAAGAGTAGAGCCACATAATTGGGCTTAAGAGAGAGAGTGTGTGAGCATGCTTTAAATGTCTTAAACATTTAGAGATATTTAAATATTTCTTGTAACTCAAGGCATTAAGTAGAATAAAATGGGGTTGAGGTGCAATTTGTGAATCTTTTCCTTTGGTCTGAAAAAAAAAAAAGACTTGTACTACCTTTTACTCCAGAAAGCATATTCACTCTCCCAGTGAGTTTGAGGCTGAACTTGAACTTAGAATGAGGATGTAAAAGGCCCTCCTGACAAAAGTCCAAGAGGCACCTGAATAGGTAATGGGTAGTGTTTCACAGCATGGGTTTCAAAGCAACATCATTTGACCATAATATGTTTCCATGGTTTCCACACTTATCACTCTCCACCTTGGTAATGAACACCAATAAAATATGACCTGACTGGATAATAGCAAGAGAAAAATCTGAAGAACACTCTCTTTTATAGTTTCTTCTCTTTTAAAAATACTTGACTCACTCTTTTTTTGCTAAGGGCTATCCTAAATTTTACTGTACAGTGCAATATGAGGTCATCGGTTTTCAGTATTTCAGGAGGATTCTGTGCTGCAATGAGATCAATATTGTATGCCTCACTTTTGTTATTAGAAGAAGGATATAGCTGCCTAGGAAGTGTAGTGAGAGAAAAAATGCTAGAGAGTGGCACAAACAGAAAAATGCGCTGTGCCACCGATGTCTATAAAATGCATGAGATGCACAAAAATCTGTATCTTTTATTGATAAGTAACAGGTGGTGCTGTCAGGTAATGGTAAGAGGAAAAATCAATTGTAATTTAAGTGATTCTCCAGAGCTGTCTGGAGAATAGACATTCTGCGTCCAACTTGCAGCTCGTTAGGGCGGTGATAGGTGATAGAACAAGATGGAGCAGGTTTTCGTGGTGTGATGAATTCAATGTCCCTCAGTCACAATGAGGTTCTTTTGTAGTAGATTCAACAGCAACTTATGTTTCTTGTGCCACGTGGATGTCATTTTCATCAATAGGAATTCACACTCTGTAGTTCCTGTTGATAGTGTGTTGCCATGATCGGAAGAAGGGTCTTTCTCACTGATATGTACAGCCTCTTGTACAGCCCCATCCACTGCACCCCTCCCTCTCTTCCTGTCTCCTCTCCAGCACCTGGCTTGCCTGGCGCTGCCTCACAGCTTCCCTAGTTGGGTAGGAGGCCTCCCCAATGGGCTTTTGGTATGTGTCTGGTGGGTATGTGGCTCCAGCATTTGACAGAGCAGCACAGACAAGCCAGGAGCCCCTGCTCCTCTGTGGGAGGAGCAGCTTGATAGTAGGCATCCTTGTTGCTTGGGCTTTGACAGTGTGATGACTAAGTCATGCTCAGAAAATCCCTGGAAAATGTCATAGGGACCTATTTTTCTTGAGATTTGGGAAATCTCCTCTAGCCATCACTGATAACAACGGTAAGAAACCAGGTTTATCTTCTTTTCTAACCCCAAAGAAAACGAAAGAGAGAGAGAGAGAGAGAGAGAGAGAGAGAGAGAGAGAGAGAGAGAGAGAGAGAGAGAGAAACACAACAAAATAAAACAAAAATAAGCTTCTCAAGCTAATTGAACAGAGGTTGTGCAGTGACCATAAAAATTTCTATCCATTTTCATATTCAGAAACCTGAAGATTAAAGGTGAAGAGTCTCAGGGTAAGTAAACCATTTTAAAAACAGTTTCTTCAAATGTTTAAATCCAGATAGAGAACTCTAGTCATGGCCAAGTTCTCTATTCTGTCCTGAGCAATTTAAAGATTCCTCATCTGTAAAACTGTGATGATCCCTACAATGCAGTCTTTGAGAAGCTTAAATAAGAGAATGCAGAACTCGGTTTGGCTCAGTGGATAGAGCGTTGGCCTGTGGACTGAAAGGTTCCAGGTTCGATTCTGGTCAAGGGCATGTACCTTGGCTGCGGACACATTCTCAGTAAGAGGTGTGCAGGAGGCAGCTGATCGATGTTTCTCTCTCATCGATGTTTCTAACTTTCTGTCGCTCTCCCTTCCTCTCTGTAAAAAATCAATCAAAAAAATTAAAAAGAGAGAATGCACCTGATGATGTGGCATATAACAAAAATTCAATAAATGTCACTTATCAATGTTACAATTTCAGAGGAATGGAATAATACTTTTTCTAATTACTACATATTTTCTAGCTGTTCTGTGCCTAGACTGCTTTTATTCCGGGGGGAAAATAACCTTCAAGAAGTGCTTTTATTTCCCAAGGGGCTATTAAAATGTCTAGTCCTATTATAAAGACTTTTTCTTTCAGCCCAATAGACATGTCGGAAATGGAATGGACTCTGGGGCAATAGTCTATGGGTTTAACAACATTAGGTACATAACTCCACTTCAGGCAAGTCTGAAAATGCCCTCTGCCCTGCCTGAACCCAACACAAGCCAAAACCCCACAAGTTACACAGCCACGAAATGACTTCTGGCTTCCTGGATCTGTTTTTATTAATGTTTTATCCATTATGTATTGTGTGTTTATTGAGTTCTATATGTGAAGTGTTGTTGGCTAGCTGCTTTGGGACTGCATAAAAATGTATAAGACAGTTTTGTGACCCCCAGGAGCATATGTGTAGTAGAAAAATATTACATGAAGAAATAACACAATAAAAGTAGGTGTGAAAACCACTGTCTGAGTCATGAGAGCTCAAAACATCCCCTTGGTTTCCACAAAAATGTTAGGATTTTGCTGGATAATTATGCATTGAAGAAAAAGTCCTCCAAGAAGGAGCAAATGATATAAACAAAGGTGTTAAAAATTTTGAAAATGATTACTGTAATAATAATAAATAGATAATTTACATTTTATGGTATGTGCTAGGTGATATATCAGATCAAATGGATGCTGTAGAGCATGTTGAGGCAGGCAAGGAATTAAGCTGAAAAGATAAGCTGATAAAAAAGGCATCTCTACCCACTCAGTGATGTCAAACTTCCCTAACTGGAATGAGGTGTTTTCTGACCTGGGGTGAGCTTATGGTTCTAGTGTCTGGTGGAAGGTAACTAAGTGAATGTAGGTCTGGTCTGACCAGCTTTTCAGATGCAGCACCTTACAACAAACCTATGACATAGGCAGTGAGGGATTGTTGCATCCAGTTTACAAGTGTTAAGAATGAGGCACAGGAGACTTAAGTGACTAAACCAAAAGTACTTGGGGGGTTGACTGCAGTGCTGGAAATTAGAATCTGAATCTCACTTGACTTACTTCCAATTCTTAAAGCCAAGTTGTTACCCTGTGGCTCCAAAGCACCTCACATTACTGTTTATAATGGAAGGCAAAACCATTATGTCCAGAGAACACTATAATAGGTTATGATAAGTGGCAGCAAATCCAGTGTGCTTGGACTACTTGAACTGCATGCAAGTTGCAGAGATGCTAATGGCTATAGTTGTGCTAATATTTATTTGAGAGGAGTTATAGGGGTGGTGCTGAAGGATTAGGAGAGTCCAAGAACATGACCATCCAGAATTCACAGGACACAGAACTTCAGAAGTGGGAGAAGTTTTGAGATCATCTATCTTCTTTGTTTTACCAAGGAAGAAACTAAGGCTCAAGGTATTTAGGAAAATTGCTAAGGTCATATGGAGAGTGGAGTGGGAAAGGGCTTGGTCTCTTTAGTCCTAATCCATTTTATTAGTCAGGGTTCTAGAAAGAAAAAGAACCCATAGGATATAAATATACATACATATCCATATGTAGAAACATTTATATATTTTCTGTAAGATTTATATACTTATAGGTCAAATAAATTCATGTTATGTACTAGAGGCCTGCTGCATAAAATTCATGCATGGGAGAGGGGTGTCCCTCAGCCCAGCCTACACTCTCTCCAATCTGGGATTCCTCAAGGGACATCCAGCTGCCTGTTTCGGCCCGATCCAGGTAGGATCGAACCTAAACAAACAGTTGGATATCCCTCTCACAATCTAAGACTGCTGGCTCCCAACTGCTTGCCTGCCTGTCTTCCTGATTGCCCCTAACTGTTTCTTCCTGCCAGCCTGATCACCCCCTAACCACTCCCTGTCAGTGTGATTGATGCCTAACTGCTCCCCTGCCAGCTTGTTTGCCCCTAACTGCCCTCCCCTGCAAGCCCAGTCACCCCAAACTTTCCTCCTCTGCTGGCCTGGTACCCCCTAACTGCCCTCCTCTACAGACTTGATTACCCCTAACTACCCTCCCTTGCAGGCCTGGTCCCTTCCAACTGCCCTCCCCTCCTGGTCATCTTGTGGCAGCCATCTTATCTCCACATGGGTCAGTCATCTTTGATCATATGGAGGCAGCCATTTTGTGTGTTGGAGTAACAGTCAATTTGAATATTATTCTTTTTATTAGATAGGAGGATTAGATAGGATAGAGGCCTGGTGCATGGGTGGGGCCAGCTGGTTTGTTCTAAAGGGTGTCCTGGATCAGGGTGGCAGTTCCCTTGGGGCATGGGGTGGCCCTGGTATCTTATTTATCTTCTATAATTGAAACTTTATAGCTTTGAGTGGAGCCAAGCCTCCTGCTTGCTCCAGGGCCACAGCCATTTTTGTTGGTATTTATTTATCTTATATAATTGAAACTTTGTAGCCTTAAGCAGAGGCCAAGGCAGGTCAAGGCAGGTGGAAAGCTTAACTTCCTCTAATGCTGGGGAAATGCTTTCTCCGTGGCTGCAGCCATCTTGGTTGGGTTAATGTGCATATTTGCTCCTGATTGTCTGGTGGGCATGGCTTGTGGTTATAGTGGAGGTATGGTCATTTTTCACATTACTTTTTTATTAGATAGTATGGAGATTTATTTATTAGGTAGAACTGGCTCATACATTATGGAGGCTGAGAGTTCCATGATCTGCCATCTGTAAGCTAGAGACCTAGGAAAGCCAGTGCTGTAATGAAGTCTGAGTCTGAGTCCTGAGTCTTGAGAACCAGGGAAGCCAATGGTACAGATGCTCATCCAAAGGCCAGAGAAGATGAAATGAGATGTCTCAGCTCAAGCAATGAGGCAGGAAAAAAACAATGTCAAATAGTTCCTTCCTCTGTCTTTTATTCTATTCAGACCTGCAAAATAGATTGGTTGATGCCAACTCACATCCGGGAGGGCAGTCTACTCTACTGAGTCCACCAATTCAAATGCTAAACCCATTCAGAAACACCTTAAAGACATACTCAATGATGTTTAAGCTGAGCAATCCCACTGGTGGCCAATCAAGTTGATACCTAACATTAACCATCACAGCACTTCTTCTGGGGAATAAAGATCTGAGTTCTGAGTCCTGTAGAAAAACCATTAAAAAGGCAACAGAAGAAGTGAAAAAAAGTGGTGAGTCCAGGAACAGAACAGAGTGGACTAAGCATGGCTGTATATCCAGAGGGGAAGTTGGTCCTATCAACAAATTGTGGAACATGTTCCAGAGAGGGATGCAAATGTGAAACTATAAAGTGTCCTGCTTCCCCTCTGAAATACTGCCTTCAGTGTTACCACATTCATTTTTACCAGGTTTCTCTCCAGACCAGGAAGTAGGAAAAGGTAAGTGGTCTTAAATATGTCTGAATTTTCAACCATGATTGACTGAGAAGTCATTAAATCTTATTAGATTTGAATAGAATTGGTAGAATTAAATCTTCTACATAGGCAAATTGGGAGTTCAGACTCATGCATTAAAATTCAGTTTTAGAAAATAGAGTTATAGTTCAGTGTCACCTGAGACTATCATGACTATCAATGTTTGTATTTTATTTATAAAAAATTGGGTGGAAAAAAAAAGATCATGAGGCTTAAAATAAATTTTCCAAAATGCTGATGTATTCCAGAGAGAAGTTTGAAAATTTCTTGTCCATTCCTACAGAGAAACTCAGAAATTTGCCCAAGATCACAAATAATGGGATCTAGAGCAAAAACATAACCCAGGGATATTTCTACCTTTGACTTGGAATTTTCATGAAGCAAAGGAATGCCAGATGCTATTGATGTTGAGTAGGATAGCATTCTTTTATAAACATACCTTCCTCTTCTGTGTTGGGGTATCTTGGGATAGATATCCCTGGTTCTTCCCAGGATGATCTGAAGCCCCTTTTGGCTATGTCTGTGTAGGTTGCAGAGACCATTGCAATCCTGAGGGAAGAAACATTAGAACCAGACACTAGAACAGACCTGGGCTGAAGGCTGCCTTCCCTAAGGCCTAAAGAGAAGGTGTATTCATTTGCATAAAAATCCCAGAGGCTTCTGGGAAGCAAGGAAATGAAGAACTTTGATATTTGAAGTTCAATAATGTGTATCCTAAATGACCAAAAAACCTATTGAGAAGAAGAGACATCAAGTAAACTCATGGAAAGGGATGGGGTAAATTTTTGCATTGGTAACTTTGGCACAACAAAAGCCTTCCAGGCCTAGGCAGGGAGGGCTGGTTCACATTACACAGATCCCTTCAGGTAACGGTCTAGGGAATGTGCAGCATGAACTTAGAATATAATTCCCACATTATTTGCATGGCTCCTTTTTTTTGTGGTTCCTTATTTCTAAAAATATATTTGCATAAAAGTCAATCTAGTGAAAGAATCATAGAATATTCTCCTTGTTTTCTTAATTTGATTTTACTCTTTAGATATAAAAATGTTACTATGATACATTGTTAGAAAAACACACAAAAGGTGTATGAAGACTGAAATATTCAGTATAGTTACTTTAAAATTTACAGCACTTAGATTTTTTAAATGAATCTCTTTGCTTGTTAAATTTTCCCTACATATTTCCAAAGTTAACAGTAATTTCATTAGCAGTGCTTATGGTAACAATACAGAAATATTATTAGAGTCAAATGGGTGACTTTTTAAGCAAATTCTCTTTTCCTGCAGTGGTATCAAAAGTTAAAAAGTCAAAGATTTTAATAAAACATTTCAAAGGATAAACCAAATCTTCAAATCAAGAAACAAAAGACTCAAGTTATTTCTTCTTCCAAAATTGTGTCTAAAGATAGAGGTTGACAAGGAAGTGAAATGCTACCACCATGTTGCATAAGGCTGAATACTTTCCAGGCTTGCAGAAGTCTCAGAGAAAGAGAGAGAAATCAGCAGGTCTCTGACTTTTCTTGGGACTAAAGTAAGCAGGTTTTTAAGCCATTTACACTCAGCTGCTTCAGGTGCATGAAGACTCTCTCCGGCTTGATTGAATTGCTGGTTAATACACAGGAACTAAATTAGGTCTATAATTTCAGATGCCCTTTTTTAATGACTCATTTTTCTGTCAAGAAAATTGACAGCACAG
Organism: Antrozous pallidus; assembly: GCA_027563665.1. Classification (NCBI taxonomy): domain Eukaryota; kingdom Metazoa; phylum Chordata; class Mammalia; order Chiroptera; family Vespertilionidae; genus Antrozous; species Antrozous pallidus. The sequence continues at coordinate 71,863,880 of CM050517.1, read as the reverse complement.
ACCAGCACAGTTCCTTGACCCACCTCTGATCTGCCTTGTTAAGTCATGTGACATAGACGAGTGTTGCCAGATATAGGCCATCATTCTCTACTGGCGTTTTCATGGAAATAAGATTAAAGCAATGTAGCCTGCACAAACCCAGGGAGGTTTTCAGCAAACAGGAGGGAGGGCATCAATCACTCACCAGCAACTCTCACATGGGACCTTGTCATTGATAGGGCAGACTTCCTCTATTAAAAGGTGAAGTCAGTCCCTTTTCTGGTAAAAGTCATCTTCTTTGACATGGGGTTTCCTATACTGACCTCAAGAACTTCTCCAAAGATTCAAACAGCTTATCTCTCTCCCATTCTTGAAACTAGAGAAGAATCTCTAAGATGAAATGAGGAAGTTAGTTTTAATCATGAATTGAAGTCACATAAAGAATTTATGAAATGAGTTCATCACAGGGGGAAAGTTTATTAATCCATTTACAGTCCTTTTAAAGGAAATAAAAAGAATAACTTTCAGCTTTATTCTGCCATTTCCCTCATTGATGCCAATCCAGTCATTTATTGTGTAAGGTAGAGAAACTAGTGAATATGTCGACATTTAGAGACGGATAAGAAAGGGACAGGCATATGCTTGTCAGAGGAGTCACATAAGGAATATGCTGATAAAAGCCACCTTGATGCCCAACTGGCATGGCTTAGTGGTTGAGCATCGACCTATGAACCAGGAGATCATGGTTCAATTCCCAGTCAAGGCACATGCCCGGGTTGTGAGCTCAATCCCCAATAGGGGGCATTCAGGAGGCAGCATGGATGTTTCTATGTGTCTCTCTCCTTCCCTCTCTGAAGTCAATAAAAAAATCTATTTTTAAAAAATCTTGATGATAATTCACTTTGTATATACACTCTTCTCTACTTTTAAAAAAGAAAAATGAAGAGGCCTAGAGAAAGCTGTAGAGGTCAAGCGCAAATTTTACAATCTATATAACCAATATATGAATTATGAGTCTATTTGAACTACTGTTAATTTTTTAATTTTTTCATTAATTTAAATAACAAATTAAAAGACACAAAAATACATTTTAAAACTGATGCTAGCAGTTCAATAAAAAGAAATAAAAGTAACTTTTAAATATATGATGAAATGCTTATTCTCAAAGTAAGAAAAATGAAAAATAAGATAATTGAGATAATTGGCACTAATTTTTTAATGGCTAACATAGTCATTGACCAGAGTATGGGGAAATTGGCATTCTCATCCTTTGTAGTAGTTAATATAAGTTGGTAGAGAGTAATTTGGTCATATCCATCCAAATTATAGATGAACCACACTGTTTCACCCAATAAATTCAAATTTTAAGAAACTATTCTACTGATATACTCTCACTCAAGCAAAATGCCTTTGAATAAAGCTATTAGTTGAAGCACTGCTAGTAATACCAAAAATATTTTTAAATGGAAATGGTTTAAATGGACATCAGTAGAGGGCTATTAAATATGTATTTTTAATTTATAAATATGTACAATAAAATATTATATGGCATCTAAAAGGATAAGACAGAAAACTACATAGAAATTTATATGGTATAAGTTTAATTATAAAACCAAAAAGCAACTAATGTGAAAAATATAACTATTTGCACATATAAGCTTATTAGTACACAGGTTAGCTCTAGGAGAATACGTAAGAAAGCAACAAAAGTGGTTACATATGGACATAAAAACGGAGAAAATTTTTAATTTATAACACACACAGATGTTACCCAGAGGGGGAAAAATAGCTAATAAGATAATTAAAGAGAGAAAAGAGCATAAAAATAATTCTTTGTGTATAGTCAATTCAATATGATAAGTAAAGTGCTTACTGTGAGAAAGGCAATCAGCCTTTATTGGTAATTATTCTCTCTGTTTTTATAGGATTTTAGAGTTTGAAAGCATTTTTTCAGAGTTGGTGCCAAGAGAACTATATTCCAAAACTTGGACCCATGCTGACTCATTGCCTAACTGTGAGGAAGTAGTTTTATCTATTTGCAGTTTTATATCTTACTCTTTGTAAAATGATTATAAGACTCCTATCCTCTTTTCATATCAAGTGTAAGGGTGAAAAATAGACCACAGAATTAAATGTTTTTATTAGCAAATGGGCAACATAATTCTAAAAATTGTTCCTTAGGATCATTAGAGAAAGAGGAGAATATTTTAATGTTAATCCTGTTAATTCAAAGAAAACTTTTTTAAACCACTTATTTCTCTAATGTTTGCCCTGACTTGAGTTCATATATTTTACCTACTTTTGTTCTCATCTGAGTTTTTGTTGGTTGGCTTCAGAACAGCATTTATTTACCTCCTGCTGCCACAATGCAGTGAGTTATTCAACCTTTTAACCATTCCCAATCTAATCCACACAGCTACCTTGTGCCTGCCTCGCCACTCCCTGAGTTACCGTGGGCACTCGGTCTTCTTATAGGTCCACCAGATTTCCTTTGCCCATTCTCACCAAGCCACATTCTTATTCAGACTGTTGTTACTTCTACTGAAACTAAGCTTCTGTCAACTCTGATTAGATTCTCTTTCTCACTACAAGCATACTGTGGAATATGCTTCTATAATAAAATTTAGTCTGAAATAAACTATATGCTAAAGGTCAAGCTAAGATACCCATTGCCTTACCCTTAGATTATAAATTGATGTTCTAGTTCATGAATCTCCTTTTTGATATTTGTTTGCAGAATGGCATAATCTTAGTGGAGAAGAGTTCTGATAATCCACCCCTCTTTGTCCATTGTCTTTTGGTGACTTTATTTGGGAATGGGTTCGATTCTGGGGGTCTGATATCCCTGCCCCTCTAAAACTAGGCAATCAAGGTCATTGTATTTCTATGCCAGGGCCTCCTCTGATACCTCTTCCCTTAAGTGTTTATGCCATCCCCTCTTCCTTGCTTAATGTATAGAGTTCTACTCTTCAGCTTGAACCTTCATATGCTTCTATAACACATAAACCACAGGGGAATGGGGCAGCTCTTCAGAATATTGATTTATAAAACATAACCCAGACCCCAGAGACTTCTCAGAAATTATAATAGAAATGACTCTCAATTAACAGGCCTTTATTAAATCACATCTTATGTAGCCTCAAATAGTATATAATATAGTTTGGGAAAAGAGACCTAGACTCATGAATGGGCTATGGAAAGAGTAAATAATGAATGCCAAATAAATGATACTTGAAAGAAATTGGAAGCACATAATCAGATAACAACGACCTCCAGCTGGAGTTAGCATGGGAGACTTACTGGACAGTAAGTAGCAAGGACAGGGAGAACTGGGGCCATTAAAGGGAAAAAATAGACACATCCAATGGCAGAGCAGACATAAACCAAGAATGAAATCAGTAACCAAGTGTAAAATAGGTTTGGTTTGTAGTGAGCACCCATACTAGCTTGACTGGAGGTATTTTGGAATGTAGGTCAGAGGGCTTGCCATACCCAGACACCTTTTGGAAACTGCCCAGCTCACAGCCTTCTGCTCGGTTCAGAAGACAGAATGCCACTTTCCACCACCATTTTTTTTTTTTTTAATTACGTGGATGAATAGCCATTTGTTAAACTGGATTGGGGCAGATAACTCTAAAGTCAATCAATTGCCACCGCGGTGTCCTTGGCGTGACAATCTCTGGCAAGATATTTTAACTATATTTACATCAGCTATCTTTGGAATTTGAAGATTGGTCATGTGATAGCAAAGGAAAGTAAAGCCAATACGATGGGGATACTATACTGGACGGTAACCCTTCTTACATTCCCCTTATATCTTATCTCTCTTCCTCATGCCACAAAATTTCAAGGATCCCAGGGCTTACTCTATGAGATAGGAGGATGGGATCATGGGGTGGGGCCTTGGGCATTAGCCCTTACTTATGGCTTGGGAATTTGTAGAAATATCTAGAATGCCTCAGGTCCTCCAGCTCCAGGACCAGAAAAATGTGAGAGTAGGGTAACATGGGAAAAAAGGGAGATAGCACAGATGCCTTACTGTCTTCCAGTATATGAGGTTTCTTTCCATCTGTACATAGATAATGCCACCTGAGAGACACATATCTCCATTTTTATTTCAAGAGACAGTGTAGTATAGGGGCTCAAACACCGAAAAATCTGGCACTGAGTCTTTGGAAAGGAACCCCAGCTTCCCCACCTGTTAACTATTTAATGTAGAGCAAGCTACTTTATCAGTTTCCACATCTAAAAACATTGAGGAGGAGGAGAATGGATAATAGCTATATCTACCTCATAGAGTTGTTACAAGATGTTTCTAACTCTCTATCCCTCTCCCATCCTCTCTGTAATAAATCAATAAAATATATTTTTTAAAAAAAGAATTAAATAAAGCACTTAGAAAAGAGCATGGGACATATTAAGAATTATATAAATGTGGTTAAAGAAGCATAGCATCTTTTAGTTCCAAAGATCCCATATAAATGCAGGGGTCCTGTGGTCAGCAAACTGTGGCTCATGAGCCACAAATGGCTCTTTGGCCCCTTCAGTGTGGCTCTTCCACAAAATACCATGGCCTGGGCAAGTCTAATTTGAAGAAGTGGCGTTAGAAGAAGTTTCAGTTTAAAAAATTGGGCTCTCAAAGGAAATTTCAATCATTGTACTATTGATATTTGGCTCTGTTGACTAATGAGTTTGACTACCACTGCCCTAACTGGTTTGGCTCAGTGGATAGAGTGTCAGCCTAAAGACTGAAGGGTTCAATTCTGATCAAGGTCATGTATCTTGGTTGCAGGCACATCACCAATATGGAGTGTGGAGGAGGCAGCTGATCAATGTTTCTAACTCTCTATCCCTCTCCCTTCTTCTCTGTAAGAAATCAATAAAATAAAATATATATATTTTAAAATGCAGGGGTTACTGTATATCATATAGACTTGTCCCTCAGCCAAGGCCTCTATGGACTTATATAAAACACTAATAGTCATGTTCATGATCAATGTATGATATGATGATATAAGGAGTCCTGCTTAGGTACCCTGCTAACAGCATATAATAAAAAGAAAAAAAATTAAAGGACTCTAAAATATCTTTCTTCCCACAACATGGAGTAACAGGGAGAGAAGACAATAGGACCTCATGTCCAGGTGGTGAGTACCACAGAGAGGGACAACAATTCCAGGTAGTCCCAGCCATCCCTGCACCTTTTCTTTGCATAAATATGGGCGACTGCACCGCACATGCAGGGGGCTCGATTCTTTCTTTACGAGGAGAGGGCAAAAGCCTGCAATGCGAAGGTTACATCATGGAGGCCTTTTAAAATTCCCTGTTAGAAATTCTCTAAAACAAAACAACAGCAAACAAGAGCAATACCTAGACTGCATGTCCCAGCAAGCTGCCCGTCACTGCCCTGGCCCTGGCTGTGCCCTCAGAAGAGGAGTCACAAGCAGGACATTTGGAGACCTGCAGATCTGAGAGGGAGAGAAGCTTCTTCTACAGCAGCCCCAGGGAGATGGAGAACTAGAGAGCCGAAGTCAGGGATCAGTTCTCTGGGGGAGACGGGGGTGACATGATCTTAACAGATCTGTCTTTATGCTACTCTGGTTTCCAGTCTCCTCTGACACATTGAGTCACACAGAGGACTGTCTTACTTCCCAGGCCCCAGTGGGAGTCTTTTCTGACGTTAGGTCCATTTTCCTTCTTTTGTCCCCACAAACCTAACATCTAGTGAAGCCTTACTTTGTGAGAATCCGCTCCAGCTGTGCTCTCTAAAGCTCCCTGATCTTGGTCCTGACATTGCTAATCAAAGCAAGATCTTTATTTCCTGAATCTGCTTTATCTTAAAAACCTCCTTCCTCTTTTGGTTTCAATGGATCACAGTCTATTCAGAACACTTGAAAAGACTGCATCTGCCCAGGCACTGCTTTGTCACAATATTTCCTTTTCTAGAATGCTACATTGTTCTTCACTGCTTTCTGAATCCCATTAAAACCGGAGACAATGGGCTTTATTGCCCCCAGGTATTGGACCTCCCATCCTCCCACATTCAATCTCAACCGACTACCATATTTCCTATTATTTTACCATTCTGTTGCTATCAGAGCTTTTTATAGGCCATCCCCTCTCTCATGCCTCATTGTTCATGCTACATCTTCCATTTGAATATACTTGCCCCAGCCACATCTTTAAAAACCTTCTGAATGATGGCTTTCACTCAAAACTTGCTAAAATTCATTTTCCAAAACAGTAAATCATTCTTTTTCTTCCTTCTCAATTCCTGAGAAATCTACCATTATAAACATAGAGGATGACAAAGTAGAAGATAATGATATATTTGATAACTAAAATAGTAGTCACAGTTTAAATGTGGGAAAAAGTTTGCGTAGCAGTTTCACACACAGACACACACAGACACACACACACACACACACACACACACACACACACTACTATGTTGTCCTTTAATGAGCAGAAACTATGTCCTGAACTCTTGCTTTCCTCACATCTTCCTATATTTCATTTAGTGTTTCATATACATAGAGTGAAAAACAGTAGGTGGATAAACTGAGTTTTCATTGCGTAATTTTAGAAAATAATTTCCCCTGAGACCTCTGATTTTCTCAACTTACAGATTGGGATGATAAATAGTTTGCTAAACCCTCTCCTCTACAGGAGAGTTTGCGGATTCATTACATAATCTGAAAAAAATGACTCATTTTACAGTCACCAAGAGAAGAAGTAAAATTCAAGAGAATAATGGCCCAAATGGGCACCCAGAAAGCATTTTCCTCCTGTTTCTTCCCTGTAGCCATCCCAGCTTTAAATTTAAGAAGTAAGTAAAGCAAAAGAAAAATTATCCCAGAATCCTGAGGTCTTTATCCTAAAAATCAAGACACATACTCGCTACTCATTAAGTTGACCAGCAAGTTTGGCAGAAATATCTTTCAAATGGTATATAATTAACTGTACACACAAGTCCAGCCCCCGAGGCAACTTCCGAATAAATGTTCATCATTTCCACAAGCAATAAAACCTACTACCTTGGGGAGGAAAGCTCTAAGAAAAGATAATCTTGGTATCTGCATTACTAAATCAGCACTCCGAAATAAGCATGATTACTCTATTTTTGTATTTATTGAAAAATGTTAATATTCTGGGTGTTGGTTTTTGCTGAAGTGCAGACTGCTAATTCTGTCCTCTTAATTCTGCAAAAACACTTAACATGCAGCACCATGTGCTGCCCCTTTTGGAGAACAGATCAACCTTGCAGAGCTGCCAATTATCGCCACTCCTGGCACTTCTACAACATGCTGCCCTTTTGTGCTTTATGCTTTTTTCAGAAACTACTTTTTTTAGGGCAATGTAACTAGACCCAATGTATATTTAAATAACCATAATGAGGGCTTATTGCAATGAAGGAAAGTGAGCAAAACTAAAAGAGGAAAAAGGAAAAAAGAGGAAAAGGTAATCAACATAAGATGAACATAGACATGATACTTGATGGGATGCTAGGTATCTTACTTTAAATTATATATACAGTAAACATTTTGAGAAATTTGGAAGAATTGCATATAGATACTCAAATACTTTTCACTTATATTCACTGATTTTTAATATTTTCCCCATTTGCATGAGATATATATATATATATATATATATATAATAGATTAGATATACATATATGTTAAAGATACATAGAGAGATGTATATGCATATATATGTGTTATATAGCAATAAAAATACTCATATTAATGTGTGTGTGTGTGTATATATATATATATATGGACACATATCCTATATAACAAAGAAATAATATGCAAATTTACCATCACTCCAACAATCAAGATGGCTGTCTCCATGTAGTCAAATATGGCTTCTCCCATGTGGACCCAAGATGGCTGCCACAAGATGGCCAGCAGGGAAATGCATTTGGGAGGGACCAGGCCTAAAAGGGAGGGCTGTTGGGGAGGGCCAGGCAATCAGGGAAGAGCAGTTAGGGGTGATCAGGTTGGCAAGGGAGGGCAGTTAGGGGTGACTGGGCTAGCAGGGCAGAATAGTTAGGAGCAACTAGGCCAGTAGGGGAGGATAGTTAAGGGTGATCAGGCCAGCAGGGGAAGACAGTTAGGGGCAATCAGGCTGGCAGGGGAGTAGTTAGACATTGATCAGGCTGGCAGGGAAGTGGTTAGGGAGTGATCAGGCTGTCAGGCAGGCAAGTGTTAGGAAGCCAGCAGTCCTGGATTATAAGGGGGATGTCCAACAGTTGAACATCCCTTGAGGGGTCCCAGATTGGAGAGAGTGTAGGCTGGGCTGAGGGACAGACTCCACCCACCCCCTGTGCACAAATTTTGTGCACTGGGCCTCTAAAATATAAATATGTATATATATGTGTGTGTGTGTGTGTGTGTATATATATATATATATATATATATATATATATATGGCTTATACACACACACACACACACACACTGACACACACACATATATAGTATATATGTGGCAATTTTAAAATAAGTGTCATATAGCTATCATGACATGTCACCTATAAATAGTTTAGAATATATCTCCCCAAAACAAGGATGATTTCCCACAAAATCTCTATACCATTACCACTCTCACTAATGATTAAATTATGTCTTATCTCTTGCCTGTCTCAATTACAAGATCTCTTATAATTTTTCAATTGTAAACATTAAATAAATTTTACTCAAATTACATTACCAAAATATTCCCCAGAACAGGATTCATTCCTGAGAAAGCCAACTTTCCCAACCAGCCTTTTCTTTCATTCCGTTCAAATTCAGGGCGTCAGACTGTGGAGCATCCAGCTCATTTCGCACAAGATCTTTGACTGCTTTGAAGTTGAGAACAACAATGTTGATGTCTATATGCTGTTTAGGAATGGAAGAAAATACAAAAGATTTCCCAGTAGGCTACTCTGACAGCTTGTCACAGGAGAGCAAACACAACTTGAGAAAAAGGACAACGTCCCTGGTTGTGTATGCACTGCCCTGAAAGATGCCACTTGGAGTTGACACCACTTTGTTTCCTGAGGCCTGTCGATACCCCTGACCACCTTGCTTCTCCTCCCAAATATCATATCTATTTTTCCCAACCACCTAGATATGAAAGAGTTTTCTGCCCTATGGCCAGTACTGTGCCAGAGTTCATAAAAGTCTCACCACTCCTGGGCCTCTTTGCCAACACCATCTCAAGAGAAGTAACTCAGACAAGAATTGTTTCTAAGAGGAAAAAGAAGAAAAGCCAAGAATTAAGCTAAATTTAAGTCTTGTGAAGATCTTTTCTCTTTAGCCAGGATTAAGGTGAATGATTACTCCCTTCAGCACCCCTCCTCTTCTAATCATTGTTATAATATCTTGTTGGGCAGACCTATTGCATTTTTGTCTTCCTCTAGCTTCCAGTTACATGGCATATAAGAAAATTGCAGAAAGATAATGGTGACAAAGTCTAGGGTAAACCAGAGAGATGACATTGAAAGATTTAGGGGAACATGTAGGGGAGTGTCGATAGTTTTTTGAAGGAGAATTTCAGAAAGGAAAGGAAGAATGGGCAGAGGGGTGGCATAAATCTGGAGAGATGTTGTTTGTCAGTGGTAACCAAATTCAAATAGTTCAAACACATGATTTCTTTCTGGGCAGCATGCAACGGTAATTTCTTTCCCAGGTTCTTGTCTAGGTGGTATATGAAAAAGTGGAAATTTATGGGAAACAAGTACAGACTCCCACATGAGGAGGAGGTTCCCAAGGGGTAGTCCACTAAATCCCTCTTTCTAAAGTTTATATATGTGTCCCAATATTCGCCTCTGATTGGTCACTACAGCAGCTTCAAAGCTCAACCCCCACATGCCCCTTCCCATCCATTTTCTACCCCTTCTGGAGTAGAATTCTCTATCTCCTTTGAAAATCTGTCTTCCTTTCTCCCTTTTGTTTCTCTACTCCCTATGGCTTTCCCCTGTCCTCTGTGCATGGGTATATTCCTCTCCCCTTATCCTGTGGCATCTCTTTTCTCTCTCTGTGAATGAATGCCTTTTGGCAGCTCCCAGTCCCCCAACTTTGCAATTCTCCCCCATGGACCCTCTTTATTTCTAAACCTCCCTAAACCTGACTATTTTACCCTTAAAAACTGCTTTCAATACCTATAAGCAAGTCATTTTTTGTTTTTAAGGAAGGTTATAGCTCCCTAAGAGTAGGAACTATAACAAACTGTTGGCATTTCCCTACAAATGTCAAGGAATCTATTAGCCCTATAAAAAGATTTCATTTATTTTACTATATTTAATTATCAAAATATGATACTATGAAATAATAAATAATAGTTCACAATTGTTTAATAAGTAGTAGAGCTACATGTTAAGTGTATTGCAAGTGTTAACAACAAATAGCATTAGATGTTAGATCTCAATCCTTGAGTTTTAACAAGAAAGAATTCAAAGTCAAGGCTCAAATGCAAGCAAACGTTTATTTAGAAAGTCATAGAAATAGGAAAAGTAAACCAGCTGGCTGCATGGGCTCAGGAAACAAGTTACAGAGGCAAAAAAAAAATAATAATAATAAAAATAAAATAAAAATAAAATAAAAATAAGTCCCTGGAGCTTAGGAGAAAGAAAACAAAGGTATGCACCTTGAGGGAGGAAAGGCACTAGCATGTGCCCTGGGACCTTCTCTTAAAGTGTTTTTATCTGGGGGTCTTAAGGCAGTGGTTCTCAACCTTTTTAAACTGTAATTTTGCTACTGTTATGAATCATAATGTAAATATCTGTGTTTTCTGATGGTATTAGGCTCTACAGTAGCAGTTCTCAATCTGTGGGTCATGACCCACAGGTTGAGAACCGCTAGCTAGCAGGGTGGCCTAAGACCGTGGTTGGGGTCATCAGAACATGAGAAACTGTATTAAAGGATCTCAGCATTAAAAAGGTTGAGAACCACTGTTAAGAGAAAGTGACCATAGAATATTCATCAGCTTTCCAAATGTGTTTTTCCTCTCTATTGATTGGTAGGCACCATGGCAGGAGTCATTAGTCATGAAAGCTGGTCCTGAGGTCAGCCATAGCATCCCCCTACCTGGCCTTGCTGTTTTTCAGAGGCTGAAACTGAAACACAATTGAGGCCTAAATGTTATCTCTAGTTTGACCAAAATTCTGTCTCTGTGGTCAACAGACCTGAGGATTTATTCCTAATATTATTTGACATGGGTCATAACCTCATTATATTGAGGTCTTAATGCTTAGGGGAGTGGTTATGCAAGGCTTGTATAGGAGACATAAGCTTTTCTCTGGTCCCCTAGTTCCTCCTCTAAGGGGGTCAACCACATGACTAGTGGCATGCCACAGGAGGAAAGGTCAGCCTTGGGGTAAGGTCCTATCCTACAACCCTTTTCCTTCCAGTTTTGTCCCTTGCTAGGGACCTGGGACTTTCCACCCTGGTGACCTTCTGCACCTGGCCAATCATCCCTGCTCTGTTCATGTCTGTCTAACTGTCTATGATAGTGAATAATTACAAAGACAGTGTCTATTAAAATACATTTCATTTTCAAAATTGAGTTATCAGCTATTAGTGTGTATACATGTTTGGGGACACCCTATATATCACTAGGATTACTCTCATTTTATAGATGAGGAAACTAAACCTTAAAATTTTGCAATATTACATACTTAGGAAGTGGTGAAACCATCTACAAAATTCCTCATCTATAAAATTCTGAACCTGAATTAGCCAATACAGAAAAACTCCTGAAGAAAGATTTGGCTCTATGAGGGGTCAAGAGTGATACAATCTTAACATCCTATCTGTGGCTCTACCAGATCTCCCCAAATAAACTTCTGGTTAGTGTCATCAGTACCACTTTTAGGTAAACCATGTAAAAATGTACAAAAATAGACCACCAAAAGAGGGTAGTGGAGTTTTACTGGTCCTTGGAAGCTAGTCAGCTGTTCTGTTATCCTGAATGGATTAGGAAAGAGATTCGCACATCTGCAGTGTGGGGAAAAGAATGACTAAAGATTGTTTGCTGGAGAAAGAGAAACAGACAGCAGTGCAAACTTGCCTGAGGGCAAGAATGCTCACTTCCAGGAGGTCCCTTTAGGACTGAAGTAGAAAGAGAATTGGGGAGCTCTCAGGAAAGCTAAGCTGCCTCTGTCTCCCTAGAGGGAAAGTTAAGGGGAACTCCTTGATGCTATCCTCAGATAGCAAAGATTCTGGCGCTGTAACTGGAGCCTTAAAGTGGAAATCCAGGTGGGGCTCTTACTGTTTCCGGATCCCTACTTCATTCAAGCCTTCTTGAGTAAGTAAACACCAGCAACAATTTTCAATCAAACATTTTACCTTTGTGCGTGCTCACTGTCAACCATTTGTCTTTTATTTCAGCCAGATCAATGTTCAGAAATGAGACCTTGGAGAACCAAGGCCTTTCACCTTGCATTTATTCCTCTGCCTGCCCAATAACAAACAGCACAATACTGCATTGCTCTGGAGCCCTACTGCAGATAAATTAGCTAATGTCCACAGAGGAAAATGAAGATTAAAATTGTGCATATGCAATGGTCATGAATAATGAACACATGAGCGATTCATCACTCCAAGCATAGGTATTAAAATTGATCTGCTATGAAACCTGTGCCATTTTTCTCGATGATAGTTCAATTTAAAGGATGCCCCTTTAAAAAATGACCTAGTAGCTTTAAATTAGATTTTAAAATAACTTTCATGTTTCAAGCTATTAGCTGTTTATTTAGAGTCACATTTTGCATAATGACTCATTATCTGCCAGGTCATTCTGAGCATTCCATAAAATGATTCAACTAGGGCCAGATTTTTTTTTTTAACCTAGCTAGTAAAAATGTTTCAGAAAATTGCCAGCATATTAGGAAAAAAAAAATAGACCTGGTTGATGGAGTACTGCCCACTCATCAGACCTCTTGCTCCTCCCACTGATGTTACTGACTGATCCAGTGAAGCAACTCAAATATGTGCTTTTCTCAGCCTAGCACCACAGTCAACTAGCTTGTCAGGCTAACTGCCCCTAATCCAGTGGTCGGCAAACCGCGGCTAGCAAGGCATATGTGGCTCTTTGGCTCCTTCAGTGTGGCTCTTCCACAAAATACCACTGCCTGGGGGAGTCTATTTTGAAGAAATGGCATTAGAAGTTTAAGTTTAAAAAATTTGGCTCCCCTTAAAAGAAATTTCAATCGTTATACTGTTGATATTTGGCTCTGTTGACTAATGGGTTTGCGACCACTCCCCTAACCCATCCCAATTCAAATATCTGAATCCATGATGAATCTTTTAAATTTTGATTTGTTGTTTATGTGCTCAATCAATCTTGTTAAGGAATTCTAAAGGAACTACACCTAAGTAAGACTTTCACATTTTTTACCTGGGGCCTCCTTAATAAGGGTGTCTGTACTCCAATGTCTGTTCATACAACATAGGTTGTCGGTCCTCTAAATGTCCTCTTGATATTTATGGACTCTGTGGCCCCCTCAGGTTTCACTGCTCCAGGGCATCCTCTGCACTCACTTCAAGCCCTCCCTTTGGCCTCTTCAGCTCTTTATTTATTATGCAAACTGTAAATTGGTTGTGACTTGTCCCTTTGGCACTTTCACTGGACAAGCTTCTTTACTACAACACATTTTAAACTAATCTGCTCTCTGTAGAAACTAGTAGGAAGTTTTATTATTCTGAGAGACAGATCCACAAAGGAGAAAATGAACAAGGAAGAAGTGACTCATTTCTAAACAAAATCCTAAAATAAGCAAAATCCAAATGTGCACAAAATTTCTACTGCATCTGTATGTCCAGCAGGCAGCAGTGAGTTGTATGCCCCACTTATCTCTGGTATAATGAGGCATAACAAAATCGCCTCCAGACTTGCTCCATGCTCCAGTAATACTGACAGTGCAGGGGGCAGGACAGGAAAACTTGTGCAGCAGGAGATAGACTGTCTACAGAGGACAAACTAGAGGGCCTGCCTCTTCAACACTGCTGCTAGACATGTCCAGATGCAGGGCTGAGTTTGGGGCCTTGGAGGTGAAGCAGAGAGAAACAAGGTGGTGGTTATTTTTATGGGATTCAGGGAGAAGCAAAAAAGTTTTCTAAAGAAAGTCTTTGGCTGAAAAAGGATAATTTGGAAAGGATATTTCTTCATCCCTAGTATTAAATGAGAAATCCTTAAAGCAGAAATAATTCTTACTTGGGTTCTATGGAACCCCATAGGATTCATGGGGGCTGGGGGGGCGGGCAGGAGGAGGGAATTTTACAATTAGATATAGTCACGTGATGTGTGTGGATGTGATGTGTGTATTGGGTGAGGAGAATATTTCCAGAATGAATATGATTCTAATATATGATCAGTCTCAATGGATAGCTCATGATATATATATATATATATATATATATATATATATATATATATATATATATAATTAAATGAAAATTATAACTTACAGAGATGCAAAGAGGAAGAAAGAAATTCTGAATTACTGTATGGAGACTTTATACATGGGTATTGTTTTATAGGGTTAGGTAAACGATGACCAAGGTAAATGAAAAACACTATTTTTTATTATTATTATCATTATTATTATTATTATTATTTAACCTTCCTTTCTTATGCACAAATCCAGTGGAAGTGGGAGGTACCTCATGGAAAACAGAGACAGCAGGATGAAGAGTACTCTGGGGTCCCAGGGATTCAACCATCTAAGCATCTTTTATTAACTCTAAAATAAGGATTAGATCTGATATTTCAAGTGATCTTTCAGCTCTAAACTTTTATAGCAAAGCCTTTTTTATATTATGATTTAAATGTTTGCTCTCAAATATACATTCAAAACAACATTTCCAAATTAAAAAAAAAAAAAAAAAAAAAAAAAAAACAGGAGCAAAACACTCCATGCTTTTGCATTTTCTAAAATATCTCCAAAAATTAAGACCTTTTATTGTCAAAAACAGCTTTGGAAAATCTTCAGAATTTGGCCCAAAGCACTACTTGCTTATGATTTGGAGATAGTCATTGAAAAGAGGTTTGGAGCCTCGCCTAATTTCCTGATAACTAAACACTAGCAGTGATTCTAAATGCTAGCCTACATCATAATCACCTAGAGGGCTTGCTGAAATAAAGATTTCTGGGCACCAGCCCCAGAATTTCTCATTCCACACATCCTTGGTATAGAATCATGTATTTTTAATATGGTCCTAGATGATACTAATACTGGTCCAGGGAGAACCCTACATGGCCCGCCTCTACCTCCACACTAGAAGGTTGTCTGGACCCACGAATAACCCAGTAGACTGTCTAGAGGCTTAGATCTATTTTTTATTTAAATCTCTTAGAGCAGCTAAATTATGTTTAGAAACATAATTCTCTTACAAAACCTTGCTTCTTACATCTGGATATAGATTTTTTTCTGAGAATTTATCAGTTTCATTTACTTATTCTGACCTCTGGGTGGCAACAATTTTAATCCCTCCCATTTTTCCC
The DNA here is from genome assembly GCA_027563665.1 of Antrozous pallidus. Taxonomy (NCBI): domain Eukaryota; kingdom Metazoa; phylum Chordata; class Mammalia; order Chiroptera; family Vespertilionidae; genus Antrozous; species Antrozous pallidus. The sequence continues at coordinate 71,848,407 of CM050517.1, read as the reverse complement.
AAAGAGGGAGTGAGAGAGAGAAAAAAGTCATGTGTACATTGGAAAAAAAAAATTAATACCACTGAGCCTTATATCTGACCAGGCAAAGAAAAAAGGCCAACATTCAATGTTACACCTTTGGAAGCATGAAATGAGCATGGTCTAGGGACCAGCAAGAAACAGATAGCACATGCTTGGCGTCAACACTGCTCAAAGTCTTAAGCACCTAAATTTTCAATCAATAGTATGCCTATATCACCAATGTAATTACCCAGTATTTGTTGAGCTTACTATGTTTAAAATATTATGTTAGACCCTATAGTGAGGGGGATCCCTAATCAGCAGCATCAGCATCATATGAAAACTTATTAGAGGGGAACACCAAGATGACGGCATAGGTAAACACCTATTGTTCTGCCCTGCGCAACGATTTAAGAACTACAACATAACAGCAGAACAGACAGCACCCAGAATCGCCAGAAAGCTGGCTGAGTGAAGACTCCACAAATAAGAGTAAAGGTGAGACACTGAGACTCAGAGGAGCGGCGGGAGCGCAGCCTTTCAGACGGAAACAGATTAGGAGCCGTCCTGGTCGCTCGCGTGGGCTGGGGCTGGAGCAGCAACCCCAGCCGGATTTCACCAACAGGGATGGCGGAGACGTCCTACTACACAGATTCCCCAGTGCCAGGCCAGGTCCGAGGTCCGGGGGACGCACCCTGGAAGCGGGGCGCCGCAGAGGCTCCTAGTCTGCGAGAAACCCAGAGGCCGGGAAAAGAAGTTTCCGCGCAAGGGTCGCGCGAACCCGAGACTTGCCCCCTGGAAACTTGTCTCCTGGGTCTGGAAACCATCTATTTTACAACCCTGGGCTAGACTTTTGGTGTGCAGACACATTTGGGGAAAGGCAGAGTTGTCTGGCAAGGGGAAGAGACTAGCGGCTTTCCCTTGGAGGTGCCTGCAGCCATCCCCATCCAACAGAGACCCACACACGAGCGCCGCATAGGACGCAGCTGACACTGAGGCTGCCTGCGCAGCTCAGAGACTCCGCCCATCCAACCTGAACACAGTCTCCCTTCACAGCCAATTGGCCTGGAGGTCACACCCTCCTAGGGCTAACAAGAAGAAGTTGGGTTTAAATTCAAAAATACTGAATACAACCCATAAAGGATTGCAGTAAGAGCACCCACCTCAGGTAACTGGGGAGGCTGAGCCACTGTCCCTTTGAGGATATCTACCACATAAAGCAGCCACCATGCAGAGATATGGAAAGAAATCAGATGTGAAAGAAATGGAGGAGAAAAGATGACAAGATGTAGAGTTCAAAACCACAGTTATAAGGCTTTTCAAGAGGCTCCTAGAAAAGGCCGATCAACTTAATGAGAATTACGAGGAAATAAGCAAGACCAACCAGGAAATGAATGAGAATTACAAGGAAATGAATGAGACCCTCAAGGAAATGAATGAGACCCTCAAGGAAATGAACAAGACCTCTGAGGATACGAACCAGAACCTCACGGATAAAAAAAGGATCAACTAGAAATCAAGCATACACAGACTGAAATAAAAAATATTACACAAAGTCCTAAAAGCAGTCCAGAGGGCCACAAGAACCAAGTCAAAGATTTGAAATACAAAGAAGCAAAATCCACTCAGCTGGAAAAGCAAGAAACAAAAAGAATTCAGATAATTGAAGATAGCATAAGGGGCCTCTGGGACAACCTCAAGCATGCCAACATCCGAATTATTGGGGTCCCAGAAAAAGAGAGAGAGCAAGTTAATGAAAACCTACTTGAAGAAATAGTGACTGAAAACTTCCCCTACCTGGTGAAAGAAACTGACTTAAAAGCCCAAGCAGTACACAGAACCCCAAAATATAGGAATCTAAAGAGGACCACACCAAGACATATCATAATTAAAATGCCAAGAGCAAAAGATAAAGAGAGAATATTAAAAGCAGCAAGAGAAAAACAGTTGGTTACCTACAGGGGAGCACCCATACGATTATCAGCAGATTTCTCAACAGAAACGATGCAGGCCAGACAGGAGTGGCAAGAAATATTCAAAATAATGAAGAGCAAGAATCTACAACCAAGATTACTCTATCCAGCAAAGCTATCATTCAGAATAGAAGATCAGATAAAGTGCTTCGCAGATAAGAAAAAGCTAAAGGAGTTCATCACCACCAAACCAGTATTATATGAAATGCTGAAAGATATTCTTTAAGAAGAGGAAGAAGAAAAAGGTAAAAATATAAATTATGAACAACAAATACACATCTATCAACAAATGAACATAAAAATCACGTGAATTGATAAGCTGATGAACAGGATAAACTGGTGAATATCACAGAAACATGGACATAGAGAGGGAATGGACTGACAATTCTTGGGGAGAAAAGGGTTGTGGGAAGTACAGCAAGAGATTGGACAAAAATCTTGCAACAATGGGAGAGGACATTGGGGAGGGAGAGGTGAGGGTGGAGGGTGGGATAGGTACAGGGTGGAGGGGAGATATAGGGGGATAAAAAAGGGGAAACAATGTAATCAATAAACTGAACAATAAAGGAAAAAAAAGAAAGAAAAGAAAACTTATTAGAAAGTAGGTTCTTGGTACTCTCCACAGAGCTACTGAATAAAAAACTCTGGGTCCCAGAAATCTGTGTTTACCTAGCCCACCAGGTAATTCTGATACTTGATAAAGTTTGAGATCACTGTCATAAGAAATTCAAGAAAGCATTAGTATTAAATAAGTGGATTGTAATGCAGTGAATAACAGAATTCAAATAGCTACCACACTAGGCAATATGCATCAGTTTAGTGTGATAGAGCTTGATGCGTTCCATGGAGGCACAGAGGAAGTCGGATTGGAGTATTAATAGGGGATTCAGGGAGAGGATACAGTAGAATGAGGACTAAAATGCAGAGCAATGGGAAAGGGCAAACAAGCTTCAGGAACAGACTGAACAAAGTTTTGGAAATCGATTAATAATTAATCCAGATACCTCTGGGTGATAAACCAAGAGAATCAGAAAAGTGCTACATCTTGGGGAATTTGGAACACTGACAGATGCCAATTCCAGCATGTCATAATTACAAGAGTTTCATGAAAAGATTGATGAAACTTGGACTCAACAAGAGCTGAGTCACTTATGTAATCACCTGTTAGAATGGCTGAAAGACACTTCCCCAAACCTGAATAGGATAATTATTTGCTCCCAGACAGCTCAGGGCATTTTAATATACATGTTATTGCCTCCTGTTGGCCAAATACCTGAATAGCTATTGGCTATTCCCCAATCTGACAATGCTTCTGTACCCTACTCTTTGACGTGTATTATCTCCACCTTGCCTTAGGAGAAATTGTGTTAATAAAAAGCAAGGGTCCTGAGACAAGGAAAGACTTTAACTCTTTAGCTGAAGCTCCTCTGACCCCCAATGCCTTTCAAAATTATCTTTTGTCTTTGGACTCTTTTTAAATCTATGCATAGCTTTTCTCCAGATTGCTGAATCCTTTGTACTGCTGGAATAAGAGTACCAACATTAATGGCATCCCGAACTGGGGCTTCCTGAACCCTTGCAGCACCAACAGAACACTGTGTTCGAAATGTACTCCCAAGGCAGTGGGAAGCCACTTATGTTTTGAGGAGGAAAGTTCCTCAAACTGACCTGTGTTTTAGGAAAATAACCCTGGAAGTGAGGGATTTGGCATACAAGAGTTTAGAGGCAGATAATGATGCTTTATGAGTGACTTAGTTCTAGTTTAAGATAGCCAAAGTTGCTTAAAAACCCCAGGATTAAAATAAATACTGCATGTTTTGTTTAAATGAGAAATGTTGCCAGTCTCATTGGATTCTGATGAATACCATGCACTGTTACCAACTCCAAATCATTTGATTAAAGTTTATGTGAATGTGTTTTCTGTGTTACAAAGGGAATAAAATTATTAAATAGAATAGTGTTTCTCAACCCAAACTTTCTTATAAAAAAAAACTATGCTTTCAAGTCAGTGATCTTGTGCGTATGTGTCATCCTAACTTCCTCTTTTTTGATTGGACCACCCAACCTTCCCTATCTATCAGTCCATCTGGTATGATTGTCAGTTCCTTCCACCCTTCATGAGGGAAATTTTAAATGAGACTAACTTCATGAAGGGTAGAAGGAACTGACAATTATGCTGGATGGACTCATATCAGACCTCCAAAAATACTCATTAGAAGCAGGGGTGGCTTATCATAAAATCAGAAAAAAGGGAGTTAATAATTTGGACAAACACTAAAAAGAGAAGATTGGGTTTGGAGACCGTAAGGTTTGAGTGGCATGAATACGTGTGGCTATGTAATATTCACCAGAATCATCACTTGTGAGAGGCAAGAACTAAGAAGATCTATAACTAGATTAATCCAAGGTCAGGATGCAGGTGGACACGTGAAATAGGAGAACAGGCAAGCAAGAGTATTAAACTAAAGTGATGTGTAATGGGGTGTAAGTTGGACGAGAAAGCAGTAAAGTTGGGAGGAGGTAGATGGATGGAAAGAAGAATAGGAGAGGAATTGAAGCTCTTCATGAGGCTGAAAAATAGAAGCTGTAGACCTCATGGATTGAGAAGGCTGAAAGTAAAGAGGTGCATTATCTGAGAAGGTTAGTGAGTATGGGATAATTAGAATTAGGAGCTGAAGTGGGGAAAGGTGAAAGACATTAAATCTGAGATCAAAAGCTCAGTTGGTCTGGGTGCTGCATGGAATATCCATTGGAACAGGAGATTAATTTGCAATGGAGATGAGGCTTGGGGAGAAGAATAATGCTATAAGCCAGGTAAAAATGAGGGGCAGACCTAGGAATTTAGCAAAGGAGTGAGATGAGGAGAGGTGATTTAGCCAAATGTCCCAAGTTTCAAAAGAGTAATTATTTTTACATGAGAAAGAAGAGGACTCATGACTTGGAGGCAATTTTAATGATGAGAAGTAAGCTCCCAAATTCCTGGAGGTGGGAATTGGGATGTCTCCACTGGGGGAAACAATGTCTTCAGGGTGAGTCAAGCACCAGCTATAGCAAGAATGTGGTGGTAATATTCATTAGAGGGCTGAGGGCATAGAGAATGGTAGATATAGGATAAGAATGTGCACCAAAGAAAAGTTAGTGAGGCAGGGGAGGAAAGGTCTGGTAATGGGAATAAAAACACAGGACAGTGGAAGAAGAGCTTACATGTTAAACAGTCACCAAAGTAATGAACAGAAATCACTTGTTACATCTGTCCCTAGTAAATGAGGAGGTGATATGGTTAGAGATTCATGGATAAAACTTTCATGGTAGAAAATAATCATGACCTGTGTTGATGGTACTTTCTAGGGAATTGGGGAGGCTGAGTTAGAGTTGTCCCAAGAGAAGAGACATAAAGGGGTGGAAGGGGAGGAGCAGTGGGATATGTTGAATAGGGGCTAGATTTTTTTTTTTTTTTTTTTTTTTTTTTACTATCTGGCCTGAAATAACCTTGAACCCAAAGGCATGCTGGTTGAATGTCTCCTCCAAAAGAAAAAGCTTGAACCTTTTTCATTCCTTCCTGTAGTTTACTGAGCTCAGAACATTTCTTCATATGAGTACTGAGAAACAATGGGAATAAAACAATATAGATCATAGAATTATAGTGCAAACAGTGAAGGTAGGAATCTTACAATATGTCCATACTGGTGTAAATATTTTCAAGTTTAGTTACCAGAGGATTAGTGTATTGAATCCAGGTGGGGAAATACAGTATATTGTTGTAGCACCTGATAAAATTGCAAAGCAACAGCTCTTCATTTATTCTGCCTCAGTATTCTTCTGAAAAGATAGTGTGGTTCTTTGTATATGCTGCAGTCCTTGTCCTTCCTCTGCTTAAAACAATATCTCACAAACAGCAGATTTTCTGGGCAGAGATAAGAGGATTTGGGAGTGTCCAAATGTAGCCAGAATAGCTGGGGCCCTTATCTGTTAGAATTCCCTTGCCTTCACTATTAAATGCTAACCTTTCCTGTTTAACAAGAGGTGACTCTATAGTAATTTTCCACAGCCTGATGAGAAAGATGTGGAGGTCCACCAAGACCATGCCTTTCACATTTCTGCCACCTGGAAGATTTAAAAAAAACTTCTTTGAACAGTTTGAACCATTGTCAATAGTATATTTGCCCTTCTCTTAACTTGCAGCTGGCTAGCTGAAATTGATGTTCTCTGTAGAGCAGCAATTTTGTCTACAGTGGTCAGGGAAAATGCTGGAAACAATCCTTACAGTTACTTTGGCCACAGGGGGTTGGTGGTCCTCCTAGGCACAGTTTCTCTTTGCCTTGCAGGTGTCAGTAGTGTTCCTGAGCTGTGCTCAGCCCATTTCCCCTGGCATTTCATTTCTTACGTGGAATGGTTAAGACAGTCTGAATATGATCACACTGAACACTATGTTCAGAAGCAAAATTAGGCAAAATCATTCTGAGAGGCAACTCTTTATTTAAGAAAGTGATAAAGTATTCTTTCACTTTCAAAAAATCTGCTTATAATTTTAATTTTTGAAGATTAAGTCCTGAGGCTCAGGACGACCTAATCATTTATTGTCCCTTCAAAATGATGATTTAAAAATATGTGTTCAATATGTATTAAGGAGAGAGGTTATATATTCTGCAGAACGAAGCCAAGGAGGTGAAGATGAAAAAGAAGAACCAGAGAGAGAGAAACCAAGGTACCAGGACACAGACTTTATTGAGGAGACCCTTCCCAAGGGAGAAAGAGCTCACGTGCGGGGTGAAGGCAGAGAAACCAGGGGAGGAGGAGAAGAAGGGACCCAGCTGGACTGCCTCCTGGACTGCCTGGGAGAACAGTCTGGGAGAAAAGGTGCCACGTGGTGCACTGAGACACCCTTTAAGGGCAAGAACAGGCAGGGGTTGGGCCCAGGGCGGAATGGGAAGGGGTGGGACACAGGGCACTCTGGTATGCGCTTGATTAGTGGCTCAATGTTTCTGTGGCAGATGCGGGGAAGGAGTACCTATCATTCCAGGCTTTTTGTAATATTTTAAAAAATTTGAGCGTCCAGGCAAGGTCAGAGGGTGAAGGTCCATCTTCCATAGCTACTTCCAGCTGAGAGGGGGCATCATTAGGGGCACCTACCCGGAGTCTCAAGAATTCTGGTGTTGGGTTCTGAATTCAGAGGCAGATCTATCTTTTGGTTGGCGAACATCTGCATTCTGTTCTGTAAGAAACTAGTGAAACAATGCATGAAACATGGACCAAAGAGCAAGATTAAAGGAAGATACCAGTGTGCCTAATGAGAGTAACCATGGAGTAAGTGAGCGAAAAACAGGGGGTGTTTTCCATGCTTAATGAGGGTGCAGCACCATGGTTTCCCCAAGGGATTGGTTGGTGAAGTCCCGAGAGTGATCCTATTGAATCACTTGGGAGGTAAAAGCTGGTCCTGAGGCTGCCACAGCATCACTTGTCTGGTTTTGCTGCTTTTCTGGACCTGGAGCTGGAGCATTAATCTGGGCTCGGCGTGAATAATGGGGATTGTCGAGTCTGGCCATCTTCACTCTTCAGCCAGTTCCAGCATGGCCATCGGCTGGTCAGGACCTGGAAGGATGGCCCCTCTACACTAAGACTCAGAGGGCTTGTCACTTTCCCAGGGGAAGTCACTTTTCCAGTGGCCGTTTTGACTGCAGGGCTTGGTTGGAGGCCAGGGCCAGAGGCACGGCTTTTTCCAGTTGGTGGCCTTGTTTCCGCACATGAAACATTCTCCAGACAATGCTTGTCCTCTCTGTGCACCCCCACCATGCACAGTTCGTGGGCCTCAGATCTGCTTCCCAAGGCTTGGGTTTGCAGGGTCACCTTCTAAGGCGGGCCTATTCTGCCTGCTTCCCAAGGGGAATTAAGAGTTAAATGCCATGTTCAGATCTCGGACCTGGGTTTGAGGCATAAGGGGAGGGGGAGGCGGGGTGGAGCAGGTGGCAGGCCAAGGGAGGAGGAGCACGGTGTGGGCAGCCACACCAGGTGGGGTCCTGAGGGGGCGGGATTTGCCATGCCAATATGGCAGCCCCCAGGGGAATAAAGGGCCATGTGGTCAGGGTGAAACCAGTTTGGGGGAGGGAGTACCTATCAGGAGGAAGGCTGCTCCTAGTTGTGCTGAACTGTTCTGAGTGATTCAGTCCAGATCCCAGATGTTTGTAAACAATCACTCTGCAAATATATGTCTTTCCCTTACCCAACTCACCATCCTCAGAATTCAGTTGGAAATTCTGTTCTGAGAGCATGAGTCTTGAAAGACTCTACTCTCATCTTGTTGTCTCATTAAAGTAATTCTTGCCATTCTTTTCCCAAGAGGAATTCTGATAAATATTATTTCTTCTACTTGTATCCCCATGGATGTCTTTGCACCCAATGACATTTAGCTCTCCTCAGAGATGGATGCCCTGAGCCATCTACCCTTTAACTCAACTCTGTTAATAACTAACCTACCAAAATATATCAAAGTCACTGATTTTGATGCAATGGTAGCAATATATTTATATTATAGCAAAGTAATGGTCAAGATTGGAAAGAAAACTAATGGAGATTCTAGTAATTTTTAAAGTTTTGTTTTGTTTTACTTTTTAATACTTAATTCCAATGTCTGGGGAAGTCTAATAAATTTACCAGACAATTAACTGAGAGGAATGTTTTTTACAAAATGTATTTTGATTTTAGCAGAACACTGGGCAAATTTTCTACTGTATTGTCAGATAAGATTGCTAAGGATAAGTATAAATAAGAATATAATGCATGGGCAATTTTATTTTTACCTTTTATTTTGGAAACTTTTAAGTACATACAAAAATAGACTGGCAGAATGAACCTCTATATACCTGTCATTTAACTTTAACTATTTTCATCACATGACTAATTTACTTCTTTTTATGGCTCATTTAATCAGTTCCATTACTTCCCCTCAACCATCAAAATTCAAAAACATCTTGAAAGATTAGGTAGATATATTGATACTAACAAGATGAAGTTTCATCTGCATAAGTAGAAATTTCTAATTTTGAGGATTTTAAATGTATGCTTTTTTATTAAATTTGATTAATTTTAAGGATGGAGAAGGACTGGTTTTAAAGAACTTTGTGAGGAAAAGGTCTTAGTGGGTTAGCTCAATATAAACCAATCTTGTGAGAGAAATGCTAAACAGATAGACACCATTCTAAACCAACATAAAAATTGTTTTCAGATCAACAGAATCATGAACTTCTGTCTTTGAGTTCCTAGCTAGATAGCATTTTTAAGTCTGAACGTGACATTTTAAGATGATGAATAAGATAAAAGTAAAGTATACGCTGGGGACCACAGACAAGGTGGAGAGTCTAAATAATTATACAGGGAGTGGATGAAGAAATTGGCTATATCTCATTTGGGTTGAAAATAATTAAAAAGTCAAAGGATAAGAAAATTGCCTTAGTAATTGCCTCAGTGTCTGTGGAAAAGGGAGTAGTTTTGTCAAATTTAAAGTACTGTGTATTTTTTGTGACCCTTTGCAAGCTTCTACTGGTTAATTTGGCGATAAATTTTAGACTTTTTCATGTCCTTTATTTCTGTATAAGCTAACTATTAGGCATACTAAATACTATCTATCAGATGCTTACTGTTTTCGAAAAGATAACCATCCCAAATGCAGACTTTAAAAATGCAGTCAATATTGAGTATGGAATGAAAACCTCAAACATCCCTCATAACTGGTATCATAGATTCGGCTAAGGCAGGATGAGAATTATTTTTAATGTAAAATAGAAGAACAAAGTACTAAGGACATTGTTCCAAAACTTGAACTTTCCAGAAAAGAGGGATAGATTATTAAGGAAGAGAAAGGGAAATGTGGTTTATGACAATCCTGTTATCATTCCCAGGATCTCTCGCACAGAATTTGGCAGATGTATGTACTAGTTGAACATACATAAACATCAATGTTAGCTGAATTGATATGAAGTAGAGCAAATACACTGCATCAAAGACCTATTGCAACCTGTCCTCTCCAGTGCCTGGAAGTTTGACTGTGGAATCTATCTTTCACCGTATGAAAATGTTCATGATTAAATGCAAATGGTGTAGGACAGACTATCACCTAGGCGGTCACATAGCATGGAGGATGGACTACCTTCAGGGTTTAATTTCTAGCTCTGCCATTAGATGGACCAATATCATGATCTCTCTGTATTTCTTTCCTTCTATACTAGATGCAGGGATTTTATAAAATAAAAAGTGTTTGTCAAACATGCTCAAGTATTGGTAGCTGGCATTAGTACTAGTAATCTGAAAATTTTGAGAGAGGAAGTGAGGAAAGATCCTGAGGAAAGCAATACCCAGGGAGTGAGGCAGAAGGCACACCATCCAGAAGGGGAGCCAAAAGAATCTACTTCCATTTGGGGAGGGAGCCAGCAATAGCCTTTTCTGTGGTCCCATCTGTAAAGTGGCTCACATCCCATTTGGTTATAAGTATAATTATGATGGAATATTCCATGCTAAAATTCTCGATAAGCCTTTAAATAGGTACTCATTCTTTAAATAATGAAGGGTTCTTTTATAAGAGATAGAAAAGAGCCAATTAGATGAGAACCAAAAAAAGGGGGGGGGGGGCAGGGAAGCAAAGAAAGAATCCAGAAAGGAACAGGATATAAATAACATAGATCACTTTTTAAAACAGAGAACCAAATTCTTTAGGACAATTTAATGGTTTGATACTAAAAAGACAAAGTTTCATCTGCATAAGTAGAAATTTAAATAAATTAACTTCAAAAATTATAACTATTTCTTACTTTCAAAAATAGAAAAAAAATTTAAAATATGAGGAATATAAACTACTTTCTAAGAAACTTGCTATTGCTGTTTTAAATATTGAACTGGGATCTCAAGGGGGTTATTAAGTCTTCTCAGAGAGACTTCAGCCTAGAATTGATACACACCTGTGACTTTGTCAGCAGGCAAGCTCACAGGTACCCTTCGTGACCAGCCAGGTGACACTATCAAGGAATGAGAACATCATTCAATGCTGATGTCCCCTCACTGTTCCCTCTTCACCTTCCCTGCTTTTTCCCCCTTTCTTTCTTAGCATCCTCTAACAAACAGTATATTTTACTTACTTACTGTCTATATTTCCTATGAGAATGTAAGCCCCCTGAGGGCAGAGAGTTTTATCAATTCTTGTCTATTTGATTTTTTGTATTACCTGCAGGGAAGACAATGGACATAGTACTCACTCCACAGTATTTGCTGCATGAGTGAATGAAAGCGTACACAAAAGCTACTCTTAATATTAGTGCTCTTTTCCCCTGATGTGACTACCCTTTTTTCATTTTCTAGAAAAATACTTCCTTTTCCTTTGCTAAATGACGAGTTCCTGTTAGTTCATTGTGTTCATATAATTGAAACCCTGTTTATCTATAAATTCTCACCTCCTTCAATCCTTCAAGGAGAACCTATAATTCTGATCATGTTTGAACTAGAAAAAAAGTTCACTTTCTTTTGCATATCTAGATACCATAGAATAGGAACAGGCATATGACCATGTATCTCAGGCAACTGACTCAATAGTGCACTACTTCTAGGACTAACCATGGAGATATGCTACTAGATTGTGGTGCTAGTATATTGAGAGAAAGTTTAAAAAAATGTTTGTCTTATCATCAACAGAGCTTTGGTAGATGGATAGAGTATAAACAATGTTGCTACCAGAAAGGGGACCTGGCCCTTAGCAGGTCTGTCTATGGCCAGCCACTAGTGTGTGGGTTTTTGACTGTGCAGGAAAAATTTAACAATATGTCTCCAGAAGACTATGAGGGAACATTTATGAAAGCTTGGAATGTAGAATAAAGAAAAGACTTAGCATAGAAGAAATAACAGGAGAGCCCATGTTGGACTGCCCTAGCTCTCTGGGAAGTCAGAGAAAAGGGGGCCTTGGGATCAGTTTAGGGCTTAACCTGGGATGAGCTGCTGCACATTGCTCTCCTAGTTGTAAATCTCATGGGGTCCCTTAGAATTTAGGAGGTGCATGCTTGGGGGGTAAAGTGGGGGGAAGAGAGGGGAAAGAAATAGTAGGGGCTGCTCCCCAGAGGGAGAGCACACACTGGGTCCTTTGGCTTGAGGCTTTATCTCTTTCTCAAAGGTGAGAATCTTAGGGGAGATTTCAGGGGAGGGTTTCAGCAGAATATTAATCAGTTTTCTAGATGTGCTCCTCCAAGGCCATGGTCTTCACTGATTGGTCAACATCAGGACAGGGGTCATTAGTCATTGCAAATGGTCCTGATGTAGTCCATCTGGTTTTGCTGCTTTTTTGCAACTGAGACTCAGATGTTATTTTAGGGAGTTGACCTTCAGTATCTGCTGTAAGTTGTTTAGCTGTTGGTCTCAGTTTTCCTATTGCACTTGTCCTGGCCTAACAGCCTGTCTCAATATGATAGGACTAGAGGCCCAGTGCACAAAATTCATGCACGGGGGAGGATCCCTCAGCCTGGCCTGCACCCTCTCCAATCCGGAACCCCTCGGTGGATGTCTGACTGCCTCTCTCAATCCAGGACTGCTGGCTCCTAACCACTTGCCTGCCTGCCTCATCACCCCTAACCACCACTGCCTGCCTGCCTCATCACCTCTAATTGCACCTTTGCTGGCCTGATCACCCTAACTACCTCTGCCTTGCCCCACACTTGGGACCCAAGATTCCCTACTCCGCTAGTCACAGGCACCTGGGACCCAGGCTTCTGTACCACAGCTGCAGGGGACCATGAGCCATCATTTTTGCTTAGGCCACAGCCACAGGAGCCCAGAACCCCAGGATGGGTGGCTTGTCCCTCTCCCAGGCCACAGCCTGGCTGGTCCCCATTCCTCTCTCCCCAGTGTTGAGTGTTTAAGCCGTTATGATGTGATGGTGTGAGGGTGTGACAATCATTTGCATATTAGCTCTTTATTATATAGGATTACATTGTGGGCAATGGTGACTACAGCAACATCACCTAGTCACATGGAAGCATCATCAATAAAATACTAAGGGTCCTAGATTTTATTGTAATTACCATTAATTATTCCAACTTTTGAGAATTTTGCCTGAGCGTGGCCTAGTACTACTAGTGAATGCATTTTCTACTCACTCAGCACAACACCCATTTCTGTGAATACAGTTCATTCACTACAATTTATGGGGCACATTGAGCCATGACATTGTTTATGTAGTAAACATTATAATTTGGATGAACAACTTGGAAAGGCAGGAAGAAAATTTTCACTCCAAGGAATATTGTTTTGGTATTAAAAAATATTTAAAGTAGAGAAAATTTGAAAAATGTAGTAGTAGCTCTCTCAGTAAGATGGCACTTATTGTCTTTCTTACCTTTTGCTTAAATATATATACACATATGTATATATACATATGCATATAGGCATGTTTGTATTTAGTGTCTCTATCTTAGGTTTTATAATTTACCTAGATTATTCATATTTTTAAAAAATTTAATCACATTTTGACATTTATTTGGGCCCCTTGCAGTGATTGGAACAGGAAGTATGTATGTAGGATGTTGTGTTATTGGGTATGGAGAGGGAATCATCTTCATTCTCTTCACTTTCACCTTATGCTCTGCTTATGCCAAAGGATGAAAATATCAAGCTGTTTGGAGCCTAGGAATCTATCACACCAGGTGAGAAAGAAGTACAAAACCATAAAGAAAGATGATGAACAGGGATCTCATCAGATAAGCTATTTATAGAAAGAGTCCTATCTAGATTGTTAAAGGACCAAGCAAGGTAGGAATTTGAAAAGCTAGTAACTTTTTAGAAAAAAAAATAAGATTTACTTTACCCAGGAAGAATCTTGTTTCGGGTAGTATCTGAGGTCTGAGAGTATTGTTCTTTCCCTTTGTTAGTAAGGTCTTGTAGGAATTAAAATAAGGTCTTTACTGGAAGGGCTCCCACTGTCCTCTGCAGTCTTGTGTTTAGTTAGGATGCACCACCAATGACTGCTGTTACTTTGGATTTAGAGGTCAGACTCACAATTACTGTAAGCTGGAGAATCAACCAGGGCTTTAAATCATGAGGAAATAATTTTGTTTTCATTACATTAGCACTAAAAGAGAGGCAAAGATCAGGAACTCAGACTCTCTAGAAAAGCATATCAAATAATCGATGGGGGCAAAACAAGTTTCTCAGCACATCAACACACAATAGCAAACTGGATATTCAACTCAAATTGACCTTGAGGGCACTCAAACCAAGTGGGCACTTGGGGGACAGAGATGAGGAAGGCCCTTTAGCCCTTTCTTATTGCCACCTGTCTTCAATAATGGCAGCCAGCCTTCCTGCCTTTTCAGGAGCCCTTCCTCATGTGGCCTCTTCCTTTTTCGGAGAAAGCTCTGCACGTGCTACTTGCATGCTTCAGTTTTGCTCTCTGTAAATCCCTAACATCGTGGCTTATAATTTATAAAGCACTTTTTTCAGTCTAAAATACTTTGACATCTAAGAATCTTCTTTGTTCTCTTCAACCACAGTGGTATGGAGGTTGATATTTCCATCCTAATTTTACACATAAGAATCCTGGATAGGGGAAGTGACATGTCTAAAGTCACAAACTAGACAGAATTGAGGCCTGAAATGGAGAGAACCTGGTCCCAGACCCCAGCCTTTCATCTGCTCATGTAAAAAGCCCAGTATTGACACATCATAGGAACTGAGGCTCCATTTTCTTCCCTGGCAGATACAGGGCAGTGTGTGAAACTTCCTTCCCAGCAAGTACATGTGGTGCTTTCCACCCCTAATATGATTTGCTATGGCCTGCTTGAGGATAGACTCATGAACTCAGAGAAAAGACATCATGTTAAATTTCTCTCAGTCCCCAGACTGCATTTTCATTGAAGCCACTTCCTGATTCTTTTTTGGTACTGCCCCAGGCATGTGGGGAAAGCTTATTTTCATGGCTAGCCAAGGCATCATTCAAAAGACAGTTTGAATTGAAGCCGTTTATGTTTTTCCGCCAGAAGCCAATGTTTGGGTAACCTGCAGGGGAAACTTTAAAACACCATGAAAATGAATGCTATTTCCTATCTGGTAGACACACATGAATAGAATAGTGCCTAATCTCTCTCTCTCTCTCTCCTCTCTCTCTCTCTCTCTCTCTCTCTCTCTCTCTCTCTCTCTCTCCTCTCTCTCTGTGTGTGTGTATGTGTGTGTGTAGAGGAACAGGAGATAAGTTTTTTGAGAAATAACTAGTTCAGAGACTCTTCTTAAGTCATAGGCCAATGAGTCAATCCTCTATTTTCCAGCCCTTCCCCACTGGATTGAAGGAGTCTGAGACTATACAGGCAAACCAAGAAAAACCCAAAAGTCTGGGGTATTAATATTATTTTTAAAAAATTCAAATTTGCTTCTTTAAAGATTTTGTTCTGAGCTACCCAGAGCTGCCTGAGACAGACCCGAAAGGCATGGCTGACTCTACTCTGTCAAGTTGCTTTCTGCCTGCTGCCCAGGCAACCAAAATGTCACTGTGCACACATCCTTGTGTGCATAGAAGAGATACAGCTGCATCTCTCACATTGTCATTCTTTACGGGCTTTCTTTCTGTCTGCCTCTCCTTCTGTGTGCACATCATATATATATTTAAAGTCATTTCTTCATTTTAATTTTTGCTGCTTCTTATTTTTGAAAGACCAATGGAAAAGGTCTAAAAGACAACAGATTGCATAAAAAATGTTTCACCAAACTGGCTTTTGATTCTGTTTTCATGTACTAATGTGCACACGCACGCATACACACACACACAGACATGTTCACCCCCTCCCCGCCTTTAGTGCTTTGAAAGAAGCATGCTCTCACATTAGAAACTCTCTTGTTCCTCTGCCAAAATGCAGTGGATTGCTCTTCAGAGCTGTGACCCTGTTGATTTCGCTCACTGCCAAACTTCATATGGTGAAAAAAAAAAAATAGCTTGATATTGGAGTGATTAAATTTCAGGGAGAGCTGTCAGAATGGAGTTCTTCAAAACCTAAACTCTGCCAATTTTGATATCTCTAATTTATTCTGACAACCATTTAAGTCTAAATGCCTCCATTTTAATCGCATTAACAGTATATTACAAAGAGACTGAACACCCAAAGAACTCCAGTTGCAAAATGAATTTGGCTCTTCCCCCGCCTCTGTTTGGAATGAGCAAGGATCTGCTAGCAGAACCCATTAGCTGGAGCCAGCCCTTCGGTAATTCCCTTTGACTCCCTCTGTTTCTTTAGCCAGAGGCCTGGACCTTGGCGCTTGCCCAGATTACACAGGAAAAATAAACACACCTATTATCCAAACAACAGCAAAGGTACTGAGCTCCCAGGGCCAGCATTGAGCTCACCTTGAAAGCTCACACTTTCTTTGTATTTGAGTGGTGCTTTAGAGAATTAGCTATATGACATGAACCCACATCAATTCACACCAACCCAGAGCCCAGGTCTGATTGACATCTTGCTCAAACCAGCAATAGCCCCCAAGAAACTGCTCCTGGACTCCCCCCCTGGATTCTGCCAGTTGATAATGTGTTAGGTCTTCAATAGGGCGACATAGGGGTTTGTGCCCAGTCTGAGCTCCTGCCAGCTTGCCCGTTCCTCTGCTTATGTGCTCAGCTCACATAAAGCTGCAGGAAAGCTGAATATTTCATGCAGATATTTTATCTGAAACCAAGTGTTTCTGTTCTCCAGGGTCTCCTTTCTGTCATCAGCCTGCATCCTAGGAAATGGAATAAACATTTTTCTCCCCTGCACAAGCCAAGCTATTTTCATATTTTGTTTCCTAGCAGTCGTTCAAGTGCATGTGTATACAGACTCAATAAACTCAAATAGCTCTTACCTTTTTGGTAATATTGTATGGTGGGTGCAAACGGGAGCCTTCCTGTCAACTAGCTGTGCTAGTCTCTTAGCTCTGCCCTTCATTATGTGTCCCTCGGCAAATTTTTTTGCCGAGATTCAGTTTTCTCAACTATTAAGATGGGGAAAATAATAGTATTTACTTCCAAGTGCTGCTGTGAGAAACAAGTGAGATAATGCACAAGAAGTCCTTAACAAAATCTGGCCTAGAGTAAGTGCTTTATTATAGTAAGTGCATAAGTAAGTGCTTAACTAGTGTGGTTTTTTAATATGATCATTGTTAATACTATCTACTTGTAAATGCTTGAATTCAAGATTTATCATAACTTGATAACAACTTAGAATAAGAGATGAGGAAGCTATAAGTTACAAGAATTTCTAACTTATATGACAGCCATATGTTTGGAAGAGGGCCTGGGCATTATCATGAAGTAGCATTTGCATAGTAAGACTACTCATTTTCCTTAGGTGATGTGATTACTTAAGGTGGTTTGGGAATATAGGCACTGGTGGAGATTCAAGGATGCCATCCTTTAGTCTCTTCACATTACACATCCTCTATTCTACCTCTCAGTGCTCCATGATATACTTTTTCTGCAACTTTATCTCCCATGGCCAAGAATATTTAAAGATTTAATAATTATTTTGCCAAGTCTCCTATCTCCATTTCAAAATCTTTGAAAGAAGTACACTGTGGAAAGAGAATTAAGCACCAATTGTTTTCCTCCTTTTTATTAAGCCAACGAAACATCTTCTAAAGCTGGGCTCTGCTGATAACCTTGGGAGATTTCACAACAACTGATGTAGATGGAATCCCACACTGAAAGATAAAAGAGTGAGTCAAACAAGAGGTAATTGTCCTCAATCAGACTAAAAAGGTGAGAGAAAAACAAGATATTTTAATGTTTATTTTTCATCCAGTCAACATATAAATTGGAGAATAAGCAGGAGGGCTTGAGGATTGTGAAAAATGAAATAGAATTCTTTTTGTGATTCAAAGTAGATGGAGTCTTCAAGTGTCTGTTCAAGTAGCAGACCTATTTTCTCTGTAGAAATCAGTAATATTTCCTTGTATGTAGGTTTAATTAAAACCTTGATCTGGTTCAATAAATGGAGCTAGAACAGATTTTATTTTTCCTAAACAATTGGCCCTTCACAGAGAGCCTCAAATTCAAAAAGGAATGAATTAAATACAAGTACTAGTAAGTATGAGTGCCACCCAGGTGCCTTCTGAAAGAGAAGTTTCCCTAACCAAAGAGAAAAATGTTCAAATTTCTCACCTCTCCCAGGAAGAATCTGATGTTTGCATTTGAGAAGGGAGAGTGGAATTTTTTGGACAGTCATGGGTCCTTGAGAAATCAGACTTCACTTTTATTTGGCTGGAGAATGGACAGGAACTTCGAGGTGCTGAAAGCAGTAAGGCACTGAGTGTGTGCCCTGTTGCATAAGGCTGTCTTGGAATTAGGACAGTGGGTTCCCTTGCTTCTGAAGCCAGTGAGGTGTATCCTGAGTGTATTAGGTATAACCAGTCAATCAGAGAACAATCAGCCTAACTTTGGAGGGTTACCAGATATCTGGGTTAGACTGATGAAAAACATCAACAGCATTAAGCTGCTGAGGGTCCCTAAGGAAGATGTTACTCAATGGTCATCTTTAAAATGTAGCTACAAACTGGTCACACTTAAAATATCAATATAGCATTGATCAGAAAATCATTCCAGCCAGCTATATGTCTAAGGTTTATAAAGAATAGTTTACCCCCCAAAAAAAAAATGTAGTATTTTATTGGAGGGCCCTAGGTCCCAAGTACTAGAAACCTTTCCAACATACAGAGGAAGTAAAATGTCTTAAAGAAATAGGATAAAATGCAAGCCTCATTGTCAAATTTTGGATCCTGGGCAGTAATTTCTTTTTTACAAGTTCTTTTATGAGGCTAAAAATATTTGGAAGATACTATTTCCTGCAGAGTATTTTGATTAAGCACAAGTAGCTTTGGTCTCTCTATGCATTAGAGGACATAGTTATTATTAATTGTTTCATGTTAAGATACATATATTAGCTCCTTTAGGTCAATCTTCAACAACAAAAAACGTAGTAATAATACCAGTAAAAAAATGTGGAGAAATGACTTTGCTCCTTTATCCTTCGTAGCACCATCTCTGCCAAGATGACTTCCTCTTGAACACTTGATATTCTGAATTTTTACTGTATATTTTCTTACTAGTGTTCTTTTTTAAATCCAGTCCTGGATATAGAAAGTTCCTCGCTATTTTTACCTTCGTTCTCTTGTTATCAACTATCTGAGATATTGACTGATTTCTCTGTCCTGTACATTCTCTCTGGTTTACAGAGCCTGAGTCATTTATGTACATTTAGAGCTATCTTTGGATGCAGACCTGCTAAAGTACAAGGCAGTCTGATGATGAAGTACCTTATCCATTTACACTTGTATAGAAGAACACCATCCATTTATCTGCAGTACTTCTCAAGTAAAGCAAGTTGGAGATTTGCTCCTATGTCGGCCTTTGTGTGCGATTTCTTTTGACTCTTAATCATTCTGGCAGCAAGTGCACTGACATTAAGTACACTGTACACTGTGGCTTCCTCATGATGTCTCCAAGTATTTGGAAAAATCGCAAAGTCAATGCTAGTAAAATAAATGTTTTAAACAAGATTAGAGAAAATAAAGAGTCAGTTACTTATAAGAAAGTATGCTCAATTATAATATAATCTATGCAGTATGTACACTAATGATTTAGAAATAAAGCAATGCTTGTCTATAGGGAAAAGTGAATGCTAAAACTAAACAGTTGCAGTGCCCTGAAGAGCAAACATAAATAAATGTTCTGACTCTTAAGACCTTGGCACAGAGTACAATAATGAGTTGTTTTTTTTTTGACAAGCCCAAAAAAAATGATTCTGTCTCTCCTCTTTCCTATGATTCGGCACCTCCTTTATCTCGTATTGATTTGTTCCTCATTTCCCTTGCAACAAAATTTACCTTCTTGTAAACATATCATCTGATATTCTGTCCACAAAGACTATTTCTAGCCTCTACATTCTTCCTAAATTATTTACTATTTTTTTTCTTTTCTATCCTCCTTCCACTCAAAAACAAAAATTTAAACAAGACAGAAGAGAATATTCATTGTATTTTTCCAATGATCCAAAGGATAAAGACAAAGACAGGGCAGATGCTGTGTGGACAGCCACCTCGGTCGACACAAGATGAACATTACCAGAACTCCTTGCACCATTAAGTCTTTGTCTCTAAGACTTTGTCTCCAAGTCTGTCTTACATCTGGATTGTTAAAAACTGCTCTCCCTATGTCTCCTTGTCAGGACGGGTTGACATGCATCTTTCTCCTTCACTACTTCCATGTGCTCAGCTACAGATGAAGGACAGCATACAAAATAAACTTGCAAGGGAAGACACTGAATTCAGCCCACAGACTTGTGAGACACAAAGCACACAGCATTATGAATACTTAATCACAATTTCCTTTTTAACATTTAGATTCTGTCTCATGTTTCCTAACTGGAGATTCCATTTCTTTTCAAGGGCTAATCACTTCTCAAAGATACATTTTACATCACCTTGTTCTCATCCACTTCAGCAAGGTAAATATCCCAAAGATATGCAGTGTAGTTTAACTAAAATGTTTGTCTCTTCAGGCAAAATGTATGTCCTCCCTTGGAATTGCATAGCAAGGTGCTATGTCCCTTTTATGCTTTTTTCTTTCTTCTGGAATGATCATATTTCTTATTTGAAAACCATGATAAATTAAACCATGAATTGAATTACTTTCTTCTGATTATTATCAGACCTTAAACTATATTAAATAAGCTATCTTTTGAGTTTTAGAAGGTCAACTCAGCACATTTCTTTTAGTTTCATGGTTTTACAACTGGTAATGTGTTCCAATACAATGCTATGTTTTATAAATAAGAAAAACAAGGCCTGGAATAGCCACATGACTTACTCAAGATTACACAGCTACTTTGTGAAATAAAGTGGACAGTACCTTAGATTTTCTGATTTTTTTTCATTAACTGCCACATAAGTGAAAGAATTTTGCTATAGTTCCATATTATATATATGTGTGTGTATTATATATATAATGCACATCCATTGAATATGTTTAAATCAATCTTCATTCTCAGAATTTTTTCATGTCTGGACCAATATAGTACTTCCATCAAAGTAGAGTAGAACACCAATACCATGATGATCTCTTTATCCTCTATCTAGAAAAGATAGCTGACATTTGCATACCATTCTACATTTATAAAGAGCTTTCATACACATGGTAACATTCTATCCTCACTCTGACCTTTAGAGGTTGATATTATTAATAGTTCTATTTTATAGATGAGGATACCCAACATTCCAAAGTAGGAACCTTTTGACTGCTCCAGTCACATGATTTCACATTCAAGGAGCTCTTCCTCGAGCCTGGGATCTATTTAGAGCCCATTCCAAACTGATGGATGTGCCCACACTTTCTTAGCTGGAATGTCCTGAATGAGAAAAGCTTTGATTGATGAGAAGCAACAACTGTATAATCTAATTTCACATTTTTGTTCCACCTAGCACCTGGCCAAACATACTTGTGTGCTTACAAGTAAGTTTTGATGAAATAGTGCTATATGATTCATCCTCAAGTCTCTAACATGGATGACAAATCCTACATTGTGCTACACTAGTTTTTAAATTACAAATTGCAATTTAAAAAAAGCAGTTATAGTTCCTATTAAATTATTTTGACATGATCATTTGGTAAACAAATAATCATCTAGACAAACATTTCTGTTTTCATTACTATTTTATTAATCATTTTAAAAATGCACACAAATCATGGTAATAATTATTTTTCTCTGGATGACTTCTATTTATATTTTTCTATCTTTAACAGAATTTTAAATAATTTATAATCTCATTTTCTAAAGTTGCTTTGCTGCTAGAGCCAAGATAAAGGCAATGTGATTTAGCTTCACAATATTTTATTTATCTCTTTATCCCTAAGAGGGTGGGTTTCCCAAGAGGGCTGTGTTATCATGAGGGGATATTCTGATAATTCCATAGAAGTCTACAAAAATAGCAATATTTTTTTTCTAAAATGAAAAAAAATGTAGGGAAATCAGTTTTCAATATGCATATTGATAGTGGTTCGTATTAGTGGTTAGTGTTTATCCTGAAAAGAGGCTCCCTGATTTACAAATAAATTAAAACTCCCACTGCTCTAAGGGATCCCAATACAGAAAGAAATTTAGACCCAGTGCATTCAGAAAACCAACATGAAATCATTAATAGGAGTATTCTGACTTTGTACAAAGCCAACAAAACAATCCCATCAGCATGAAGTTGTAAGCATTAGAGAATGTTCTGGAAGAGAGAGTCACAAAATGATGACACCCACACAGAACAGAGAGAGAAAGATGGCCTGGGAAGAAGTGAGGCAGGGTGCGGGGCGGGGGAAGGGCAGTAAAGGTCTTAAGCATTACCCATTTCCCTTCCCTCCTGTCCCTCTTGTGAACACTCAGGGATCCTGTACCCACACGCCTCCCATGCCGATACTGTTTCTGCTCCAGCCCTTCCCATCTCCTTTAGATGCTAGTCATAGGGTTAATTGCTCTCAAGGTTCTGACTCCTTAGAACATAGTCTGATGAAATACAAAGCTGTGTAAGAGGTTCATGACTGATGATGGGACTGAATGATCACAGAGTCTGCAAGAGATGCCAAGCTGTAGCAGCTCAAAGCCTCAGTCCAAGGTGCTGACAGGTAGTCAATGGAGTTTTTGACCAATGACCTTGTTAATTGTGGTAGGGTGAGAAAGCTCTGAAAAATCATGAGTTGCAGGGTTCAAGCCCTGGCTTTCCATCAGGTAAGTCCTCTCATTTTGAGTAAGTCACTTGACCTGCTTTATTAAATGGTTCTCTCAACTAATAAATGAAGATTTACAGGGTGGTTTGTGAGGGAATAAAACAGATGTGTCACTAATCTATATTCCTGCAGGCATTACAGGAGTTTAAAATCATTTCACATACCTTGTGCATTTATTGTGCATAGTATAAATCAGCCATGCTACTTGTGTTGCTTTCAACTACCAAATGATATAAAATGTCCAAAGCAAATCAGAGTATAGTAAATGAATTTTTACCTCTTTTTGCCTTCATTTCTGCTTCTTTCAAATGCAAAGATTCACACATAACTACTGTCAAGAGTATTTTTCATCCTTCAAGTCAGTTGCCGTTTGGTAAAGGAGTCAGGACAATGCAGATCTGCGGGAATGTGGAGCCTCTGCGCCACGGGCGTCCGGCCTGCTCCAGGAGGTAGTCAGGAGCGGATGCAATGCCCAGGGAAGTGGCGAAGCGCTCCCAGGCAGTGATATTTTCCTGCCTGCTCTGCTGGCCGCAGGCCTCTTTCCTCCCCAGCTGTGCAGTTCAAAGCTGCTGATTCACGATCGTGATACCAGCCTAATGACCAGGAACACTCCCTGATTTTTTTTCTTCAGGCACATTTTCTTGGTAACCAGGCGGATAATATACTAATGCAAATTGGCAGACTTGAACTGAAATGACAAAAATACGGTCTGCAACTTGGAAGGAACAAAGGACAAAAGATTTCAAGGTGGCCCTTTTGCCTTGGGTTTCCCCTTCTTTTGTGATGCACACAGTAAGTGGTCAACAGGAGATGTGGTATACAGGAGGGGCCCGTTAGGATTTTAAATCACTAGGAGCAATAATTCTTTTCAATGAAAATAAATGTCCTTTCAGCCCTTTTAGTAACCTTGTTTTAAGAGACTTGGGTAGTTTTTCTCTTTGTGTGGGATAGCTCTGGGTCAGTGGCCTGTGCTGAATCCACTGAGGCAGAAAAGTTGCGATTTGCCTTTTCTCTAAATCCATCTTGGCCACAACCTGGCCACA
This sequence comes from Antrozous pallidus, assembly GCA_027563665.1. Lineage (NCBI taxonomy): Eukaryota > Metazoa > Chordata > Mammalia > Chiroptera > Vespertilionidae > Antrozous > Antrozous pallidus. The sequence continues at coordinate 71,824,642 of CM050517.1, read as the reverse complement.
TCTGACTTCTGAGTCACATAGCAAAGGTTCACTGGAGGTCACCCTCGTTCCATGAACTCATTGGGAGTTTTAATGTATTGTATTGAAATAATGTTTAATCTCTTCTTGTCAGCTGGCTGGGTGATACAATAATATTACCCTGTGTTGCTGCACAAGTGATTAAAACACAAGAGCACAGCAGGTCCTGCTTCAATAGCTGCCTCACAGGAAAGCGCTGACGATTCTGCAGAAAGAACAAGCCTTCTGCAACATCCAGATATTCCCAGAAAGACAGTTCCAAAAGCAATTTATTCGTGTCTGTGTTCTCTGTACTGTTGAGTGCAATGCCAAGGCTACTAGCTCCTATTTTATTAAGGTTCTCTTCTATCTGACTGAGTCTCACATATTTTCTGACCACAGACTTATTATTTACTGTAAAGTGAATAATCTTATAGGAACTAATCAAAATTCCCTAAACAAATTCAGCTTAGATTTGAAGTTGTTTCTATGCTGAAATAAGCCAATTCTTATCTGGGAACTTGTCAGCTAGGTGGGTTTGGGCGATTCTGTTTTAAGATGGTAAAATTAATAAATATATCACCTTGGGTAATTTCAAGTCAAAAGCCACAACATCCCGTTGGTAAGAAGGAAGTTGTTTGGTTTCAATTGTGAAGGTCACGGTTGCTCTGCTAAGCTGATTTTAAACATGATATGGTGATAAACACAGAAAAGGGAAAAGAAATTCCTTACAAGGCAGAATAACAATGAGGATTTCTTTTTGCATCACAGGGGAGTAAGATTCATATCAAAGTCCTGAGAAAGAGGTCATTTTGAGATACAGAGAATTAGAGGTTAGCTGTAAGAGTTTTCAGTATTTATAAATTGCTTATAACTGGTGGTTTCCTTAATCAGTTCAGCACCTATTACAAACTTGAGATGCTTATTACCATTTTACAATAAAACTACTAGAAACCAGAATTTTATCTTCTCTTCTATACTCTGGAATGCCAAGTCTTAATATCATCCAAACAACTAGATTCCTACTTTATCTTTTGGCGTGATTCAGAGCCAACAACTAGCCATTCACCTTTAGTGGGCCCCATAGCTCACCGGACCACCAGGTTATGATCCTGGTGGTCGGGTTAGCCATGGGGCCCACTCTGAAGGAAGAGTCAGGAAGACAGACACAGCACCACCATCCCTTTGAGTCCCTAGAGTTGTCATCAAGTGGTTCTGTGGGCAGTATCTGAAGGCTGATCACCATGAACCTGAAGTGTTTCAAATACCACTCATAGGAGGAGTTTCCAGAGTCCCAGACAGCATGGCACTTGCATTTAGACTCTAGTGGAAGTGTCCAAGCCAGAAGTTCAAAAGGAGGAGTTGATATTAAAATTGCTATCCTTATTAAACAGACAAGGACAATGAGGCTAGCACAAGTCAGTAATTTCCCCACATCCTGACAGCCAAGGAGTGAACTGGAATCAATATTTCCTTCCCTTGTGACTTAACTTGGACATCCATCAGACCTTGTCACTTCTTTCAGGGAAAGGAAAAGACAAAATAGATCATTGGATCAACAAGCACAAAAGCCAAATTCTGAGTTAAAGGAAATCCAAGTTGACACAAGAGGAGCAATTTCCCAACGACCCATTGTTTGAAGATTGAGGAGTAGACATAGGCTCCAGGGAAGAACCAGAAACAAGTTCCATTTAAAAAATATTTGACTCAGGGCAAGGATAGTAAACAGAAGTCTGAAAAGCTGATTCTGACATATATTTCCTTCTAATAGATGGCTAGGTTAGCAAGAGAAATAAATTCTCTGCTCTTTTCCACTAAAGGAAAGGCTAATTTAGTCCTTCACAAGCATGTGTCCATATCCCAAGTGTCCGATGAACAGAAATGGTCAAAATAGCATGTCTCTCAAAGCAAAAAATAACTAATGGAAGGAAAAGGTCTTGGATTGAGTAAATTGAGTAAAATAGAGTAAATTACTTCATTATTTTCAGAGAGAACATGTGTGAAGAAAAAAGGTAATAATGACAAAGATTAGCAAAATATGAGAAAGTTGGCAATGAGAGTGTACAGAGCAGAGTGGCCTTGGCCTGAGAGAGCTGGCCTCTGATCTGACCTTTCACCCTGGCTACCTGTGCCAGCTCCAGTGCCTGTACTGTTCCCTGGAAGGCTCTTCTACCCATTAGAGTACAGAAGGAGTGGCTCAGCTCTATTCAGGAACGCCCAGCCCCAGTCCAGTTTTTAAAAAGTAAGGAAACTGCAGAAATGTAACAACTGAATTGCCTACTGAATATGGGTTACTAAAATATGGGCGATTGCCAGAGATGAGGGACAGAGCAAGGACTTCATTGAGCATTTTATTGAGCAAGTACTGTATGTCAGTTATCATACCTGAATGTTTTTAAGAACCACATGAAATGTAAAACGGTGTCAATTTTACTAGAAACTGAGAAACAGAAAGGTTCTGTTACTTCCTCAAGAGCCTACAGTTGTAAGTGAAGGGGCTGAGATTCAGTTCCAGGTGGGTTTTAGTTTCTATCTAATAAAGACACAGGTGAAATTTTTGTACACATAGCACATGCATGCACATATTTCAAAATGCATGACCATTAACCAATATTTTTGTTATACAATTGTAAGAGGTATCATAGGCCAGAGCATAATGAAGCAAAGTTTTCCAATAGTACATCTAAAATTTTGAATACTGTAAAATATAGGCAAAGTAATTCTTAGAGGAGTCGGGGAAGAGGTGCACGTCAGAATCACCTGTGTAGCATGTTCAAGCACATCCCCAATTCTTATCCCCTCCTCAGTCTGCTTCACTTCTGTTGGCCAAGATTTTTGATAGAATATGTCTTAATCCTTAGAAGCACTTGGTCAGAAAGAAACACAATGTTGTGACCTCACTTTGTAAATTTCCATGCTCCTGCGTTATCCTATTTACTTAAAGTAAAGGAATTTCTAGATAATCTGTTCTCAAGTTGTTCAGGTTGTCATATGTTTTGGTAGTTTATTTATATTACACACAATTCCACAGTAACCAATATTCTCACAACAACATGAATGATTTGCATCTTTCATTTGCTTCACTGGCATATTCTGCACATACACATACACAGCTTCACTAACGTACTGACTTCTGATAAGATTAAAATAGAGTAAATTACTTCATTAAAAAATAGAAAAACTCCTAAAAATGGTATAGGAAGTGATTTCAATGGATCTGGCTACTTTATCACCTATTTTAAAATTCATTTCAATATCGATTTACAGCAGTCTACAATATGCCAAGCAGATGGGTTTTGCCAGCTAAAGTAGAATGTACCCTCTTCTTGAGATAGCCACTTGCTTATGCTGCAAAACCCATTTCACATTGAGAATGCACTAAATGATACTGAAGATACTTAGAAATAGCTGGGGAACTGTTGGTTTGTTCTTCAGTGATTCTATATTTATTGGAGATGATGCTTTCCTGTCTCTCAGGTGACACTTTCCAGATGTCATCAATTGTAACAATTATTACTAATAATTTAATTTGCTACAACCTATTTTGTTATTTAGGCTGAAATTTGAGCTTTAAAGAAAATTGGGTGGGCTAAACAGTATTGAGCACAAGAATAAAACATACTAAAATGGGCCATTTAGACTCCAAATACCTTAGCAGTGCCATTTTAGGGAATTCACAATAAAATTCTAATCTCTGTATGAATCTATACTGGTAACTGGTGCCATACCACCCAGAACACCAGAAAGAGGGGAAGATGCCTCTGACTGGAAATCTCAAGGCCTGCATCCAAATCTCAATTTGCAAGTTTTGGAACCACTAATAAATTCATTTCATCTCTCTGTGTTCCACTTACTTCAACTGCAAAGTAGAAAAAAATAATGACTTTGCCCATATTACTGGAATGTTATAAAGATCAAGTGATCGAAGGATTGTGAAAATGTTTCAGAAATTGTAAAAGAATATATTAACATAAAATATTAATTTTGTAAAAGTGCTTCAGAAACTGTAAAATGATATATTAATATAAAATTTTAGTTTTCATATTAGACCTCATATTTTTATCTTTTATTTTATAGCCATATTTAAGCTCATGTAAAATAAGATACTTGTTCATTATACATATTCTACAAGATTCAGAGATGAGGCAATCCATAATAATAAAAGCATAATATGCTAATTGGACTGCCGTCATTCCAGATGTCCTTCTAGACAACCTTCCAGATAAAGATGCGGCAGCAGGGGCCAAGGCAGAGGCAGCCACCATGGTAGGCAGGGTCAGAAGCAGAAGTGTTTCGGGAAGATCAGGCAGGCAGGTGAGCAGTTAGGGGTAATCAGGCAGGCAGGCAAAGTTATTGGGGCAATCAGGCAGGCAGGTGAGTAGTTAGGGATGATCATGCAGGCAGGCAGAGTGGTTAGTTGTGATCAGGCAGGCAGGTGAATGTTTAGGGCTATCAGGCAGGCAGGCAGTGCCAGTTAGGGGCAATCAGGAAGACAGGCAAGTAGTTAGGGGCAATCAGGCAAGCCGGCCAGCAGTTAAGGGTGATCAGGCAGGCAGGCAGAATGGTTAGGTGTGAGTAGGCGGGCAGGTGAATGTTTAGGGCTATCAGGCAGGCAGGCAGAGACAGTTAGGGGTAATCAGACAGGCAGATGAGCAGGTAGGGGCAATCAGGCAGACAGGCTAGTGGTTAGGAGCCAGCAGTCCCGGATTGTGAGATGGTACAAGCCGGGGTTAAGATCTCCCACCCCCTACATGAATTTGGTGCACCAGGTCTCTAGTTAGTATAAAGGCAAAAACTCAAGGCTTGAATATGCTGATCTTGAATCCTAGTTACACAATTTATTGAACAAGATCGCTTGGCCATGTTGCTTCTCTGAACCTATTACTTTATCTGTTAAGCATCCATAACTATTATTACAGAATTCTAATAGTCTTTAATCTCCCCATTAACCATAGATATAAATGTCCATATGGCTCAAGGACTGTATCATATTCTGATAGTTTTGTAGCCTCCTCCTTATGGTTTTTTTTCCCTCTTATTCCATTCTAAAAGAAAAGATTTGCAACCATCATAATCATTATGAAAATGCATTGGCAATGCAATTAAAAGTTCATGTGAGAGTTATCCTTTATACTAGAGGTTATAACTCACTGAGATTTAACAGTGAGTCTAGGTTGAGAGGTAAAGCAAGGAGAGGGTCTTGCAGGTGTGAGACATGTTCTTGCAAGGAGACTGTTGTCAAGTTTATAGTTTTGTTTTTGTATTATTATATATTTTTTTATTTTCCTTTGCTTGAAGTGAGTTTTAAAAAAAAATATTACAGGTTTTTTAAAAATATTGTTCCACTTGGATAAATCTGGTAATTGGGTAAAATTTTTAAAAAGTCTGTCTGAGAAACAAAACACTGCTGCAGAGAATATAATTTAGTATCATGAATTTTATTCATTTCTAAGATAGATATTTTTATGGCTCATCAAGGAGTAAGCAGTCCACCATAAGTTGTCTTTTCGTTCATTTTAGAAAGCACCCTGCTGTTATTGCCTCTGAAAAATCAACACGGTTTAAAAGCAAGGCAACTGGCACTTGTGCTCTCTCCCTTCTTCCTTTTCAAGTTCACTGAATTTGCCCTAAAAGGCCATCTGACAGTTTTATCAATTCTTTCTGAAGCTCATATTGAGTGTTGTCATAGCTTAGCAGCAATCATCATTTTATATTTAATTTATAGTTCAGCTAATGTGATAGAATGAACTCCATGCCAGAATCTCTTAATTTCTTTTTCGTTCCTTCACACAACTGCAGACTGGAACCAAATGCTCAGTCAAATATCTTTCTTACATAACTAACAGGAGGTGAGTGTTTTCCTGTTTCTCTTTCTTTCTCACCCTTATTTTCTGTATTTATAGAACCAGCTTTAAATATAATTAACCAGCGGGCTGAGTGCACATCAGCGATTGTCCAGATGGCTCAAACTGACCCTGAGAATACATTTCTCTTCACGTTTGATTTTCGAATAGCTGATATGTCCCTAGCAAGAACTGACCAAGCACTTGCAGGTAGTTTTCATCTACCTTCTCTCTGATAATGAATACTAACATTCCTTGATATTGTTGATCTCCTAATGCATCTTTATATATTTTCCCCTTATAGATTTTATTTTATGTTTAATCTGTGGCTCAGTAGGAATGAACCTTTAATTTAAAAATTATTTGGTTATTTAAGCCAGATTTTCTTTCTAGCATATGTTACAGTTTCCAAAATTAAGGTCTTAAGCTTCATGTTGAGGAGTGCCAGATATTTATTCTAAAAGCGTTTCTGAGAAAGTGAACAGCATGGCTATAAATAAATGAAGAGAAGAGAAAGATAGGGGAAAGAACAGTTTTATCTTTGATATGTTATTTCATTTCCTCTGATCAAATTCTCTGCCAAATTTTTAATAAAGTTATATAATACCAATTTGGTTACTGTGTAGCCAAGCACTCCTACCATCAGTGCAGATTTTGCATTTCTTTAATTCCAAAATAATGGAAAGCAAATATTCCAGAATGATCCTAGGAACTGTAAATAACTCAGAGATGGCAAAGTGTTTTTTAGAAGGGGTGATGCAATATATGATACAGGATTCTCATCTCATTGCCTACCCTGCCCTTAAACCAACTAAATATAACAGAATGATATTGTACAGTAAGTGAAAAATATTTTCTAAATAAATATTCTTTCTAACTTTGTTATTTTGTCAAATTGAGACTTAAGCAAGTGAAACACTATTAAAATTCTAACAAAATTTAAGAATATTAGAATATTTGTATTTGTATATTAGTAAACATAAAAGCAAATGCTTTAACCCTAGCTAGTTTGGCTCAGTGAACAGAACATTGGCCTGTGGTCTGAAGAGTCTGATTCCAGTCAAGGGCGTGATCCTCAGCAGGGGGCGTGCAGGAGGCAGCCAATCAATGATTCTCACTGCTTATTGAGGTTTCTTTCTCTCTCTACCTCTCCCTTCCTCTCTGCAATTAATAAAACATATTTTAAAAAATAAATAAAAGCAAACACTTTAGCTTTCTTTCAATGCCTGTTCTGAACGTTCATGGTAATTCTATTGTACCATTTATTCTCTCATTTGTTCACCTGACATACCCACTGTGTACCAGCACTATGAATATGTATAGGGGATGAGAGTAGGGCAAAAAGAAGAAAAGTAAAAAAATGTTAGGAATATTTCAGGCAGAGAGTTGCCCATGAATGGAGAGGGAAACCACTTGCTATTTATGGTGATTATCTTTATTTATCTGTAGCATAGGAAGTGGGGTCATAACTGGCATAAATGGGAGACAGAATTTAGATGTCTTTGTGTCCTACTCTGAAAATTGGATTTTGTCCCTTTACCATAGGTAGAGGAAAAACTGATTCATTTTGAGCAAATAAATATCACATATTACTTAGATATTATCATTTGCCTTTGATGTTCCCAATGGCAACAATTGAGGGGTGTCATGAGAGGATATGAAACTACAGATAATACTTATTAGGATGTCATTATTTTAGCCAAGGTGAGAGATGAGAAGGGTCTTAAGACTAGAGAAGTGGAAATTTAAAAATACATCATATATAGAATGTAGTGATGATTAGACATCAGTGTCAAAAGAAAGACACAAGTTTAGGGAGACTCTGAGCTTTTTGGCTTGAACAGCTTGATAAAATGAGGAAGACAGATGTAAAGATGGGCTTGTGAAAGATGATAAGGCCAGTTTTGAACATGTTGTGAAGTATATGGGACACATCTCAGTGATAGACAGTTGTGACACATAAGTCTCAAGCTCAGGAAAGAGAGGCCTGAGATGGATAAAACAATTCATCAGATTTGGAATCATCAACATGGGTGATTGTTGAAATCCAGAGATTAATGAGCTTTCTCTGAAAGAGCCTATTTGAAATAAAAACAAACCCCAGTATCAGAGCCCTGGAGAACACAAATAGTTAAGCCATCATTAGAAGAAAAAAATTAGCAAAGAAGAATTTTTAAATAGGAAGGAGGACCACCAAGAGAGTCATGATTCAGAAGGGAAGGCAATAAATAATTTCAAAATTAAATAAGATGAGGACTAAATGATAACATTGTCTTTGCCCATAATTATGTCACTGGTAAACTTTGCCAGAGGAAATGAGTATGGTGAATTGCAGAGGCTATGACCAGTAAAATTTAATATGCACCAATCTTATCAACGGATCAACTCATCAATTCTAAAAATTACACAGAAATAACTTATTCAAAAGACTAAGTTCATTAAAAAAAACAAAGAAGCATTTGCATATGCTAATATAAATATTGATTTAGATACTACATTTCTAGAAGAAAACTGCTTAAAAATCTGGTTAAAATAATGGTATTTGCTGAATATAAAGCTTCACTTTGGGCTATTAAGGAGCAACTGATATTGGACTAGTCTTCTTGCTGTACACAATTAGAAGCTAAAATATGCTACATATTGTATATATGTTCTCAACATATGTAAAATGATCCCTGTGATGATCCAGTCTTTCTGGCAGAGGCAGAGGCAGGAGGAACAGACCTTACAAAGCAGAGAGGTCTCACTAATCAGAGTTTGGAGAGGTTGAAGTATTCAGAATAACAAAACAGAGCAAGGGAGAGAAGGAACTGAAGTGAATCAGAGTTCTAGAAACCTGCACAGAACTATCCTTAAAAACTTGGTGAAGTACAAATTTGCTGATGCCTAGGGATACTTCACAAAACTAAGGACCAAGGAGCTATACATTTAACAACTATTAGCGCTTTCACAGACCTGGGCTAGGTTCAAGTTCCAACCAACCAGTGTTAAGAGACTTCAATGAGCACTGAATATTCAGTAGAGAGCAGAGAAAGGCCATGGCTTAGGACCATGGTGGGCAAACTGCAGCTCCTGAACCACATGCGGCTCTTTGGCCCATTAAGTATGGCTCTTCCACAAAATACCACGGCCTGAGCGAACCTATTTTGAAGAAGTGGCATTAGAAGAAGTTTAATTTTTTAAAATTGGGCTCTCAAAAGAAATTTCAATCGTTGTACTGTTGATATTTGGCTCTGTTGACTAATGAGTTTGCCGACCACTGGCTTAAGGAGAAGGCCAACTTAGCTGAAGAGTAGAAGATACTCTAGAACAGCCTTACCTAAGCTTAAAAACTAACACTCAAAAGATGAAACTGATTCCCTAAGTAGCTTTCTGTTCAACACTTACTCAATATTTTTAAAAGAAAGATAATAGCATACAGTGTCAACTATAAACATTTAAATTGTACAGTATCTAATAAAAATTAATATACATGCAAATAAGCAGGAAAATATGACCCATAGCCATAAGAAAAAGAAATCAATAGAAATGGGCACAGAATTTACTGAGATAGTGGAATCAATAGACAATATTTTTAACAGCTATTATAAATATAACCAAGGATTTAAAGGAATCATTCACAAAATAAGAAGAGAAATTGAACCTATAAAAAAAAGAACCAAATGGAATTTCTGGAGTTGAAAATGCAATATCTGAAAAAAAAAATTTATGGATGTGCTTAAAAGCCAATTAGATGGTACAGGAAAAAAAAAAAAGATGAGTGAATTTAAAAGCAGAACAATAGAATATAAAGAGAAACACACTTAGAAAACAGATTTATACCAATAAGTTTGATACTTTAGATGAAATGGGCAAATTTCTTGAAAACACACATTGCCAAAGCTATTACAAGAAAACAGAAAATCCAAACAACCCTAATCTATTATAGAAATTGTATCCTTAATTTAAATTCTTACCACATTAACAAAACAAAAACTGCAGGTCCAGATGGCTTTGCAAAATTTTATCGAATGTTTAAAGAAGAAATAATCCAAAGCACACACACATTCTTTAAGAAAATAGAGGAGTAGGGAATACTTCTCAACAATGATATTATAGGATCTTACAGAATAACTTTAACAAAGACTTATGAAAGGTCCTTATGGATGAAGAAGGTTCTTAGAGATCTCTTTTGGATGCTATGGTCAGGAATAGAACTACAGAGAACCTAAGTGTTAAACTTATCTTTAAAGAAATTCAGTAGGAGGGGGAAGGATCATTCTAATTTGGAGAACTATCATCAAATGATATGACACAAAGAAGCATATGTACATGGGACAGTGAGTACAATTAATGACATCATCAGGTTCACTACAGAGACTTTTAGGGCTGGGCTTTAAAACATAGGTAATCTCACAACCATGGAGCAACTTCAGTTCCAAGTGAGGGAGTTTGGATTTTATTCCATAAGCAGTTGTAGAGTCAATAAATGCTTTTGAGCATGGCACTGGCAAAGTCAAATAGAGATTTTGGAATCTTGATTGCATAAAAGCTATTGGTACTTGAGGGCAGAAAATTTAGTGACAAAGACAGGAAAATCCTGCAATTGCCTGGTATGGTTCTTTGAAAATGGAAAAAAAGACAAGGCACCCAGAGGAAGACTCAGGGGAGATTCTAAAGACAGCAGCCAAAAAGCTAATCATATTTTCTAAGCATCAAGATTAAAAATATATATGCTAATGCATACTGTAATTCCTAAGCTAAAAAAGAACATCATATGGAGTGGAATTTTACTAATAAGAGCTTACCTGTCTGAGAAGATAAATATTACTTCAATTTTTGCCATGTTATGGGTCTGAATTGACATTTTAAAATTTTGGTCGAAGTATCTGTGCATGAAAATTATTTTAAGTAAAAGTCACAAAGCTCTCTCCAACAATTTTTAACATGAAGCTAGGTTCAAATACATTTATAATGGGAAATAACTGACTTATATGTATTGTGCATTTACTAGATTTTCATTTGATTTTAGAAAGATGGATTTATCTACTGAATTTGAAAATAATCAATGCTGATTAAATCAGATGTATTTGATGTCATCCATAGTTTCATTGTTTTGCTCTCAACATAAAATTTGAGTAATGCATTTTTCTCTCCTTAATTTACCGAGGTTCAAGTACACATGTCTCTGAGGTAGTATCTGAGCCTTTGTTTTTCTCTGGGGAGCATTATCAGGGGACATAGGCAGACAAGAATTTAATATGTTGTGATTTTGCAGCAGTAAACAAACTTCAGTGGGAAAAGCAGCAATTAACATTGTAAATTTAATATCATAGTTGACATAAAAGAATTTTAATGGCAATCACTCTACAAAAATACTTTGTTTCTCTGCTAGACTTCTGTAAATAGAAATCAAAACAAAACAAAATTCATTACAAAATTAAAAGTAGATGAAGGATTGGTTTGAATACTTCAAGATTTTGTACATTTGGATGAATACAGAAAATATTAACTCACCTATTTATTGATTTATTCAGCAAGCACGTGCTGAGCATTGCTTTCTCTTGGGTACTGCAATACTTTGAAGTGGATAAGATTCACAGCCTGCCACAAGAGGACAAGGACAGGTATGACTTCAGGAAATTACTCTAGGCAATATCATATGCAAAAGCTTCCCTTAAAACTTGCCCACTCTTGAAAACAACTCTTTTCAAGCACCCTGGAAACAAAATGCATAAAGTCTTAACATTTCTGTTTTACTGTTCACATCAAGTCTTATACATCCTATATAATAAAAAAAGCTAATATGCAAATTGACCAAATGGTGGAACAAATGGTTGCTATGATGTGCACTGACCACTAGGGGCAGATGCTCAACACAGGAGCTGCCCCCTGGTGGTCAGTGTGCTCCCACAGGGGGAGCACTGCTCAGCCAGAAGCTGGGCTCACAGTTGGTGAGCACAGTCTGGTGGCAGCACTAAGGATGTCTGACTTATAGCTTAGGCCCTCTCCCATGCAAGCAGGTTGAGAGACACCCCTCCCCCTCGAGTGCATGGATTTAACGCACTGAGCCCCTAGTTTTAAATATTTTCCTGGCCTATTGCAAACATCCTCTCCTTAAGAATTCATATCGCACAAAGCTAGTGAATGTTTATTGTCTGGCAGACACCACGATAAGAGCTGTCGCTCCACTAGAAAAACTCCATTCTATTGGTGGAACACCTCCTGTTTTCATTGTCATTTATAATTTGTGAAAGGATATTTTTCTAAACCCATTTGGTCTCCACATCCTGTGAACTTAGCAAGCAGGTTTTTCTATTTTTTCTAGATACACTGTAGCTCTAAGTTCATGTTTGTACCACTAATTAGAAGTAGTGGGATACAGATATGCTCATTAATCATCTAACTCCTAAGTTAGTGTTCTTTCAATCACAACACACAGTATGTATATACTAGTATACTAGTATGTTGTGGGGAATGAGATTATATAAATACATTTCCTCTCTAGTTCTCTGTCCCACATAATTCATGGTTATGGAATGATGGGTTTAGGAAAATTTTTTCTAAAGTCTCTCACTATATCAAATTACCACTCTGTAGTCAAGAGGCTCATTTGCAAGCAGTAACATAGACTTTAGAATTATATAGGGCCTATCACTTGTTCAGTACCTTTCTTACTACATTATGTATATTAAATTGATTAAACATCAGGACAACTATAGGAGCTAATTTTTCTTATTATCCCCTTTGTATAAACGAGGAAATTCTCTGTATATATGAGGAAATTCTCTGTATATATGAAACACTTTTTCAAGGTGATACAAATAAAAAGGGACATATTTAGTCTGAGGTAATTTGGCTTCAGAGCGTGCCCTATATCATATAATGATATTGAGGATGGTAAGAGTCTCCTTAGCAAGATACAATATCTGACATAGACTCTACTAGTTACATTTTAAGGCAAATATTAACATATTCTATCTAATAAAAGAGTAATATGCAAACTGACTGTATCTCTGCTATGCCAACCAGCCAATCAGGAGCAAATATGCAAATAAACCCCAACCAAGATGGCTGCAGCCACTGAGAGCAGGAGAGAGGCTCGGGTTTCCCTGATAATGGAGGAAGACAAGCTTTTTGCCTGCCCTTGCCAGCCTAGGCCTCCACTTAGTGCTACAAAGTTTCAATTATAGAAGATACATAAATCCCAAAAGAAATGGCAGCAGCCACAGAGCTAGAGAGAGAAGAGGCTAGAATTGGCCCCAGCGATAGAGGAAGCAAAGTTTCTGCAGCCCTGGTTGGCCTAGGCCTGCACTCTAGGCTATAAAGTTTCAATTATAGAAGGTAAATAAATTCCAATAGAAATGGCTGCTAGCATGATGGGATCAGAAGGCTTGACTCTGCTCTGGGCTACAAAGTTTCAATTGTAGAAGATAAATAAATCTCAGATACCAGGACCTCAACCTGGGTCACTAGGGGTGTGGCCAGCCTGTAAATCACCACAGGCCCCTCCACCCAGGCCCCAAGGGAACCACCACTCTGATCTGGGATACCCTTCAGAGAAAACCAGCTGACCCTCACCCATGTACTAGGTTCTATCCTATCTAATAAAAGAGTAATATGCAGATTGGCCATCACTCCAACACACAAGATGGCTGACCCTATGTGGTCAAAGATCCTGCCCCCATGTGGACACAAGATGACCACCACAAGATGGCCAACAGGGGAGGGCAGTTGGGGGCAATCAAGCCTGCAAGGGAGGGCAGTTAGGGGTGACTAGGCCAGCAGAGGAGGGCAGTTGCAGGTGACCGGGCTTGCTGGGAAGGACAGTTGGGAGGGACCCAGGCCTGCAGGGGAGAACAGCTGGGGAGAACCAGGCCTGCAAGAGAGGGTTTTCTTGGGGGGGACCAGGCCTACAAGGGAGGGAAGTTGGGGGCGATCAAGCCTACAGGGAAGGGCAGTTAACGGTGATGAGGCTTGCAGAAGAGGGAAGGTGAGGGCAAACAGGCTGGCAGGAGAGCAGTTAGACATCAATTAGGCTGGCAGTGGAGTGGTTATGGGGTGATCAGGCTAGCAAGCAGAAGTGGTTCGGGGCAATCAGGAAGACAGGCAGGTGAGCAGTTGGGAGCCAGCAGTCCTGTATTGTGACAGTCCTGTATTGCAGTTGGATGTCCCTCGAGGGGTCCCAGATTGGAGAGGGTGCAGGCTGGGCTGAGGGACAACTTCCCCCGCCCTCCATTTATGAATTTCATGCATTGGGCCTCTAGTATTGTATAATACATACAATATACATTTTCAAACCTGTGTCTGAAAACATTTTATCATGGATTGTTTAATTAGATTAGCTGGTTACTAGTTGCATAGATTGGGTATTAGGATTGGGTCACAAGACAGAAACAGTAAGGAAGATGAATGTAGAATGACCAAAAGATGGAGAACCTTCTAGAAGGTTAGGATTGTATAGGGGTTGTCATAGGGAAGACCTTGGAAGCCAAGAAGGTGTTAATGCTTAGTATGAGACAGTAGAGGACATAATGGCCCCAAGAGTAAGAATCAATAGCCAGTAGACATCCCACAAGGAGTTCTTAGTCAGGAAGGATGATCACACATGATTATACTCTCAGGCACATGCTCTAATATAATGTGTACAAAGTTCAAAGAAGGTAAAAAGAATACTAACTTTACTAGGGATAGGGGGAAAGGTCAGGGAAAAGACACAGTTAGGAAGATAACTCCTAAAGAATGGGAGGATTCCCAGGCAGAGATAAGCTATAGTAGGTGATTACTGCAATTTTTATTTCCAAAGCACTCAAAAGTACTTCCAAGAGGTAAGATGTCTGAAACATTTTAAATAAGAAATAAGACATTTTAACGGATTGCTACAAATTTAAGTTATTAACAAATCAACCAGAGGCACCAAGGGACATGAGAAATAGAGTCTTCCAAACAATGCTGTCAGCTGCTGTGCCCATTTACAGATGAGAATAGATGTTTAAATAAGTGTTTGCGACTAGATAAGTGCTAAATCTAAAATCTGAATCCAGACACGTCTGTCTAATCCCAAACTTCATGCTCTTTATAGAGTATCATTTGTTCCATTCACCTGACCTTGTTGCTCTAACCTCCTCAGGAAATACAGATTTGAATGTTTCACCAGGAACCTACAAGAGCCTTCTGCAGCAATGCCCAGATTCCCTTATTTTCCACTCTTGCTCTCTCTGAACCTTATATACCCTGCTCAGGGTTGGCAGTGGAACCATTGAGAAGAAAGAATCAGGGAATTACCAAAGCTCTCTTACTGCTCCTACACTTTCTTAATTTGGAAATATTTGGAGCAAGGTATTCCCTTTTTTTTTGCTATTTGCCTTTGGGCTTAGCGATCCGATAGTGGTCGAAAGACCAGAGATGACAACTTAGTTATACATAAGGCTTTAAGGGAAAGGGAAAAAGATGTTTGGGTTTCTACATTGCCTAACTGAGGTCTTCAGGGCAGAGGATCAGAGAAGGTCTCAAAGTAAAACCTTCAGGTAGAAAAAAAGTCTGAATTTACTTGAATTAGCATCTAAACAGAGTTGTAGGTGGCTGGATAAAGCGTCAGTTCTGTAGAGGTGAGGGTTCCCTCATGAGGGTTCCCTCCCTCATCAGAGAGAGGGACAGTTGCAGCAGCAAGATGCAGTTCGCCAGTCTTTCCAATTCTTCACAGCATCAGATAGAGAAATGGAGTAATGAAAGTTCAGGTCTTTGGAAAGAAGACCTGCCCAACAGGAACATCAGAGGAGAGAAGCATGGCTATGACAGAGAATCTAAAGACGTGCTAAATGTCAAGAAAGTTGGTGGGAAGGATGCCAATCCCCAGGTCAAGGGCAGATTCGTTTTTAATACCTTTTACTTAAGCTCTTACCTTCTCTTCTTCAGCTTTCTCCTCTCTCTCTTCTTAGTAGGATCATGATTCTACTCTGAAATTTTCAACAGCTTTTTTCTGCTTGCAAATAATCCATGCCTCTCAGGCAGGTATTCAACAAGCACTACAATGTAGCACAACTTGAAACCCTTACCCACATTAAATCAGTGTATGTCTCATTCCTAAATACTATTGTCCTTTATTTACCACCTTCATGATTTTGCTCTCTTCAGTCCCTTATTTTCCACTCTTTGCTCTCTCTGAACCTTATGTACAGTATGGAGTATAGTCTAGTTGCCCTGTGGAGCCTGCACTGAGATTACATCTCTATGTCTTATCTCCTTTATATTTTGTAAACTTTTGAAGGTCAATATCATATTCATATAATCCATTAATTCAAGGGATAATTCCTTGTGCAAAATAGATAATCAATATAAAACTGATAAATGAAGATAATAAAAATAAATAATGATCATATTAATTAAAGACATCATTTGCCAATATCTAGTTTAACACCTTCATTTTAGAGATGAAGAAACTAAATCTAAAGAAGTTAATAATCTTTATCTCCATAATAGCTAGTTGAACCAGAGCCAGGACTAATAGCTAATACCATTTGGCTACCTAACATATACTGGGCACACCTGTAAGACTTATTTCAAGTTTTTTTTATCTGTTTTAACAATCCTGTGAAGTTCTTAACATCTGATTTAATAGAAAAATAGTCACAAAGGTTAATTCATACCTAGTCACATAGCTTTGTAAACAGCAGAATGAAGATTTGTCCATACTCCGCTGATTCCAGAGAACTTATGCTTTACCATGACTTTATTCAATGGATCTACTGTTAATCTTGCCCTCATTCTACCATGCTTTTCTATTTCCATTTGTTAGTTAAATGGGGCATAAAAACATTGGCTAATTCTGGTTTTTGCTACAAAATGAATGCTTAGAATGATCACACACATGTACTCACTGATATCACTGACAAAGTTAATAAAGAAAACAGGTTAATTCAAGACAACAAGGTATGTGATTCTTATTGAGAAATGAGGTGTAGAACCTACTTAAAAAACGTAAGTCTTTTAGTCTCAACTATTATTACTCACAGGAGATAATAAACAGACAAATCCTCTGCCAAGGCATAATCTTGGATATTCTGAATCCACCATCTCTTAAATTTTAATTGCTATCTTCTGGAAAGGAAAAAATATATATACTACATTGGTAGTACTCATGGCAATTTGGGGGATTATATTCTTTTTGATTATCTCAATGGTGGTAATAACAATATCTCAATTCCATTTTTTTCTATGTATGAGTAACCTTATTTTCTAGACCTTCAGAAACTCAAGCTTGTCTCCAGAAAGCCAATTTTGAACTGTTTTATGCTTAGTTTTCTTTGCTAATTAGATTCCATTTTAAAATTTATAACAGTGTTCCTTTTTCTCATTCACTGTATTTCTGTGAGCTATTTCTAGAATTGAATTTTGAAAATTTCTCAAGGAAATATAAACCTTGCATTTCTGTTCATTATAAGAGCAACTGGGACCACAAGATAATTATGGAAAAGCAATTAAGGAGTGTTTTGATATTCTCCAAAGTTGTACATTTGTAGTAAAAATTCACAAGTATTGAAGGTTATTCTCTCCGGACCCCCACTCACTGGTAGCACTCTTTTCACAAAATATTCTTTGGATGGCAGCCTCTGCTTGACCAGTGCAACCCAAGAGATCTCCAAAAATAGAATAACTTGCTCATGTTTCTCCATTGCTTACAGCCCTCTGTGTTTTCTCATCATCTAACCTCCTTAACATGGCTTACATTTTGATGCTTTGGACTCTATTATCTGGCCTCATCTCTCATTACTTCAGGTCCTAGCAATCAACTAACCACCATGTTGCAATTTTTGCAATTGAAAATCTAGAGGACAAATCTAATAATTCTTCCTTGTGATCATCTCTCAAATATTTAAGTGCAGATACTGTGTATTACCACATTTTTCTATTTTTCAGGTTAATTGTTCTGATTCTGGCCATTTTTTTTTTTATAATTATGCCCTAATGTACCCATATCTTGGTAGAATTTGAGAAACCTGAATCTAGTATTTTGATATTGTCTATACTCTTCAGAGAACATTAAGCTTTTACTTTCTTCATTGTAGGCCCTATCATGTATGCAAAACAAAACTTCATACATCTTTTTATCATCCACTCCAATTTGCACTGGCAACTAAAGTCTTACATTAATTTTAATTACAGTATCCAAAAATCTGTACTTTGCATTGTTGCTTTAAACATACATATCATCACTTATATTTATTTCTGTTGCATTACATCTTATTATATTTAACCCATCATTTCACCCTATTGAGAATCCTATTTTCTTTATTATTTTAATAATGTTTTTTAAATTTATTAAGATACTACATATGTGACCTTATTGCTCCATTGTCCCCCCCTCTCCCCTGCTCATGCCCTCACCCTCCTGTTGTCTGTGTCCATTGGTTAGGCTTATATGCATGCATACATAACCTTTGGTTGATTCACCCCCACTCCTTACCCCCACCCTCCTCTACCTTCCCTCTGAGGTTTGATGGTCTGATCAATGCTTCTCTGTCTCTCGATCTGTTTTTGTTCATAGGTTTATATTGTTCATTGTATCATTCAAAAATTGGATAAATTAGCTGACTTTGTTTTCATTCAAGTTATGAATAAAAAAATTTAAAAGCACAGGGCCATATACTTAGTTTGAGAACAGCCAATCTACTACTATGTTTAAAGTCACATTTCACCATCTCATTTATGAAAAAAATTTAGAAACTTTCACAAATATACCATACTCAATTGTATTAAATAACATTACATATTCTTGATGAATCTGTTAGCTCTTTTTGATCTAAGAAATATCCTCATAATCCTCTTTGAAAGTGTATTAGGCATTTAAGTCACATATATGACCCCAGAATAGACTTTTTCTCTTAGAAAACTTAAAAAAGGAAAGAAAGAGGAACTGTCTCTATTTTCTATAACATTTATAGATAATTCATAAAGACTCCACAATCATATCAGCAATTTCTTAATCATGTGATAAATATGCTGTAACATCTCTTTACCTATATTGTCACTTGATATTTTTCATAACCACAATGACTCATCTTTGCCTGCTGTGAAAATTATTATTGATGCTAGAGAAGACATAAGTAAAGCAGGAGCTAGATTTTTAAAGTGTGGATAAGTTTTAATGTAATTTTACCTATATTTTCCCAAATCACATTAAATGAAAGCTAAAGAATCCCCAAATTATTGTGTAAAACACATTTTTCTAACTCAGCCTTCTCCAGCAGAATTTCAGAAGGCTGTATCTTGTTTTCCATCAGTCCCAAACTTTCCTAAACTTCTGGGTCTGTGGAAGGGTGAATTTCTTGATTTTGTGTGGGCAATGGTGCTCCATTGTCAGGGCCAGGCCTGCTTCCATGCACTTCCTCTCCTCTAGAGTTCCTGTCTGTAATGTCATAGTCCCGGCTTACCCCAAGTCTTCTGCTACCCTGCCAAGGCTGTGGGCATGCTGTTCAGGTTGCCATGCTTTCTCCTGCTCCTGATACTACTCTGGTGTCACCTGCTACTTTCTTGCCTTGTCTCCTTGACACAAACAAGTCACCTTGCTGAAGTGTTGGAATACCTTTCACTGACAAGTTGTGTGGGAGCTGTAATTCCCTCTTCTTTCTTAGATTCTAACACTAATCTCGGTAGAGGAAGGTGCTTATAGCTGAGCAGTACATACCCAGCTACACTCCACTCACTCACTCCACCTCAAGATCAACTGACTACCTACTTTAATTCCATCTACAGCTATAATCCCCTGTCATGTAATTTAATCTTTTCATGGGTACCAAGAATTAGGACATAGACATCATTAAGAGGCCACTACTCTATCTGTTATACCCACTATCCAGTAGGTCACATCTGTCCAGAGGCATACCTATGCCCAACTACCTCTGACAAATGGAGTGCTAGTTGATTCCAATTCAGCCACTTTAATGTACAACCACAGGGCACTTGAGCTTTCTTGGGCAAGACTACACACCACATTGTCTGCATCATTCAACTTGGAAGAACGTATTTCTGAGGAATCCTCTCTAGAGCTCTCAATTTGGATTGCTATCATATATTTCCTTCTCTCTCTTAGAAACAATGTCCTTACAGAGCTTCTCCATCCAGTCTCTGCTCCTTCCTCCTCATCCTTGACCAGGGCTGATGGATTCAAGAGTTACAAGATCACTTCGATAGTATTTCCTTTGTAAGTCTTATGGGAGGAAATCTATCTTAAGACTTAGGATTTGAAATTCAGTTTATTGGCACTTAATGAAAATGTCATTTTAAACATGTTATTACATGGTATTTTCAGTTGCTTAGTATTACAAATGATTCTGCAGTGGAAGTTTTGTACATACACCATTTCATAGATGTTCAATATGTTAGATAAGTCCAAGAAGTAGAATTAATGGCTAAAGGAACCTCATTTTAACTTGTGATGTATATTGCTAAATTGATGTTTTCCTAGGTTTATACTCTTATATTCACTTATACATCAACGTATACTCCCAGAAGCAAAAAGTTAAGGGAGATTGTTTTCCTACATCACCACTAACAAGACATACTGTCTATTTTTTTTAGCTTTGCCTATTAAATTGATGGTAAAATAGATTTCCTTGCATTTCTTTCTTTGGTTAGAAATAGAAGAGTTATGATTGAGAACTTTTTGCAATCATATTGTTTACTATGTGTTTTTATATGTTTTAGAATGTAAAATACTCTGGGAATTTTTAAATGACGTCTAAGAATTCAAGTAGTATGAAGCCAGAGTGGCTGGAACAAATTTTGAGAAGCTTCCTATGGCAAAAAAAAAAAAAGAAAAAAAATCTAGGAAAAGAGAATCTGAAGCAATGGTAGTCAATAACCAGAGCTGTGAAGTCTCAGGCTATTCTACCTTTCTGATTCTTTTAAATGTTGCTGGCAGCTTGAAGAGTGATGATCATGAAGATCTTCTTATAACTCTCATACTATCTCCTTCTCTCTTAGCAGAGAGTACATAAACAGAGGCTGCATTCTAAGAAATGTTGAGGAAGTCTCTCTTTGGTTGGAGTTCAGTTTGATAAGGGTAGAGTTAGTATTAAGGGAATCAAGAAGGAATATCCTTAAGAATGCTGGTGTGTGAGCAATCCTTAAAATGTGCAGACATTCTGAATGATAATTTTTCAATTGGATTTTATTATGTTTAAATGTTATGCCTCAATAGCAAACGAATGACCAAAATATTCAGGCCTAGTTTTAACCTAAAAACATTAGAAGTCTACAAATGTCAAAATGATATTGATGCCTGCTTAGAAAACCTTAAAGTTTGTGTTCTTTCTTAAGTTGGATAAAATGACTATAATGCTCTCTCTGTTATTTCAGATGAACATTGACATTCAGTGCCCTTTAGTGTGGGATCTTACGCAATTCAAGTTCTATATCGAGCGTATAATTTATGTCCAATGACACGCTCTCCTGAACTGCTGACGGTAAAAGAAAAGGCTCCTTTCACTCCTTCCTCAGGAAAAACACAGGGCCAGGAAATGAGAATGCAGACTTCAGGTATTTTGATCTATTTAGAGAATCCTTGTTTATGAGTAATCCACATAAGTAAAGTTTTATGACACTATGTAATGAGTAAACAATGGGTCAAAAAAACATCCCAAGGATAAAATAACTTGCTATGTTCAAAGAAAATCTTTATTGTTTTCAAGATTCTTGCCCAAACAGCATAATCATTTTTGCTGGGTGATTTTTCTCACCTCTCTTATTGAATTGGCGCTGCCTCCAAAATAGTACATGTAATCCTCACTTTGCACGGCAATGCAGGGCCATATAAATGACCAAGCAAGCTGAGACTACACAGTGATTTTCATAAGTGATGGCGAAAATCACAATTGCCCATGTCCTTTAAAAATGTTCCTTAAAAGTTTAAAAATTCTCTCATAATAGCTTATAAATATATATGGAAATTTCAGAAAGAGTAAAAATAGTATTTACTTAATACATTGTGATTTAAAATATTAGAACTATTGAGAATTCAATTTCTTTGTGCTTTCAAACAAGAATAGTTTGAACAGTTCTTGCCCTCTCTTGGTCATTGTATAACTTAAGCTACAAAAAAAAGCATCTTTCCTGCCTCAGGGCATCGTTATGGTGCTTTCTAAGTTTTAATCAGCATCAAACATTTTAGCCTTCATGTTTCTAATATTGTAAAATATCTAAATATCTCTGAAAGCAACTTTATCCTTTTTATCACAACCTCTTGTCCAATAAACTATAGAGCAGCTTTATCCTTTTTATCACAACCTCTTGCCCAATTTATGTAAATAAGTTCACTTGCACTAAGTTCCTCTGGCTACATATCCACAGTCTCTCAACTGGGCCCATGTCAACATTCCCTCAGTCAGCTCTTTCTTCTACAGCTCCATTTATGTTCATTTAATTTGCTATCACCTGTCTCTCCAGAGTACTTTCATTTTTGTTGACAAATTCTTATCCATTTGTGTCAAACGTCATATGGGTCTATATCACTGGGAGACAAAGAAGCAACAAAACAACAGGCTGAATTACATATGTGCAGTGACCAATCACCAACTAATTTTAAAAGAAGTAACATGATTCACTGACACCATGATTATGGACAGAAGACCTTGCAGGAAGTGTGCACTATACACACTTACTCAGTTAATATGCCAGAGTAACTAAAATTCCAACCATATTGTTGAAGGACTGGTGTTAAGTAAGCCACAGTAACTGAAATCCATGCATGTGGGAACTGTGCAAAGCAAATAGTGACTTGCTACAAATAGAAATGATGTGTTTATTTCTTTACTCATAAGGCCTTACTTTTGGAAACAAATAGTTCTTCTTTCTAGATGTGCTTTAAGAATATGGGAGAAAAAAGTATACTAGGATCTAATGAGAGTTCATTCCCACGTACATATCTGCATTGTACTTTATTAAATAAGTTATATAATATTTATTATGACAGACAGTTTTCTAAAAGCTTTACAAACATGGTCTATTTTAATCTTCTTAGCAGCAATGAGCTAGTTACTATCATTTTGCTTATTAAAGATGGAGAAATGGAAACAAAGAAGGTAAGTGACTTGTCTAAGGCTACATAGCTAGTAAAAGGAGGAGGAAGATTCAAACCCAAGCACTCTGGCTTTAGGGGCTGTACTTTATTTCCACCATAATATTGCCTTGTGCCATTGGCATGTGTCTCTAATTCCACAAGTACCATGTTATCAGGTCATTGCTCTTTCCAATAGAGTTAGTTCTACTTCATTTATTGTTGTAGTTTATGATACAGAATTCAATACACACAACTGCATTGTTTGCAACAGAGATTTCTAAGATCCCACACAACTTAGACGGAGGTTGTGCCTCCCAGCATGAAGGTAGAGAAAAAAACAAAACAGCCCCCTAAACAGTTTGGCTCAGTGGATAGTGTCCACCTGCAGACTGAAGGGTCCTGGGTTTAATTCCGGTCAAAGGCACATGCAGGCTCAGTCCCCAGGAGGGGGGCATGCAGGAGGTAGCAGATTGATGATTTTTCTCTCATTATTGATGTTTCTGTTTCTCCCTCTCCCTTCCCCTCTGAAATCATTACATATATATATATATATATATATATATATATATATATATATACACACACACACACATTTAATACACACACACACACACACACACACACACACACAGAGATACACAAAAACAGGGGTCAGGAAATAAATAAATCTCTAAATCTCTACTCAGTTTACAAGGGTCTCTTAAGGGAAATATGCAAACCAATTCTACAGATATTTAAATGGCATCAATTTTACTTTGCTTTCCAAACAACTGTCCATCCCTCCAACCACTAAACCTAAAAATTATAAAAGTAAATTTTAGTGTACCTGACAAACATATTAGAAGAAAAAATAACTGTAGGTATACACAACTGATAAAGCAAAGCAAGTTCAAAAATATTATGTTTGTTTGCAATAATCAGATAACAGTCTGCTTCATTGGAGTTGTGGTTAAAGATTAAAATGGTTGTTTATTTTTAAATCTCCTTGTGTTTCATTGCCACTTCCTGAATGTCTGCTTGGTGCCTAGCAACTGCCAACCATCCAATTTTTAATGCTGTCTTTTTCTCTCTTTGGCAAATAAAAAGAAAAACATCAAAAGGTTATGCAGGCTGTTACTAAAAATAACGTATTTCATAAAACGATATGAATGACCTGGGATAAGTCATTCATGAATATAAGATCACAAAGAAGAGCACAGTAGAGGGTCTATTTCACATAAAATCTTTCTTTTCAATTCCCCAGTCCAGTTGCACTAGCTGTAAGAACTTCTTTATTATCTATATAATAGGTCTTGGTTTGTGAGTGATTTCACTGAAAAGGAAGAAGAAATGAGAGACTCTATACTAAAGGAAAATTAGTGAAATGGTGTGGAGATGGTGGGTAGCATAGTAAATAGTATATGAACTAGAGACAAGAGACAGACTTTGTTCCAGACAAGTGAATTAACCAATGTAGGCACTAATTTCTATTAAGAAGAATCAAGATATATGACCTCCAATTAATTCAAAAAATAATAATATTCTAAGAGGTAGATCATAAAGAACTCAAAAACAAAAGAAAAAAGGAAAATCAAGCTATTTGATCTCTAAATTCACTTTCAGTTTAAAATGTGAATAATTCTACAAAAGCACTTTAATTATTTTAAGGTCATCCAACAAACTGTAACCTTCATTAACGCATGCTGCTCAAAGCTGAAATGCCTTAATTGGCTTTCCATTTCACTTAGAATACAATCCAAATTCTTTATCATGGCCCAGGAAGCCATGAATGTTCTCTCTCCACAAGCTTCTCTTCATTCCGACTACTCTCTGTTCACATGCCTAGGTCAGTTATTTACACTTGCTAAGCTGATGTTGCCCATCCTTTTCCTTAAACATCCTCAGTTCCACCTTCTTTGCCTTCAGGTCTCAGCTTAGATATCACCTCCTCTTTCTCAGAAAGGCATTCCCTGTCCAGCTAACAAGAGGGAGCATTTCTCCAGTTAATCTTTATCACCTATTCTATAGCACTTACCACAACTTGCAATGATCTGATTACTTGTTCTTACCTGCTTTCTTCTATATAAGAGCATTAGCTGCCTTATCCCACCATGTGTCTCCTTGAATAGTGCCTGGCAAATAGTAGCATTAAATAAGTATTTTGAGAATAAATGAATGATCATATAATATGACATATATCATTCACTGATGTACCATTAATGCCGAAGGAAAATGCTTGGTATGTAGTAAGCAATTCAGTATTTTCTAAAGTATTTCTTTAATGTAATTGAATGAGTGGAACTTTATCACTTCCTTATAAAGGTGTCAGGATGAATTATCTACTATGCATTCTGTATCAGTACTATAAAATATTTCTACAAACTTGGTGACTGGAAACAACACAGTAATTACTTTACTAGAGGCCCAGTGCACAACATTTGTGCAGGGTGTGTGTGTCCCTCAGCCCAACCTGCACCCTCTCCAATCTAGGACCCCTTGAGGAATGTCCAACTGCCTGTTTAGGCCTGATCTCAGTAGGACAGTGGGACATCCCTCTCACAATCCAGTACTGCTGGCTCCCAACTGCTTACCTGCCTGCCTTCCTGATTGCCCTAACCACTTCAGCCTACCAGCCTGCTCACCCCCTACCCACTCCTCTGCCAGCCTGGTTGATGCCTAACTGCTCTCCTGCCAGCCTGTTTGCCCCCAACTGCCATCCCTTGTAGGCCTGGTCTCTCCCAACTTCCCTCTCCTACTGGCCATCTTGTGGTGGCCATCTTGTGTTCACATGAGGGCAGCCATCTTTGACTACATGGGGCAGCCATCGATGGTAAATTTGCATATTACTCTTTTATTAGATAGGATAGCTCTGGAGGTCAGAAGTCTAATATGAGTCTCATGGAGTAAAAATCAAAGTATTAGGAGGACTACATTCATTCTGGAGAATCTAGGTAGAATCGGTCACCTTGCCTTCTCCAGTTTGTAGAGGATGCCTACTTTCCTGGGCTTGTGGCCCCAATTCCACCTTCAAAGCCAGTTGAGTTTTTATCATGCTGTATAAGTCTGACAATGATTCTCCTGACTCCTTTCACTTATATGCAGCCCTGTGATTATATTGAGTTTACCTAGATAATCCAGAAGAATACCACCTAAATACCCTATTTTAATCACATCTACAGAGACAATTTATTCACATGTTCCAGGGATTAGGACATGGGTATCTTTGGAGACCATTATTCTGCTTGCCACATTATCATTTGGTATGATTCTGGGAACAAATCACTTTTGTTTTGGCTAATCCATTGAAACCACTTTTTCAAGTATGTGCTATACAGTCGAATTCTGGACATGAATTTCTCATAAATAATCTTACTTATCATTTCTCCCTCTCTGGACTGTGTCCTGAGGGTGTTAGTAATACTATTTTTCATAAATTGAACTACTACTTTATATGTATGTAAATTGCCTAAAAGTAAACATTGACATCTCTGGACAAGCTAAAGATTCGTTTCTGTAGCTGGAAAGAGATAATTACAAGAAGAGAAAACATTCTAGTCTCATCATCAAAATAAGGATGACAACATGTATAATGTAAGAAGAGAAAATTCAGTGAGCCAATTGCATCATTATTGGAAGGATCTATCTTTTTAAGGGTTAAAGGTAGGATTTGTCTTTAGTTATAAAATTAAAAAAAACCTGCTCAGAATCTTAATGAAAAAAGGAAATTTTTCATACTCAGAACAGATGCCAGGATACAAAATTACAAGTGTTTCACCCCAGTCCTCTCCTCCTCTCCTCTATGAACAGAGATGGGAAGAAGACAGTTGAAGTAAAGAAGCAATTCTGTAAAACAAAAACTTCAGATCCCTACAAATATTACTAAAATATAAACTTCTGTTTTGCTTTTTTAAAAGGAGACAAGGGCACAAGGGCAGGATGATGGACTCCAAAGCCTGCTTTGAATGAAAACAGTTCTCACTTGCTTAAGATAAGTCAGCCTGCACAAGTAAGCAAACCCACAGGCCTATCAACCTGCCGTCTATATATTCTCTCTGCCTCGGCACAGCTTGTGTTTCTGGTATTATTTATGAAGGCACTCTTGCTATATTTGCACAGCATGCAGCATTGTTCACAGCAGGGTGCAGGTTATTGTCAATGAATAATAACCCAAAAGATCCTAACCCTTTTCTGCTGATGCCTAATAACTAAAACACCAAATAGCCACTTCTCTGTGTTCTGCTTAAGTTTATAGCACAGCCATAAATAACCTACCAGCAGCAGGATCCATTGGGCATCAGTGACCACCACAGAAAAGTTACAAGTTTTATTGTTCCCTATTATATTATAAGTAATGTTTATTACTAAAAAAATTTTAAGTGATCCACCCTAAATGTGGACATCAGAATTTTCTGAAATCTCATATTACTTGAGTTGTTAATCAAGCCAAAGTATACATCAGGTTTGGTTTGGGAATTTACTGTGAAAAAATGGGAAGAACATTTCAGAGAAGTGGAAGTCCCTACATAGGCATTTGTTCTCTCCAAATTATTACAATTGCATGAAAATTTATCTTCTAGCATTCAGCAGACAATGGAACTTTTGTTCCTACCAACTGGTTTAACTTGTTTTGGCTATTTTCTCTCTTTTCTTTTTCCTGATCCAAGATAATCCTATATAGTAAAAGCATAATATGCAAATTGATTAAACAACAGAATGACTGGTCACTATGATGCATAGTGACCACCAAGGGGCAGACGCTCAATGCAGGAGCTCCCCCCTGGTGGTCAGTGCGCTTCCACAGGGGGAGTGCAGCTCAGCCAGAAGCCGGGCTCATGGCTGGTGAATGCAGTAGCAGTGGGCGGACCCCACCCATGCACGATTTCATGCACCAGGCCTCTAAAAAAATATATATATATACATATATATATTATACTGAGTGGCCAGATTATTATACATTCAGATGTCACTGGCCACTCAATGTATGTTATTGTCAATACAAAATATTTCAAATATTTTATAATTACAAAATGATGTTAAGGCTAGCCTGATCCAATATACCATTGTCCTAAAGAATGGAACAAAATAGACATTCTCTAACATTCTTGTTTATTAAAAAGTATAGGAAATACATTAGGTTCAGATGGCCATCTCTTAGAGCTTATCACCAAGAACAGCTAAAACAACTATGTCAGCTTTAGTTCCTACCAAGTCCTCTCCTCTACTTGTCCCACACTATTCTTGTTCCTAGCTGTCTGGTCTACAACATTTATTTCTTGCTTTAGTTATCTAAAAATGCTATTCAGAGTCAAAAGCAAATGTACAGATAGTTTCCATGAGCTTTGGCAAAAAGAAGTTAAACAATAAACTCATCTAAATTGTGCAGAGTATCAGCAGATAGTGAATTACCTTTATTTTCTATGAACATGGATAAAATTGAATAATTCGGTTGCCACATTTATAGGCAATAACTTGTTAAAAGTTTTGTTTAGTCTATTCCAAATGTCAGGACTCATAAAAATAAATGTAATTTATTAAGTATTCATTATTTTCTCTCTTGCCATCTAAAATAGGTCAGATTTCTTATTCAAAGATCAAAAAAACCTCATCTTTATATGTTAGGGTTCTTTGTTGTTTCCTTCTTGAGAAATGAGTTGAAACATATTAGGTATCAATTAGGTAAAGGTTTAAAACTAATTTCAATGGTAAATAAACAGGTTGCAAAGTTTTACAGTGAGGCCCAAGATACAGTGCCAGCCATGAAAACAGGCAAACCTGGAATGAGCCCTTCTATGTGATGTCTGTATTAATCTGGCCACTCAATGTATGTTATTGTCCTTTGTGTTGATCTCAACCTTACCTCCCTTTAAGTGGTTACTTTCCCAATTCCAAAAACTCTGTCTCTTTGGTGATTGCATGAGATGCAGCATTTAAAAGATGCTCTGGCCCTGGCCTGTGTGGCTCAGTTGGTTGGAGCATCATCCTGTGCACCTGAAGGTCATGTATCCAATTCCAGGTCTGAGCACTTGCCTGGGTTGTGGGCCCGTGCAGGAGGCAGCGGTCCGTGTATCTCCGCCACTGATGTTTCTTTCTCTTTCCCTCTCTTCCTCACTCTCTAAAAAAATCAATAAAATATGTAACCTTTAAAAAAAGTGTTCTGGGAGTTCTGAAGAACTACTCAGCTTCTCTATATATGTCCCTGAATGCTCTTATAATAGCAACAAGAAGACTAGCCACCTGGAAGAATTATCACTGGGGATTTCACCAGGGATCTCAGGACTTGAACATGCCCCTCACACAACGCAGAGGGATCCTTTGCAAACACCATTGCTAAAAAGATCTGTGAAAGATCCAAAGTTCTCCTGGGGTACTAAACCCACAGAATCACAAGGGACAAGGCCAGAAAAGCTGTTTCCACCATGCAGGCATCAGACCGAGGCTGTAAAGGCATTCTGCAGTGGTTGCTGTACCTTAAATTCCAAGTACATAGGTCTTCTTCAAAAGTCTCTTCAAAACCTCTGAAATATCTTATTTCCCCCAATATCAAGTGGCAAACACTATATAAGAGGATATAATTTAATTTCTATGTAAATGAAATTACATTCTCATTTATGTTTCAATTGAAGCTGAAAAAGTCACTGTGTTTGGCTTATTAAAAACAAAAAGATTGAGTAGAATGAGTTTTCTTACATGGACTAAAGATAGAATCCTCAATTATATTTATACTATTCAATTTAGTGACATGATTATAGTGAATCAGACTTGTGACATGTCTAAAATGTCTAGAGTTCTCTTACACAGCCAACAATTTTTTAATCTTCTTTCCTTATTAAAAGCTCATGAACTCACTGTCTCACTTTTCCTTTTCTACTCCCACATTGATATCATAGTAGTCACATGTTATCTTGACAATTAGAGGCGATAACTACTCCTTTTAGGACAACCTTGTTGGATCTAACTTTCATGATGTCTGGACATCATGAAGGCACTTACCTCATATGACTGCTTTATTTATGTTTAAAATAACTTTAAAAGTTCTTACTTTCCCTTGATCTTTGTCATGAGACATTTTAATTCTTCTGGGGTGATATTATCATAGAAGTTGACAAATAAAGACTCCAATAATTCTATGTACAGGGTCATGCAATTAACATACATATAACAGCCTGACTCAATGTAGCTTGGGGATGAGAGTCAACCTATGAGCCAGAATGCCACTGTTCTATTCTGGTCAGGCACATACCTTGGTTGCAGTCTCAATCCCCAGTTGGGGCCTTGCAGGAAGCAGCCGATCAATAATTCTCTCTCATCATTGATGTTTCTATCTCTCCTTCTCTCTGCCTCCCTGAAATAAATAAAAATATATTTTAAAAATACACATAACACTACTGGAGTAAACAAATAAATTCTCAGGAACATATAATTAAGTTAAGCATCCTTTTTACTTGCTAAATTAATTTTAATGACTCATGAGTTTAATGTCACATTACATGTAAGCAGTCTAAGATAAATTTTTAAAACATGCCCAGGAATTTATATGGATCTTCTAATCATTTATTAATATATATACAGTTTTTTAGATGTGCCAAACACATCAAGCGTATCGGTGCACTTAATCTTTACAACAACTTTAAGTTAGTTTCTATTATCCCCATTTCACAGATGAAGAAGTTAAGGTACTGGGAGATTAAGTAACTTGGCCAAATTCATGTAACAAAGAGTGGCATAGTCAGGATTCCAAAACATGCCACCTGACTCCAAATTCATGTTCTTAACGATATGAAATACTGTCCCTAGCGCTTATTCCCAGCAGTTTCCCATCCGTGTATTATTCAAGAGCCTGACGTTATTGAACTCCTGTCAGCTGAGTTGTGACTGATTCAATAGCTTTGCAGGATGGAATTTACAATTTTGCAATAACACCCAAAGCTCCTACAGTTTGGCAATAACTACCCAAATTAACTGACAGAAGATCTTGATTTAGAAATGCCAGATTTAACAAATAAAAATATAGGCTGTTCATGTAAATTTGAATTTTAGGCAAACACAATTTTTAAAAGTGTAAATATGTTTCATGTAATATGTTGGACATACTTACACTAAAAATATATTTGTTATTTACCCAAAATTCAAATTTAACTCAGTGTTCTGTATTTTCTCTGGCAACTTATCTTGACTTCATTTTTTTCCTCTAATGATGTCCACTGAGGAGGAAGGGAACACCCTTATGCAAATGTGATAGCCCATCTTAATCATCACCAGTGATCCCAAGAATGGTTCCGACTCCTCAGCCAACCAACTTCCCTGTGGTAGCAACCCCTCAGGCCCAGTGTCTGACTTAATGGTCTGATTTACAGGAAAGCCTGCATTCCAAAGGGTTTACTCCATGCCTTTGTATTTCAGTTGAAGCCTGAGTCACACATCAGCAAAAATTACTAAAGCATCAGCAAAAACTGTCACAAACTCCTAATGGTCATTTTCAAACCACCATATTCCTAGCCAAACTGGCTAGGGCTGTATCTGACTGTCTTAAAGCCTATATCAGGGATCAGGCCAAAATGCACGATTCCAGTAAAATAAATTACTGGGTGAGCTTCCCATTACTGAGTTCACAGTGGCCTTGAAAAATATTGTCCTTCGAGGGATGCAAAGTCAATCATGCAAAGTGCTATTTAATTGATGCATTGAGCTTAAAAGCAGCCAACTCTATCATATTAGCCCTGTGTTGGTTACATCAGCAACTGCAGGATAACTTGTTGGCTGATTGACTGAAGGGCTATTGGAAAGGTACTGGATAATTCTCTTTGCTATTTGATCAGATGTCCTTTTCAAGGGTGAACCAAGCAGGGCCCTAGAAAGCAATTGGGGGGAGCTGCTGAAAACTATTCATGAGAGCAAAAGAGAATCACATTATCTGCACTCTATGCTGGACTCATAAGCATTGGAAATGGAGTTGTCACACAGTGAGAACAGAAAATGGCACAGGATTGTGAGTTTAGAAGCTTGGGTTTTGGTCCTCTGCTAATAACCCTGTGGGAAGTCATGAGAGTTCATTCTCTCTGGAAGTTTAGCTAAATGTTTTCTAAGGTTATTTCCTTAATTTATAATTTGACTGAGATTTTTATGTATTTTACTAGGAAGAAGTTTTAGCCTTCTGCCCATCTCAATTATTGATTTGCTGCTTTTATTCCTCAACTTACTAAACAGATCTCATACTTAAAAATGTGATATCAGTTTTCATGAATATCCCAATTATTAAGGGAGTTCAGCTACTTAGGTTAATCAGTATGGACCTGGTGCTATAACACAATTTACCCTTTTTATAGTTATTCATTCATTTTTTAATTCAGTGCATGTCAAAATTTTAGTCAGTAAATATTTCATATTTATTAGTAACCTACCTACTATATTTTATGCACTGAGCTGGGTGCTGGTGAGAAGATCTCCAGCTATAGAGCTATCATCTTGGTAGAGAAACAAGAATGTAAACAGAATTTCAACATATTGCAGGTGTTATAAAAGAAGTTGGTGAAGAGCCATGGTAGGCTAGAGGGAATGTGGCCATCACCTGTCTGAATCAATCAGAGAAGACTTGTACAGAGGAAGGACTGTTTGAGGTGGACTTTGGAAGGTGAGGTTTTTAGATGGAAGAGTTAGAAGAGGCATTCTGGGCAGAAAATACAAGATCGGTCTGCAATTATAAACACAACTGATGTGAACTTGAAAGTAAAGTGAGATTGAGGGAACACCAAGATGGCGGCATAGGTAAACACCTATTGTTCTGCCCCGCGCAACAATTTAAGAACTACAACATAACAGCAGAACAGACAGCATCCAGAATCGCCAGAAAGCTGGCTGAGTGAAAACTCCACTAATAGGAGTAGAGGTGGGACACTGAGACTCAGGAGTGGCGGGAGCGCAGCCTTTCAGATGGAAACAGGTTAGGAGCCGTCCTGGTCGCACGCGCAGGCTGGGGCTGGAGCAGCAACCCCGGCCGGATTTCGCCAGCGGGGAGGGCAGAGACGTCCCACTGCACGGACTCCCCAACGCCAGGCGAGGTCTGAGATCTGGGGTACATGGAGACATCCCACTGCACAGATTCACCAGTGCCAGGCGAGGTACGAGGTCCGGGGGATGCACCCTGGAAGCAGGGTGCGGCAGAGGCTCCCAGTTTGTGAGAAACCCGGAGGCGGCGAAAAGAAGTTTCCTCGCAAGGGTCGCGCAAACCCGAGACTTGCCCCCTGGAAACTTGTCTCCTGGTTCCGGAAACCATCTATTTTACAACCCTGGGCTAGGCTTTTGGTGTGCAGGCACATTTGGGGAAAGGCAGAGTTGTCTGGCAAGAGGAAGAGACTAGCGGCTTTCTCTTGGAGGTGTCTGCAGCCATCCCCATCCAACAGAGACCCGTGTGCTCGAGCGCCGCATAGGACGCAGCTGACACTGAGGCTGCCTGCCCAGCTCAGAGACTCCACCCATCCAACCTGAACACAGTCTCCCTTCACAGCCAATTGGCCTGGAGGTCAAACCCTCCTAGGGCTAACAACAACAAGCTGGGTTTAAATTCAAAAATACTGTACAACCCATAAAGGATTGCAGTAAGAGTACCCACCTCAGGTAACTGAGGAGGCTGAGCCACTGTCCCTTTGAGGATATCTACCACATAAAACAGCCACCATGCAGAGATATGGAAAGAAATCAGGTGTGAAAGAAATGGAGGAGAAAAGACGACAAGACATAGAGTTCAAAACCACGCTTATAAGGCTTTTCAAGAGGCTCCTACAAAAGGCCGATCAACTTAATGAGAATTACCAGGAAATAAACAAGACCAACCAGCAAATGAATGAGACTTACAAGGAAATGAATGAGAACCTCAAGGAAATGAATGAGACCCTCAAGGAAATGAACAAGACCTCTGAGAATACGAACCAGACCCTCACGGATAAAAAAAAGGACCAACTAGAAATCAAGCATACACAGACTAAAATAAAAAATATTACACAAAGTCCTAAAAGCAGTCCAGAGGGCTACAAGAACCAAGTCAAAGATTTGAAATACAAAGAATCAAAATCCACTCAGCTGGAAAAGCAAGAAACAAAAAGAATTCAGATAATTGAAGATAGCATAAGGGGCCTCTGGGACAACCTCAAGCATGCCAACATCCGAATTATTGGGGTGCCTGAAAAAGAGAGAGAGCAAGGTAATGAAAACCTACTTGAAGAAATAGTGATTGAAAACTTCCCCCACCTGGTGAAAGAAACTGACTTAAAAGCCCAAGAAGTACACAGAACCCCAAAATATAGGAATCTAAAGAGACCACACCAAGACACATCATAATTAAAGTGCCAAGAGCAAAAGATAAAGAGAGAATATTAAAAGCAGCAAGAGAAAAACAGTTGGTTATCTACAGGGGAGCACCCATATGATTGTCAGCAGATTTCTCAACAGAAACGATACAGTCCAGACGGGAGTGGCAAGAAGTATTCAAAATAATGAATAGCAAGAATCTACAACCAAGATTACTCTATCCAGCAAAGCTATCATTCAGAATTGAAGATCAGATAAAGTGCTTTGCAGATAAGAAAAAGCTAAAGGAGTTCATCACCACCAAACCAGTATTATATGAAATGCTGAAAGATATTCTTTAAGAAGAGGAAGAAGAAAAAGGTAAAAATATAAATTATGAACAACAAATACACATCTATCAACAAATGAACATAAAAATCAAGTGAACTGATAGGCTGATGAACAAGATAAACTGGTGACTATAACAGAAACATGGACATAGAGAGGGAATGGACTGACAATTCTTGGGGAGAAAAGGGTTGTGGGAAGTACAGCAAGAGATTGGACAAAAATCTTGCAACAGTGGGAGAGGACATTGGGGAGGGGGAGGTGAGGGTGGAGGGTGGGATAGGTACAGGGTGGAGGGGAGATATAGGGGGATAAAAAAGGGGAAACAATGTAATTAATAAACTGAACAATAAAGAAAAAAAATTTAAAAAAAGAAAGTAAGTAAAGCGAGACTGAGAAGGCTAACGAGGCCAAATTTGATGGCTAAAATGTCCCAGAATAAAGAAAAAATTAAGGAATATATGTAGAAAAACATTTAAATAAATATGTTTGTTTATCATGCAAAGGTCGAGATTAAGAACATGAGCTCCTGCCCTATCCATAGGCCAGACTTTAGAACAAAAAATTTTGTTACATCAACTAATGATTCTGTATGGAGTTTCCAATTTTGTTAACATTTGGTCTTCGTAAAGCTTACTTCTCATTGATGCCCAAACTATAGTTTCCCTTCTTTCCCCAGCAAGTACTTGCCATGGTGTGACATAATTGATTACTACTTGTAGTGCATTGTCTATTCATCTATTTACTTGGTTTGAATATTGTCTGCAGAAAGAAAAATGTTTTTCTTTCTGCAGACAATATTACTTGAATTTATGTTTCCATTCTTGAGTAATGAGTTAATTTCATATGTACTCCAAACTTGTAATTCCTGGCACAATTTTGGCATAGCAAAGCCAAAAATCACATACTAACAGCTTGGAGTAGGAACCATCTTTGCTCCTTACACTGCATTAACCTTCACATCTCATATTTCCAGGGGCCTTACTATCCTTCAATTAATAGTGGTCAGTTTTCTATTTCATATATGTATTATATTTTATAGCTTTAAAAGCTCTGAGGTTGGCTTCTAAATCCTAAAGAAACCCATCTCTCTATATATACATATATTAGAAGGAGTTAAGATACTAGAGTAGTAACAGATAGGGGGGAAAAGAGATATAATTAGAAGTCAGCAGAAACTGTGGCTTTCCTATTTGTATTGCACGGTTCCTTTCATTGACTGTAATGTATGAGCTTCAGCATAATATGTAATGTGGTCATCAATTTTAATTTTGCCAGTCTTACATTTGACTGTTGCTGCCATTCCCATCTGAATCTTCAAAGGACACTATTAGGATGATTATCACAGTCACCAGATCTTTCTTCTATTATAATACTGAATATAATCAACCTCTTTTTTCTTTGGGATCACAGAGAGTTAGTATGCTCACTCTGATAATCATCTTTATTAAAAGTACAGCTTTTAGGAGCGTAATCACAATTACATATTCTCTAAGTAACTCAGTTGATATAATAATTAATAATACTAATATAGCTCATTTTAGGAAAAATATTTAATTCTACTCCATGTTTAAATGGTTACAGCACATTGAATTGCACCCTCCTGCCACTCCCCAGTTAAAGCAAAGTTTGCATTCTCATTTGAAGACATAAGAAAAGAAAGTGCTCTCAAACTTGGCCAGTTCACCAAAAGATATCTCTGATGTTTAAATGTTTTGCCTAAAAACTCTTCCACATGCATATAAAAGCCAGGAGCCCACTTCTTTCCTCTGATGTTGTGCTTTGCACTTTTTCACAACCAAGTTTATGCAGGAATCAGTAGTTAGTCCTAAAATTCAGAAATAAATGTGATCCTAGTCAGAGTTTTAATTCAAGGTAGATGCTTTTAACACAAATCTATATAGGCGGACTTACTGAATTACCAACCTTAGTAAATGTTTACATTCTCTTAGTTCACTTTAGATTCCCCCAGGAACTAAAAAATCAGGACATTCTTTTATTAGATTGGTAGTTATGTTTTTTTAATCTAAAATTTGAAGAAATTCACTTGGTGTCTGACCATAATGTTACTATCTGATAAATGTCTTTCCCCTGGAATAATCAAATATACAAGTAATGTCCCAGTTATTCCAATAAAATTATGAAGGAAAACTGTGTAAACTGTGAGTTCTTGGCTTCCTACCATACATTCAAAGCTAAACATAAAATAGCTAGTCTGACATCCTTGCTGGCTGCAATCCACTTCACCCACTAGTTACAAGTTATTGTTTTTCTCACCTAATTCTATTACTCATATAATTCTTAAAAGCTCTCATAAAATGAACATGCAAATAGCACCTTCTGTGCTTTTGAGATGAGTTTATTACTGAAATTTATTAGCATTTAAGGACAGCAGAAAATACTCACTTGAACTCATAGTCTTGTGACTATAGTTGACCACATATGCCACACAGTTCAGTTCTTTTTAAACACTGTCAGACACACACACACATACACACACACACACACACACACACACACACACACACACACCATGATATTATAAATAATGGCATTCTGCATGGTAGACAATTACATTTTGAATAATTAGTCTCCATTAATATCCGTGTAGGTAGTTGTGTTTACAAATAAATGAAGACCTGCTTAATTGCAATATTCAGAACAATAATTAATGGCATGAGTTCTGAACTGACATGTAAGGCCTATTAAGTAAGGAATGCTTATTCTTGTTCACCACTGTACCTCAATACCTACAGCAGTGCCTAAATTCTACTAGGTTTTTAAATATATGTATTTACTTAAAAAATGAATAAATAAATTATCTAGAAATATTAGGTAGGAAATAATTTCCTCCTTTTTAAATTCCTTTATAGTAGAGCAATATAGAGGATATACTGTATTTCAGAGGAAGAGAAAACACAAATTTGACCACACGCATTTGATTTAAAAACAGTAGCTGACTTGAGTAGGACTTTAGGTGAATATTTTCTCTTAATAGGAGAATCTATAATTACCTAAAAATTGAAAATCACTGTGATTTTCAGTCGCTGAAAATCCTTGTGTGCAGCAAGTTGCAGTAACCAAGGAGATTAGTGCGTGGGGGCTGACAAAGGGCAGAAGTGAATTCAGGTGAGCACGTTGAGCTCAGACTGTGGAACATGCATCTGAGCACAATGCACTTACCTGCTTAGATCTAAATATCTGTGTGGTCGTCTGTGTGGTTGGAGATAATTGGTCTAATATACCTGGCTTGTGGAGAAAAGCATGCAATGTGCTTGGTCCATGAGAAAATAGAGTCCTCCACAAAGTGTTAAATTTTGACCATTTATGCCTAGGATCCATAGTTATACTAACTCCCTCATTTTTTCTCTTTGGCTGAAAATATTGGGAGTTCTTACAGCTTTCCCTTTTGTGTGAGATCAGTATAAAACCAGGACAAGACAACTAGCCAAGTAATTCATAATATAAGACTTGGAGCTTGATTTTTCCTGTTTATCCTGCTGGCCTTTAACCTGGCTTAAGTCCAAAAGTTTAAGTGAGGTTGACTCCATTGGGCCAATCTAACTCAGTAATCCACAGTCCAATGTTGCATCAGAACCTGCTGAGGATCTCATGGTGCTCACAAGAACTTCTGAACAGATAGGGCCCACTTATTAAATTTTTAAAATTAAATCAGAAGATATTTGCTGGCAGACTCAAAAAAGCATATTTCATAATTTGTAAAGAATCATGCTACATCGTAGAACATGATGGTAAATGTATGTGGAACAAAGAGAAATAATAATGAAAAGGAAACCTAAAGTAGAAAAAAAAGAGCCAAAGACTTAACACCTTTGGGATTTCTCCATCCTCTGGCTATATCTGCTTGGTAACTCTGCCACATGTTCACAAATACTGTGTGGATCTCAGCCCAGGTGACTATACAGTGCTAGTTGCACTGTCAACTTTGGCATCCCCTTTCCTCTCCAAGTACAGCCACAAAGGTGTCGCTGGGAAAGCTGAAATACTATCTGAGAAAAACAATGAACAAAAAGCAGTACTAACTGGGACATAGCCTTGGAGAGGGAAGGCTGAAGAGAAGGCAAGCCATGAGATTCAGATCAGTTCACATGCCTGCTGGACCTGCTGCACTCTGTTCTTGGTTAAGACTAAACTAAACAGAAATGTGAACATTATACCGATTGACGGAAATTCATCTGGCCCAACATCCTCACTATAAAGCTAAGACATTTATGACTGGGATACAGCCCTTAGGACTAAATCCCCGAACTTGAGGAACCACAACTACCTACAAAGGAGATCAACATGCTGAGGGCATGGCCAACTAACACCTTATAGATCGTTTTTTCATTATAGATCTGACTTTAGGTAGTACAAAGGCAGCAGTATATATTAATATTTATGTATTTATTTTAATATATTTTTAAAAGATAATCAGCACCTCAATTTAGTAATGTATAATTTCCTGTGAGTGAAAATAAACAAATCCTATGATGTGCCAAAAAGAAATTGCTCTCTTAGAGATATAGTGTAATAATTACCCTGATCTGCATTGCACCATCTCAGCCACCTCCTTAGAAGTGAATGGGGTTGGGATGAAGGCGACTGGAGCTTTTCTGAGAAGCCAACAATGAGGAAGCCTTTTCTAACATAAGGAGTCTTTATTTTTAAGGGAAATTGTTTTAGTCACTGAGGTTAGGGGAATTCCTCTGGATGCATTCCTAGAAAAAATTAAATCCATTCTTCCTAGAAACTATGAGAAATTTGACAAAGTCTTCACATATTTGCATCCGTACATGTCTGTAATTATTGAGACAATGTAAAAGTGATAATAGTGCCAAAACAGTAACAATATACTAGTATTTAATGTCTGTAAGATATCATGCGGTACACCAATCAGCTGTATGTTAGGATCTCATCCTATATAATACAAATGTAATATGCAAATAGACTGAACAGTGGAACAACCAGTTGGGGGGCAGGCAGTGAGTAGGCAGGGCCAGGCCACCCAAGTTGTATGCCAGTGGGCAGAGGGAGGGGATGGCGATGGGAGGGGGTGGCCATTTCCTGATTGGCCTCCTGGTTGCCTCCCACAGAGGGTGGCCAGACTGCGGACATTGCTGAGGACCCCTGGACTGTGAGAGGGTGCAGGCCAGGCTAAGGGGAGATCCCTACCCCGAGTGTACAAATTTTCATGCACTAGGCCTCTAGTATTAGATAATACCAATCTCCTATCATAGTTTCTGGGTTGGATAGGAGTGAAACAGGAAACAGAGAAACCTGGAGAATATCTAGTTGGGTTTTATTTGTGGTTGGTTATCATTATTATGGAGTCACATTCCCCCTAAATAATAGAAGTGCTAAACAATAGTATTTCAATAGTGAATCCCAGCCCCTCTGTGGTTAAAGTGATTGATGAATAGGTTCTCCTGAGTTAGATCTTGCTTCTATTACCAAAGCTAAGCTTGACAGAGACTATTGTGGCACATTGTAGACATGGTTCTATATGGAAGTCAGTTAGACTGATCGCTTCCTATCACTGAACATGTAAAGAAGCCTGGTAAGCAACTTTGGACCACTCCATGTTGGGCAGCTGAAGTATCTGTACCTCACTCAGACAGATTTTTCTTTTTCCACTGAAGAGATGCAATGGCGACATTGTGCCTAATATTTCTGCCCATAAACTCTTTATTCAGC
Source organism: Antrozous pallidus (assembly GCA_027563665.1). Taxonomy (NCBI): domain Eukaryota; kingdom Metazoa; phylum Chordata; class Mammalia; order Chiroptera; family Vespertilionidae; genus Antrozous; species Antrozous pallidus. Next base: position 71,784,463 of record CM050517.1, on the reverse strand, counting down.
CATAGTTAAGTGAATAAATAAATATTGAGAGAACATGAAAGAACAACTGTATTTGGTTATTGGTTTTCATATGTAACTATAGAACTCTGATTTTTGCAGGCCTAAGAGATTTGTGATAGGACTCAACTGATACCCAGCTACTCTCAGAAAAATATGATCAGAATCCAAAAGTTCCTGTTTAGTCATTTCTCAAGAATATCAGTTGTCTTCTAAGATTTATTCCAACTCTCCTGGCAGACGGAGGATACATGGTCATGCTTTTACTTTTTTATTAGTTTTAGGCCACTAAATATAATTTACACCAAACTCTGAGACCAATCACTCCAGGAAAAGTTTTATGTTACCAAGACAATGTGTCAACTGCTTTGTAAAATAATAACACTATTGATCTGTCAAAATAGACTCTTGATGAACAGGAAATATGTTATTAAATTATTAATGGGTAGCTTCAACTGGCTTTCTCATGTCTAGCTATTCCCTTCTTATAAATATGAGATACAGAACTATATATACAAGTCAATTTAAGATCCTACGTAGTTAATAAATGGCTTTGCTTCATTTGAAGAGGTAAGTCAAGGATTTCTTCTAAGATCAAAACTTCCAGTAGAATTAGCATAACAAATTTGGATATGGAGTGAGAAAATTATGCATGAAACAAACAGAAAAAATTCCAGAACTAGCCCATGGTCAGAAAGTATATAAGTATAAACTTTATGATTGTGCAAATTATAAAGTTAAGTACATTTTTCTTTGTACATGAATCTCTAATTTGCCACAACAGTAGTAAGTCAGGCTAATCCATTTTCTTACTGAAATAATAAGCATTGCTTGAATTTGAGAATATGTTTTATGACTCACTGTCATAAAATGCCTATTTTTAAGCATTTTAAAAAGAAATGTTTTTTTGCAAAGTCATCATGTGGTTTAGATAGTAAATGAATTATTAAGGTTAAATCATCTATTCATATAACCAAAAATTATTTCACTTTACCATTTAGCTCATTATATATTTTTCTACTATCATTGGTTTCTTTTACTTGATGCCAGTGGACATAATTATGAACATTGACTTCCACTGTGTATAAGAAACTGTTGGGATCTCATCCTCGTAACTTCTAAATATTGGAATGCTCCAATGTTGAATTCTTTGGTGATCACTTTTAGTCCCAGGGCTTTATTCAACCTAGTCTATGTTGTAAACAGGCAGATTTGTTTGTCCAGCAAAGCCCTCTCCCTTGAAACACAAATCTATATGCAACTTCCCACCTCACATCTCCACATAGATGTACACTAGACATTGCAAGCTTCACATGACCAAAACAGTGGTTCTTCACCTCAAACCTGCTCTACCATTGTCTTCTTCATCTAATAGCAATGACATCCTTCCAGATTCTTTGCCCACATCCATTGGTTTCATCTTTGAATCTCTCTTTCACTCACATCTATTTATGACGATGGGAGAAGCTTGATTGTGAAGAAAAAAAAAACAAATAAACAAAAACAGCAGTTCTGAACATCAAAACTGCACTCATTAACTCCTTGCTAAACAAAGAAAGTCTCTTTTTGCCTTCTGCACCATTGAATCCTAGGTATTTTGTACCTAATATAAAGGACAAAATAAAAACTGTTCAATAAGTACTGAATTGCTAAAGAACACATAGTTCTTTCAATAATTTTGGCAAATAGTCTTTTTAAAAATGTTATGAAAGCTATCTTTAAAAGTGAATACCATTACCAAATACACATATATTCATGCTATTTATAGATGTATTTACCAACACCAAAACATCTCCAATGCTGTTAGCTAAGCAGTTCCTAGGCTTCCCTGCTAATGATCAGATGTCTAATGGTAAGTTATGTGAATAGTTGAGAGGCCCCACTTGTAGGTTTCATTTTAATGGTTTCTGCATGGGAGACTTTCTCATTATAACCCTTACTTATACAGAACCTACACTTTATCTTTGAATTTATAGCTAGTTTCCTGGTAAAGTTTTCCAAGCCTGGATATCTATACTTATCAGAGAAATTTCCCAGAATTTATATTTCCTATATTCCCCTGACCAAGAACATAACTTGATTTCTCCATATTAAAAATATTGTGTGTGAATAGCTGCTCCTTTCATTTTTGTAACACATATGTTTGCAGGCTTACTGACTGAAAATTCCTCCTGAGGCATTTCACATGTTAAATTGAGATGCACATTAGGGAGCTTCAGCTTGAAATTTCATATCCATTATGTCCAGCATCAAGTTGTCTATGAAATAATAGTAATGAATAGCATTTGGAAAGATGATGCAGTTGTGAAGTAGCATAAACATCTAACCTTTTATTCGGAATGTGAAAGTATAAGTTTTTACCTTCAATCATGACTAAATAGTAATGATCAATGAGATTTCTGCAGTATTTTGTTCCAAAAGTGTCTCAGTCATAGCTCAAGCATGGCCTGGATATAACGATTTTTAAGATGACACTAGAGGCCCAATGTACAAAATTTGTGCATTGGGGGGCGGGGGTGTTTCTCAGCCCAGGCTGCACTCTCCCCAATCTGGGAACCCCTTAGGGGATGTCCGACTGCCTCATTAGGCAGTCGGGCGTCCCTCTCACAATCCAGGACTGCTGACTTCTAACTGGTCACCTGCCTGCGAGCCTAATTGCCCCCTAACTGCTCCCTTGCTGGCCTGATGGCCCCAATTGCCCTCCCCTGTTGGCCTGATCACCCAAAACTGCCCTCCCAGCAGGCCATCTTGTGGTGGCCATCTTGTGACAACATGAGTGTGGCCATCTTTGTGGCAGCCATCTTATGATTATGTGGGGGTGGCCATCTTGTGATAACGTGTGGGCATTGCATAAGGGCTTTAGGGACACCTAGGCTTTTATTAGTATAGATATATTGAAAGACTAAAGGAACATATGTTTTGCTTTTTTTTTTTAATTTTTCACATGCTCTAGTTTATTTTCTGCTATTTCAAATAAATGAATACCAACAAATAAAATGACTAATCTTAAATGTTTCAAAAGTCCTCAAAGCAGCCATTTTTCTTTGTTTTTTTTTTTAATATATTTTATTGATTTTTTACAGAGAGGAAAGGAGAGGGATAGAAAGTCAGAAACATCGATGAGAGAGAAACATTGACCAGCTGCCTCCTGCACACTTCCTACTGGGGATGTGCCCACAACCAAGGTACATGCCCTTGACCGGAATCAAACCCCGGGACCTCTCAGCCCACAGGCTGACGCTCTATCCAATGAGCCAAACCGGTGTCGGCTCAAAGTAGCCATTTTTCATCACAGCCTCATCCATAGCATCTGTTACAAGCATTATTTCCTCTGTTTCTAACACCTTTCCACCTTGTTCTGAAAATTCCTACTTACTCTTCAAGGATTAGTTCAGATGTCAATCACTGTCTTAGTACTTTGAGGTACCTCTCCACTCATCACTGCAGCTTCCACTAGGGAATCATTTTCTCTTTCCCCTCTGACCTTATAATAACTCTCATTAGGGAATATCTGTCCATATCTTTCCTGCTATACAGTGACCATCTAGGTGCTAGATACCATATCTTGTTTATCTCTAATTTCTCAGTGCAAAGCAAATAAAGTATTAAACAATGTTTAGAATTTAAAGGAGTAAACCAGCTAACATTGTAATGTCTTTAGATCATGTACTTAAACAAAGCCTCTCTTTTATAGAATCTATACTTTGCAATCCTAAATCTCAAGCAAAATATCATTGTGAGCCGCTGAGAATGTCTCAGCCAGTCAGCATGTCATGATCAGATTTCTCTACATGTGTACTGGGGACAGAATTTGCAGGAGAAGCTGCCTTATTAGGATTAGTAACAAAGTACATTGATCTTTCCTAAAAGTGGAATCACACTATTTATTCTCACCCAGATTTCCTCCAGTAGAATACCATTCTCACTGAGACATGTTGGATGGTAAAGAATGGAAAGGGATCACCCACAACCCTGTCCTGCCCACTCTTTTATGAGGAAACTACCTTGAACCAACAGTAGTCAATCCACTGCTGTCCTCAAACCAAAGCAACTGTCCAAGTGACTGAGAAAACCTTGACCTACCATCATGATCTCAGCACACAGATATAAGTGTTTCTTTAAGCATTGACCAAAGTGGGGTGAATCACACTGTAAGGCTGGCACTCACTTGAGAAGGAGATAAAATGAGTTTAACAGGTACAGATACTAATTTTACTGCTCTACAGACCATTATTTAGTGTCAACAAATATTGCATTGCAATATACTTCTTGATTTAGGATCTCTGCTTCATCTGCAGCACAGTTGAGAAGGCAGCTAAAACAAATATTTTGGAACTGCAAGGGGACAGTAGCTTTGAAATTCTTAGAACAGATATGTGAGCAGAAGGCAGAGAGAGCTATCTTTGGGTCAGGCTCCTAAAAACAGATTCATTTTGTTGCTGTGGCTAGTATTGTTTTATGCTGTGATTCTATTTGAAACAGTGGGAAGGGGGATACTGGATTATTCTGGAGTTCTCACAGGCTACTGATTCTTCACCACTGATTTTTGAGTAATTTAACACACTGGAAAATAAGTCTGTGCTTCAAATACTCTATACTGTGGAACCAAGTGTTCCCTGCTTGTTCTATTTTTGCTGTTGGACCATTTCATTTTGTAGACATACTTGGGGAAGATGACAGCATTAATGTAGATAATAATATTCATTTTGTTTTTATTACTTATTTTTGTAATTTCATGTTTTGATGCTTGACCTGACAAATGCATAATACCCAGAGGTATTACCCTCTCTGTTTGTATTAATAACGGATCTCATTCATACTTAATCAATGATAGAACATCTCAGTCTCACTGTCAAAGGAGCATGAATCAAACATGTTCATGAGAAGGAATTATATAACGCACATGAAAACTATAGAGAGAGTGGGGATGAGGTGATTAAGGACAACTATACTCTGCACTGTAATGCACTATATAGGATTAGCAGACATGTACTTTCTAAATAACTGAATGACTTGAAAAAGCCACTTGAACTAGCTAAACCTCAGAATTTTTATCTTCAAAATAGGATCAGTCTCACTATTTAAAAAATCTATGGATCTATAATTGTACACTCGAATACACTAAGGTTTTAATTTTACAAACTCTATTTAATTCAACTCTATTTAATTGAGCTCTATTTAAATTCAATTTAAGGGATCCTTGTGATCACTTAACAGAAAATTTTAGAAGGAATTGGTGCCAATAATATTTAGGAGGCAATAAATAATAATAACCACTTACCAGATGCTTATGTGATGGGCATTATGCTGTTTTATGGGTATTTAATCCTTATTTTAAAACTTAAAAGATCTACCCTCAGAAGGTTTATATAACATGCCTAGTCACATATGGTTAGTAAGTAGCAGAACCAAAATTTAGACACAGGTCTCTTAGACTTCCTAGCCTAAGCATTTAACTACATCACCTCCGAGTTAAATTCCAAAGCAACCATATTCATAAAGTATCGTTTTTCAAGTGGACATGACAATTACAAGTGTTTATCTCTATGTCATAGAAATGACACATCATTTTGTTGTTAGAATGAATGTCCATAACATAAATATTTATTTTACACCACTATACTACACAGTTAAAAAGGTCAAAAAATGTAGTCTTAGGAATAAATGTTTTGGGAAACCTAAGGAAGAAACAACAAGTATTTGACTTTGTCTTATCAGTTGTAATGAATGTTGGCTCACCATGTCTACATCTAGGAAAACGTGTTTATACTCCCATTATTATTCTTAACCTATTAGAAGAAATCATCTTACATGTCTATTTCTCTCATTAGACTTGACATTTTTGAAAACAAGCAACTAAGCCCTATTTATCTTTAAATTCTGAGCACATATCCAATGTTATTTATAGAATAAAGAATAAACAGTGGCTATGCATCACTGAATGAATAAGTATCCCCCAAAACCAATTTATCTTGAAAATTTGCCTTAGCATCCCTTCCTTTGTGAGTCTCTGAAAGAAAAAAAAATTAAACGACAAATGCTTAATACCATTAAAGTGGAAATGGAAAAGCTAAGGCAGAAAACGAAACTGTTTAAAATATGCTTAAAATCCATGCAAAGGAGTAAGTTGTGACATCATTGTGAAACTAAACCCTACCAATAGGTAGGCAGTCTGAAAACTACTTCTTTATATGTGTATGTTCTTTATCTGATATATTTATAGAAATAAATGTAATTATCACTTTCTAAATGATGAATTATATTGACTTCAAGTAATTTATCCAACTCTATCAAAAGGGAATTTGAGAAATGGGCCATTGTCCGGATCTAGATGACTCATAGGAACTGAGCAGAGTAGTAGCTGAAGGAACATGGAGATAGAAGACACTAACCAAGGAATGTGGTCTTAAATTGTGATATGAAAACTTGAAAGTATGAAAAGAGACTAGAACTAAGGGTTCTGCTGCCATAGTAAAATCTCTCTTCGTGGTGGTCCTCAGGGGCAGGTAGACATGCTCTCATTCTCCCCATCCTCCTTATGCATTGACATCCTAGAATAAATAATATCCCAGAGAGGTTATGTGCATAGAAAATGAATCTACAGTTGTCCCAGGTTAGATTTCTTATGTATTTAAAGAATGTATCCACATCAGCAGTCATGAGTCACATCAAATAAAGGGACATCACTCCTTAATTATGCTCTTAAAATTATACACACAAATCACTACGTTACTTACATTCCCAGAGTCCTTCTGTTGTCTTTGAATGTTGATTCAGATGGATTATCTTGTGTTTAAAAACTTTAATTCCTGGAGGAACCAAGATGGCGGCATAGGTAAACACCTATTGTTCTGCCCTGCGCAACAATTCAAAAACTACAACAAAACAACAAAACAAACATCACCCAGAATCACCGGACAGCTGGCTGAGTGAAAACTCCACAAATAGGAGTAAAGGTGGGACACTGAGACTCAGAGGAGCGGCAGGAGCATAGCCTTGAAGATACACGGGGAAACAGGTTAGGAGCTGCCGCGCACGCACGCTGGCTACGGCTGGAGCAGCAACTCCGGCTGGATTTCCCCAACGGGGAGGGCGGAGACGTCCCACTGCATGGATTCCCCAGTGGGGAATCCTGTGTAATTCCCTGATAAGAAAAATCTAAAGGAGTTCATCACCACCTTTACTCCTATTTGTGGAGTTTTCACTCAGCCAGCTGTCCGGTGGATTCCCCAGTGGGGAATACTGTGTAATTCCCAGATAAGAAAAATCTAAAGGAGTCCATCACCATGGATTCCCCAGTGGGGAATACTGTGTAATTCCCAGATAAGAAAAATCTAAAGGAGTTCATCACCACCAAACCAAGCGAGGTCCAATGTTCAGGGGATGCACCCTGGAAGCCAGGCACCACAGAGGTCTCCTAGTCTGAGGAGAAACTGGGTTGCTGGGAAAAGCACTTTGCGTGAGAAAAGTGTGCAACAGCACAGACATGTGACTTGCTCCCTGGTTCAGGAGACCACAGGACTGCTTTGTTTTACAGCCCTGGGCAAGACTTTGGGTGTGCAGACTCATTTGGGGAGAGGCAGAATTGTCTGGCAAGGAGTAGAGACTAGCGCCTTTCTCTTGGAGGTGTCTGCAACCATTCACATCCAACCGAGACCCACATAGGATGTAGCTGATGCTGAGGCTGCCAGCTCAGCTCAGAGACTTTGCCCATCCAACCTGAACACAGTCTGCCTTCACAGCCAACTGGCCTGGAGGTCAAATCCTCTTAGGGCTAACAACAACAAGTTAAAAAATACTGTATAACCCATAAAGGATTGCAGGAAGAGTCCCCACCTCAGGTACCTGGGGAGGCTGAGCCACTGACCGTTAGAGGACATCTACCACATAAAGCAGCCACCATGCAGAGATATGGAAATAAATCAGGTGTGAAAGCAATGGAGGAAAAAAGACAACTAGACATAGAGATCAAAACCACAGTTATAAGGCTTTTCAAGAGGCTCCTAGAAAAGGCCAAAGAACTTAAGAGAACTACTAGGAAATAAACCAGACCAATGAGGAAATAAACAAGACCAATGAGGAAATGAATGAGACCTACAAGGAAATGAATGAGACTTACAAGGGAAATGAATGAGACCTATAAGGAAATGAACAAGACCTCTGAGGATATGAACAAGACCCTCACGGATATGAAAAAGGACCAACCAGAAATCAAGCATACACTGACTGAAATAAAAAATATTACACAAAGTCCTAAAAGTAGTCCAGAGGGCTACAAGAACCAAGTAAAAGATTTGAAATACAAAGAAGCAAAATCCACTCAGCTGGAAAAGCAAGAAACAAAAAGAATCCAGATAATTAAAGATAGTGTAAGGGGCCTCTGGGACAACCTCAAGCATGCCAACATCTGAATTATTGGGGTGCCAGAAAAAAGAGAGAGAGCAACGTAATGAAAACCTACTTGAAGAAATAGTGACTGAAAACTTCCCCCACCTGGTGAAAGAAACTGACTTAAAAGCCCAAGCAGTACACAGAACCCCAAAATATAGGAATCTAAAGAGGACTGCACCAAGACATATCATAATTAAAATGCCAAGAGCAAAAGATAAAGAGAGAATATTAAAAGTAGCAAGAGAAAAACAGTTGGTTACCTATAGGGGAGCACCCATATGATTGTCAGCAGATTTCTCAACAGAAACGATGCGTGCCAGATGGGAGTGGCAAGAAATATTCAAAATAATGAATAGCAAGAATCTACAACCAAGATTACTCTATCCAGGAAAGCTATCCTTCAGAACTGAAGATCAGATAAAGTGCTTCCCAGATAAGAAAAATCTAAAGGAGTTCATCACCACCAAACCAATATTATATGAAATGCAGAAAGATCTTCTTTAAGAAGAAGAAGAAAAAGGTAAAAATATAAATTATGAAGAACAAATACACATCTATCAACAAATGAATATAAAAATCAAGTGAATTGATAGTCTGATGAACAGGATAAACTGGTGAATATAACAGAATCATGGACATAGAGAGGGAATGGACTGAAATTCTTGTGGAGAAAAGGGGTGTGGGAAATACAGCAAGATACTGGACAAAAATCTTGCAACAATGGGAGAGGACATTGGGGAGGGGGAGGTGAGGGTGGAGGGAGGGATGAGTACAGGGTGGAGGGGAGCTATAGGGGGATACAAAGGGGGGAACAATGTAATTAATAAACTGAACAATAAAGATAAAAAACAAATATTACTAACAATAAAAAACTTTAATTCCTTCTTTTCTAATCTTTCTCTTATTATTTTCAATGGGAGAATAAAGAAATCTAAGTCACACTGCCAAGGACTCACATTAGCATAAGTATTTCTCTTTATTATGAAATTTAAATGTTCTTATGATAAAAAAAAAGGAGAATGAAATCATTATCTCTCCTGTACAGTGGGAAGAATACTGTGTAATCAATATCAATTTTGTATAAGGTTATTTATTTTAATTTTAAGTTATAGTAATAACATTAATGGTAACTGTCTGGATCCCTCCTATTTTCCTTATATAGCTCCTTTAGCTGGGTAACTATGAAGACAGAAGTACTTTGATAGGTATCTGAGAAAATCAATGTTGTAAAAATCAATGAACAAAACTCATTGTGTGTGTGTGTGTGTGTGTGTGTGTGTGTGTGTGTGTGTGTTGTTTTTTTCCAGTTGATCCCTGCCTCAGATTCTCATTCTATTAAAGTGGAAAGGAGAAAGCTAAGGCAGAAAAAGAAACAGAATATTTAAGCATCCATGCAAAGGAAGAAATAGTAGTATTAGTATAAAACTAACCTTACTAATGAAGTAGGCAGCCTGAAAACTACTTTTTAAAATATGTATGTTCTTTGTCTGATATAATTTATTTCTTTTTTCAGTTCAGGGCTTTCTATGGGATGACCTATATTGACTTCAACTATTTTAGTTAACTCTACCAAAATGGACTTTAAAGAGTGAGTTATTGTTTGACACTTTGACATCTTTGCTTGAGCCCCAGGAGACTGATCCCTACCCACTACACCAGCCAAGCTCCTTTCACTCTGTTCCCTATCAGTGCAGCCAATGGGAGGTACTCAGCTTAAGAGACTGAAGGAGATAGCAGGAGTGAAAGGTTGGGAAATTTTCCCCTCGCTAACTTAGGGATGGCATTCTTCCACAACTACAGGTCCTGCCTGACAGCCCCACCTCACTGTTCAAGTTCTCTGATTCCAGAAAAACTATTTTCTCAGTTTCCTTTTAGACCAGGGAGCAATACTAGCTTCTTCTGTTGCTTCTCTCTTGATATCTAATACAGTGTTTGTTCCCTAATTCAGGAAATCATCCCTTCATTAAACTTTCTTCCCTGAGGTGGATTCTGCTTCTTCCTGCATCTTGACCAATATAATTGTGAACTTGAAAGTGTGTGTGTCAAAAACAGAACCAGAGGCAGAGAAGCATCTATCAGACCATCAAACCTCTGAGGGAAGGTAGGGGAGGGTGGGGGTAAGGGAAAGAGACCAACCAAAGGACTTGTATGCATGCATATAAGCCTAATCAATGGACACAGACAATAGGGGGCTGAGAGCATGAGTGGGGGGGGGGGGGGAGTAGGGGGACAATAGGGCAATAAGGACACATATATAATACCTTAATCAATGAAAAAAAGAAAGTGTATGTGTCACCTGTTGTTGAGTCAGCTCTGACGCCTGGTGACTCTATGATGAGTGCTATCCACAATGTCCTATCCTAGACAGCCCTGCTCAGCTCCTATGGACTCCTGCCTATAGCTTCTTTTATACAGTCAATCCATCTCATATTTCGTCTTCCTCTTTTCCTACTGCCTTCTACTTTTCCAGAATTAATATATTTTCTAAAGACCCCTGCCTTCTCATGATACCCCCAAATAAGATAGCTTAAGATTTGTCATTTTTGCCTCCAGCAATATTTTGGGGTTTATTTGCTCTAGGTTCCACTTGCTGTTTTTTTTTAATGGGTCCAGAGCATTCATAGAACTCTCCTCTAGCACCATATTTCCAACAAATCAATGTGAAACTCGAAAATACACCAACTTAGACCTTTTTCATTCCAATCCTTTAATGCTGTTGAAATATCTATAAAAAACGATGCCCCTCTATTTTATATTATTGAGGCTGGAATGAAACAGTTTCTGTAGCCAGAAGCACTACTGAATCCTGGTAGTCAGGAAGCATAGTGATGTCCATGAACTTTGTACACAAGAGAACTGCTTCTGCTTGGCACCATCTGCAGTCACCCATAAGGAGTGGAACATCTCCCTCTTAATTCACTTAGAACTGACAGGAACAGAGCAGTATGCAGACAGCAACTAGAAAATAGAGCCAATCACTCTAGCTTGTTTGTCTCAGTGGATAGAGCGTCAGCCTGAGGACTGAAGTGTCCCAGGTTCGACTGTGGTCAAGGGCATGTACCTTGGTTGCAGGCACATCCCCAGTAGGGGGTGTGCAGGAGGCAGCTGATTGATGTTTCTCTCTTATCGATGTTTCTAGCGTTCCATTTATCTCCCTTCCTTTCTGTAAAAATCAATAAAATATATTTTAAAAAAAAGAAAATAAGAACCAATTGAGCCAAATTGAGGTAACACTGATTCTATCTTCACTTAAGTTTTTTTAATATTTTGTTCACCAGAGATTGTTTGTATTACTTTTAATTGTAATATATTGCATTTTTAAATTACTTATCTTGGTTACTGAGTTGTTGTTTTTTTTAGCATCCCCTTACTTTTGCACCCAGGTGAGTTCCTCACTCTCCTCCCTTTACTTCAGGCCATGTTCAAAAGAGTGAGAAAATAAAAAGTTGTCTCACATTGAAAGAAAGCTATTATTGAGGATGGAAGCCAGGAATTTAGACAGATTTAAGTTTGACTATCACCTTAACACTTACTAGCTGTGACCTTGGGCATGTTTTTTAAACTCTCTAAGCCTCAATTTCCTTATTGCAAGATGAAGATAATAATATAGGTCAACAAACCCTAATCTGCTTTACAACATCCAAAATGTTCTGAGAAACAAATGATTTTTCATACTTTTGGCAAAAACTAATTTGCAGCAAATCTGACTGAAGTAGATAAGACAATTCACAGTCTTTCTTTATTCCATGTATAACATGATTACTTATGGGGTGCCGGCCCAGATCCCACTGGGGTGGTACAAATTAAAGATATGGCATATGCATTCGATAGCCTGTCTGAAATCTGAAAGTTCTGAATTCAAAAAAGAATATGAGCCTAAGGGGTTTAGACAATGACTGTGAACTTATAATAGCTCTTTGTGGGAAGTCACTGAGATGCTGCATGGAAGTACATCCCAGAATGGTGAGTAGTCACTGGAAAACGGGCTTTCCCGGAACCCTAAAAAGTCAAACAGAGATTGTATTGCAGGGCATCCAGACCCTCACATTGCTTGCTCCCTGGTGGGGAATCAAATCTTGCAGACACTGAGTTGGATTCAAGAGGCAGATAGGTTGTTATATAAGTCTTTCTAGAAAATGATGTAAATCCTGACACAAATGGATAGTGCCTCCTGCCGCTATGGGTTCCTGTTAGATTTGGGGGGAGTCAAGGAAGCTATGCTGAGTTGTGCTGCCGCTCTTCCTATCCTGTGTGGCCACCTCCCTTCTGATTAGGTTTGCATCCTTGGCTAATTAAATAAGGAGCTTAATCTAACCTTGCAGTATGTGTGTTGGGCATGGGTCTCTTCCTGTCAATCTGTAACCTGGCTGAAATATTGCAGTGCTCAATAAACAGCGCCCATTAATGTCATCTTCATCGTGATTATTTCCTAACAGACAACAGGCACTTTTCAGAATTGAAGCTTTCTTAGAAATCAGTTGATTTACAGTATAATCTTTGAGCAATTGCAGTTGCAGAGACTAAGATTTCACTGTAATTATGCCTAAAAGCTTGATTGAAGAAAGTGAAAACGTCATCCTTGTCTGGGGTGGAATATGAGCTATATATCAGCAGACCATGAATGATGAGAGACATCTAGACTGGACCATAACAGAAACAATTCCCTTAATGGCACATGACTAAGGATTTTACCAATTTCCAGTAAGAGTGGAAAGTTAATTTCAAAGCCTGCTTTATATTCTTCAGAGTTCCTTGTTTTTAATTATGTTCAAATTAACTTGCAAGAACAGTACAGTTTTTATTTCACAGAATGAGGGTACCCATTCCCTTTTTGCATTGTCTGTACATTGTCTCCATAGTTTCAGATGACTAATCTGTGTGGGGACCCCATCAACTTCAGTTAATTGTGCTCAGAATGGGCAGGGCAAACTGCACCAGCTCTGGGCTGTAACTTTATATCTGGAGGAATTGGCTCTCAGGATGACTCACTGATTGGATAAAAACCCCTCAGTATTGCTGATGTTGGTGAGGAGTTGTGTACCCACCAGGATCATCTGGCAAATGGGCAGTGAAGCAAATCATTTGACTCACTGTTTCCTCATTTATAAAATTATAAAGTCATACTAAAATTATTTTTCCTATTTTTCCTTTTGCAGAACAATTATATTATTTTTTAAAACTAGAAAGCCAAAAAATGACAGATAAAAGAGGCATTCTGTTTGAAGTAGTTGAGGTCTAGAGTCCTTTATCCCTATATTACCTACCCTCTACCCTCTTCCAATGTCTTTGCAAAGCACTTAAGTCTCCAAAAGTTCTTAGGACACTCAATGTACCAGCTAGTTCCTAAGAAAGAATACTTTCTGCACCAGCTCTCTCTAAATCCACAAATCTATGAGATCCTAATAGCTGCCATTTACCAAGTGGCTAATGTGTATAGGCCCTGAAGTAAGCATTTATACACAGTATATTATTTAAATTTTAGAAAGTTCTTATAAGTTCTTAATATGCATCCCTTATACAGATTAAGTAACTGAGGATCTAGAGATTAAATAATTTTTCTGGAGTCACAGGGCCAGAATGTGTGGCTCTAGAATTCAAACTCAGTTCAACTGACCCCTAAGCTCATATCCTGACCATCATTTCCATCAGGGAATCCAAATCCCCTCTCTAGGTCTTTAGAAATTTAAGGCAGTAAACAGACGATTGATAACTACTTATTTCATACCCTATCAATCTAGACAACAAATGCTCAGTGTATTCCACAGTAAACCCATTCTAGGGGCAGGACAAGGGGGTAATCAGGCTATTACTGCTGCAGCTGAATAGTGGTCTTCAGAGAAGAGAAATGGGAAGGTACTATCACTCTGAACAAAATGTTAGAAAGTGGGTCCATTTCAAAGAGAGATGGTTCTGACAGGATTTGAAAAATACAGCATTTTTATTTTCTCATTAAAATAACTAATTAATATGCACCTGCTTTGGGCCTGCTTATTGATTGCAAAAATCTTGAAGTCCAAAAATGTGGTTTTTATCTGGAGTTTTCCATTTACTACTTATACAAATTACTACTTGGATAAATGACTTCTCTCCTGACTCAGTTTTTTTGTTTTGTTTTGCTTTGCTTTTTGTTGTTGTTGTTGTTTGTGGGTCAGTTGTGTTTTGGGTTTTTGGATTTGTTTTCAATGTATTAAATGAAAGGATGACCTCTGAAGAATTCTCAATCACTAACATTTCCTGGGTTCTAAGATCTACCCAGGAAATATCTGTAATGCCAAATATCAATCCAAATTTTGGGAAATCAAAATGTAAGTATCAAAACTCACAATTTTCATGTGTAGTTACCTGAGATCTTACATGTGGCTCTGTCTACAACACTATAGGGTGGTGGTCCAGATGTCGTTACATCACTAATTTTCTGTGTCAGGAGGAAACACATCAAGAGGCTAAATAACTTGTTTAAAATCACACAAGGGACTTCATGACTTGAGCTCAGATCTCCTAATTTAGAGACAATATGTCCTGGTTACTTTAAGTAATGTTCCCAAGGTCCCAGAAAGTCTCATTTTCGTTCATTTTTATTTCTCTATCTGTTATTATTCCAGTTCTAACTAGATGATGACATAGTAGAGGTCTAACTGCCACTTTCTTTAAGCGGTTCACTTGGCATTTGCAGCAGGTGTGATCAGTGTTGTCACCTGTGGAAATGAAGCCGGTCTTATTCTGGAGCATCGATCTACAACCACAGAGCTTCTAGGTCTGATCTGTTTAACAGTCCATAAAGGGGAACTATGAACACCTAATCTTATTATGCTCATCGTGTTTTATAGATGTTTTGGAGTAGGGAGGAAGAAAAAACACACAAGGTAGGTAATATATCTTATTTGTAATTTGCTGTTTTCTTTACTCCCAGTTCACCACTTGTATCTGAACTAACATCTATCTCCTTCTAAACAAGGTTACTGAGTCAGCATACCCAGTGAGATTGTGTCATGTATAATAAATTTTCTGCTCAAAATGGTCCTAATGCAATCTTTTCAGCTTTGATGGGGAAAAATTAGCCTTAGTTAGAAAAGGCATTTCCATAACTCATTTTAAGTCATCTCAGTGTCAGCAACCACATAGGTACATAAATCAATTTTGGATCAGATCTTAAGATGGATCATTAGGAAAGGATTTCAAGACAATGAAATAAATAATAGAATAATCTAACCATAGCACAGATGGGTGGACTATTTTACTTTTCCCTTCTTAACTCTTTGAATCCAGTTTTTGTCCTTATCACTGACTACTAAAATGATATTATTAAAATACATTATCCTGGCCTCGTGGCTAAGTCAATTGGAGCATCATCCTGAACACCAAAAGTTTGTGGGTTTGATTTCCAGTCAGGGTATATACCTAGGTTGTAGTTGAATCCCTAGTTGGGATGTGAGCAGGCAACTGAACAATGTTTCTCTCCCAATGATTTCTCTCTCTCTCTCTCTCTCTCTCTCTCTCTCTCTCTCTCTCTCTCTGTCTCTCTCTCTTTCAAATGGAACACAGATCTCTGCGTCATCATAGGTTCCTACAGAGCAGGTGTGGGGAGCATCTGGCCCGCCGGCCACATAAGGCCTGAGACATCATTTGGTCTGGTCTTGTCAAAGCATTAGGGGTGAGTTAATTAAGAGTTTGACCAAATATAGCAGGCTAATTTTTAAGTTGATAATTTTGTATGGTCCATGAATGATGTTAAAAATATCCAAATGGCCCTTGGCAGAAAAAAAGATTCCCCATTCCTGCCATAAAAAGTTCATGGCTTTCTAGTTCAATCTCAATTTTATTTCTGAAACATGATCAATTCCTGTTAAGGTGCCTGGGAACATTAAAGATAATGATCTGTCCTAACCAGTTTGGCTCAGTGGATAGAGCATTGTTCTGTGGACTGAAGGGTACCAAATTCAATTCTGGTCAAGGGCATGTGCCGTAATTGTGGGCACATCCCTAGTAGGGAGTGTGCAGGAGGCAGCTGATCAATGTTTCTCTCCCATCATGTTGCTAACTCTCTCTCCCTTCCTCTTTGTAAAAATCAATAAAATATATTTAAAGAAGATAATGATCTAATCCTATATAATAAAAGAGAAACATGCAAATTTGTACCTTTGCTATGATGCCAGCCAATCAGGAGTGGGGGGCGGGGCTGAGCACGGCGTGTGGGAGCAGGGGGCAGGGGAGGAGAGGCAAAGGGGCCCCAGCGCAATGTCCCCACCCCACCCCGGCCAGCCCAGCGTGGTGTCCACCCCTGCCCCCAGCCAGCCAAGCACAGTGTCGATGCCCGCCCCTGGCCAGCAAGCCCATCCACGCAGGGGAGAAGAGAGGCAAAGGGGCCGGATCTCAGCATCCGTGCTCCACCCCCAGCTGGCCAAGCACAGCATCAGCACCACACCCCGGGACAGCGGGCCCAGCCACGGGTGGGGAGAGAGACAAAGGGGCGGTTGGGGGCAGAGGGGAAAGGAGGGTTTCCCACGGGCCCACTACAAGCATCATATCACTGCCACTGAAGGCCCCCCCCCCCCCACTCACACACACTCCCAAGTAGTACGGTCCAAGGGGCAACTCCTGAGGCACTTCTCTTATGGCAGCAAATGGGAACCATGCCAGGTTAGGAAGCCAGACCTGAAAGCCCAAGCCCCCGAGTACCTGAAAGGGGGTCATATGCCAGGGCCCTGAGGAGGCCCCACGACAAGCATCTCCCCAGAGACTGTGTGG
Source organism: Antrozous pallidus (assembly GCA_027563665.1). NCBI lineage: Eukaryota > Metazoa > Chordata > Mammalia > Chiroptera > Vespertilionidae > Antrozous > Antrozous pallidus. Next base: position 71,767,330 of record CM050517.1, on the reverse strand, counting down.
AAGGAGAAAAGGAACCTCTGGCTAGAGGCCAGGGTGAAGGATGCTGGTGTCTTTGCAGGCTGGGCTGAGGAACACCAACCCCCCCCCCACGCCCCTATGCACGAATTTTGTGCACTGGGCCACTAGTATGTATATAAGCATGGTAGATTCTCAATAAATAGTAGTTGCTTTTATAGTATAGCATCTCCATAGTGGAGGAGGAGGACTGGGAAGCTAAAAGAAAACTAAATGGAATAAAGAAAATGAGATTATAATTTAAGCAAAATCAGGAAGCCAAGTTCAATGCAGAGCAAGACACCCAATATTGTACTTCTATTCAGTATTTGTGACAAGTATAGTTACAATTATTTTTAAGTATTTTTTTATTTGTGTAATAAAGGAAGGAGCTAAATAATATGGCAAAATCCAAGAAGGTTGAGAGTTCTGGTGTATGTGACAGGAAAAGTGAAGAAATGTAAGGGATGTCTGGGTGGTTTGTTGCTCTATTTCAAGGCTCTAAAATAAGTGTGTGTGTGTGTGTGTGTGTGTGTGTGTGTTTTCTTGCTTACTTGTATTACTGGAGTATTTGATTTTAATCTTGTGAAGCATGCTATTAATCTATGAAATTTTGAAAATAATTTAAAAGTTGAATGTTGGATGTTAGCACAGCATGGTCAAGAGAACCTCATCAATGAGCTGTATCAGATTGAGAGATTGGATATTCTGTATCTGCCATCCTGGTTGTCTGTGGGTATTAGGCTGTTTGCATAATTATATGGGTAAGTTTAAAATTTTTTCCCAAGTCTCTCTAAAGCAAAATTTGATATAAATTTGTGGTGCCCCACAAACTTTAGTAAGTTCATGCGGTAAAAATGTTTCCCTTGCTTCAAAATCAATCACTGAAAATAGCAGATGGAACTTGAACTGTCTCATATTGGTGTTAAGCTTAAAGAAAAGAGCAGAAAAAATACTTTATTATGTGGCGATGAACAACAAAATCATAGCAACTGACCTTTGACTAAACAGTTATAGAAAAATGCTCTGTTTGCTTCCCTGATCCAATTGAATCAAGATGCTTCTTGTATCCTAGAAAAATATCAACTTCAATTAGATGAAAAAGGAAAAACTGAACAGAATGTTTGATCAATTAATCATATCTTTAGCAGGAACCCAAAAGAGTAGGCTTATAACAAAAGCTACAAAATAATTATCCTACCTTAGATAGTTCCTAGAAAGTCTTGGGTACATCTCTGAGAAAATGAAAAAAGAAATCATGATACTATTTAATCAATCTTCCATTATCCAAAGGTTGATTGTTCCATTTGTGGGTAGTTCATATCTCTGCTCTCCTTCTGCTCTCTCTGGCTGAGTGCCTTATGGCTATTATTGTGTCCATGTCCATTTCCACCAGAGAATGGGCAGGGAGAGAAATCAGCAAGCTTACGAATTGAAGGACAGATAAAAGCAATGGATAGTAAGCACTTTGGCTAACTGAGGCTTATGTATTACTCATAGATCTAAAAATCCTATGCTTTCCCTGAAATTGTATTATGATGTCAGGACACTGGATTATCAGCATTCAACACATATTATTAGAAAGAAACTATAGAAAATTGGTAGAGTATAGGCTGTAGAGTTGAGTTCCTTGAGTTAACATCCCATCTCTAAACTTAAAGCTGATTGACATACTTACTTGATCTCCTTATGCCTTAGCTTCCTTATCTGAAAATAGCATTTTGATAGATTATATCATTATCAAAACATATGTTAAAGGGGCAACGTCTGGATAAGAAGCTGTGAAAGAGTGACTAATTAAATTTCTGACATTTTCACAGCTCCCAACTATAGTACAAGTGCAGGTATGTATGGTGGAAAAAACATTATCCAAATTAATATGTCTCCAGATACATGCTAGATAAGGAGAACTTGTATTCAAATAGAAGATGATCATTCTTCTGTATCTCAGTCTAGTAGGGAAGAGAAACCAATACAGAGAAATGCATTTTTAGGGTAGTACACATGTAGGAATTGAGTTAAGAAGAAAAAAAAAGATAATTGCTTCTTTTCCCATTGAAGAAAGACAATTTATTCTGCTCAAGACAATTTATTATACAATAAGCTTTAGAAGGGAAAAGTATTGAACTGGTGTGATTTGAGTAACAGTTTTGTATTAATATTATATACCTTAGGCAAATCACGCAATCTTCTTGAACCTCAGCTCCCTCAACTCGAAACTAGGGTAATGACTATGGCTACAGTGCTGAGCTCACCTGGTGTGAGGCTCAAATGAGATAATGTTCCTGAAAACCCTTTTAAATGTGTTATGTGCAAAAGTTATTTTCATTAACACCATTAGCATCAAGCTGAAAATGATTGTGAATTTCACAAGTATATTTGAACTTCACACTTCATCCATTTGCTCTAGAAAACTATCTTCAGTCACCACTTCTTAAAATCAACACTTTCTTAAGTGAATAGGTTACAAAGGATCTTGATTTCACAAAGATAATGGCTGCTCTCCTTCATCTTAAACCCACAGTCATATCCTAATAAAACTAAGATCAGTATGTGGTCCAGAATGTCAAGTTATTTGTAGCCTAAATATTGAGATACTTTAGGATATGCTGTGCTTATTCTTTCAGACTATAGACATTGTTTGTTAATTATGATATGCCATTCTAATTACTATTACTAAACAGTAGAAGTTCTCCAAACTGTCCTCAGGTTAACAGATTCTCTGGAATGTTGACATTCTGTTTAAATATTTGAGTCATATGTTTCCTAATAGTAAATTATCTATTTCCAATCTATTGTTGTTTGTTAAACTGTTAATCATAAACATAATTTAATTTACTATTGCATAAACTAAATGTAAGTGGGAAAATAGAATTGTTGTTTTCATCAATGTGAAGTTGAATGGTTTGGAAAGATTCAAACTTTAAAAATTCACTTTTAAATGATTGTGGACAATTGAATAGATTAAGGGGAAGGAAGATTGAAAGCCTAAAAGGGTTCTGAACTGATATTGTGTCAGAAGTATCTAACTTCTTCCTCTATTTTCAAGAATATGGAAATTTAAGATTATACCGTATGCTATGGTTAATGTAAGAAAGATAAATTAAAACTTTTATCAGTGAACCTAAGAATAGGGTCTGAATGACTAAGGAATAGCCTCAACCCTATCTCAAAAAGAATGATAAATGAGTTGAATAAATGTGTGCTTCATGTCTTAAAAGTTAAACTTTAAGGTATAAATAAATAATTTTATGATTCTCTATTTTGACTTTTTAAAATTAAACTGAACAATTATGCATTAAATATTAGTTTGCAAACTGGAATTGTTTCAAAATGACAATATATAAGAACATAGAACTATTTAAAAATTCTATTAAACAAATAAATATGGCTTAATTCCCAACTCAGTCTTAGGCATAATGATAGCTACTACGGGGAATAGGAAAATAAAAAGTTAAGTAGCTACTTTTCAGGTGCTGAAAAGTCACAGATTTCTTACATATTAGAAAGTTCTCAGAACCTCATGTATACTCTGCTATTGTGCAGGTCACAATTTGCATAACCTTGAGTGTGCTGATGGATATAATGTGTTCAAAATAAAATGTATCCTTGGTTTGGTGAGCCAATCAGGCACAGGCATCAAAAATACATCATAATATTATAAAGTCCATGTTTCATGTCAGCCTCATCAATCATTTTTACTGATAGGAATTGTCACTACATCACTATAACTGTTAGAAAGAGGCAGCTCTGAAGAAAATTCAAGTTAAATATTCAGCAATATTTTTACACTACATATATATTTATTAATCATTCGTTGATTCCTTTCTTCTTTTTTCCAGCATACACTGAGTTTCTATAATATTCCATACCTGTAAGTGATGGGGCAGATAGAAAATAGTGATTAACAAGATCTCTGTATTATTTACAATGTGTGATGAACAGTCTTTGAAGGGTTTTAAGATTAAGGACATGATCCAATTTACACTTTAAAGTCCCAGGTTAAGGGAAGAGAAAAAGAATCAGAAAGGGTTAGGGTGGGGATGAAAAGGGAATCAAAGAAACTAGAAATGATGTGGATATGCTGTTGTCTCCAGGTTTCAGTTACATCATGTATAAGGTGTGTATGAATATGCCTCAGCTCCCTTATCCGAGAGTCTAAGATCCTTGTTATCAGGAATCACAAATTTCACTTCTTGGTAACATATATTCAGAATTTTCTAGAATTATCTTGATTTAAAAGTTTGTCCTGAGAATCCTACACACAATAAAGAACATGCTAAACATTCTAATAAGTTGTCCCCAAACAGCATATTACCATACCTTGCACCCAGAAGCAACATAAACCCTTTCTCATTTAGGCTCAGAATATGTAGCCCCTGTACTAAGGGCATCTAACACATTAAGTGTTAAACTCACCCTAATGTTTTTTAAAACTACTTTTCAGGTAACTTTTGAAAATATGGAAAGACAAAAAAATGATATCAGTTTCTTTGTCATTTTCAGCTATTTTCCTGAAACTGAATGCATTTGCTATTTATCATTTTTCTTTATTTTGGACTCATCTGCCAATTTTCAAGGCAATTTGAATTCACTTTCTGTGAAAGAATCTTCAGGAAAATATATTGTCAAGAGCTTTGGGACAATCAAGATAAATGATACCTCTACATTTCTCTCATACTAATCACTCCTTCATGAATCCGTCTAAAGAATGTATTCCTCTCTGTCAGACTCTCTCTATACACCCCTCATTGTTGCCCTATGTGCTGTCTGTTCTAGGCATTATCACTTCAGTCTCTGTCCTATTTCCCTGTTGAGCTGCCTCTCCAACTATTCTCAGAGTAGTACTGCTTGGGATTTTAAATATTAAGAATTAACATTTTAGTAGAATGAAATCACTGATCTTTTATGCAATCCTTCTCACTGTCAGCTCCTAGACATTTATATTTTTTATTTCTTTATTAATTAAGGTGTTACATATGTGTCCTTATTGCTTCATTGCCCCATTGCCCCCCTACACACACACACACACACACACACACACACACACACACACACACACACTAATGCCCACACACCCCTGTTGTCTGTGTCCATTGGTTAGCATTGGTTAGGCTTATATGCATGCATAAAAGTCCTTTGGTTGATCTCTACCTTTTACCCCCACCCTACCTTCCCTCTGAGGTTTGATGGTATCATCGATGCTTCTCTGTCTCTAGATCTGTTTTTGTTCATCAGTTTATGTTGTTCATTATATTCCATAAATGAGTGAGGTCATGTGATATTTATCTTTCTCTAACTGGCTTATTTCACTTAGCATAATGCTCTTCAGTTCTATCCATGCTGTTACAAATGGTAAGAACTTCTTCTTTTTTACAGCCTAAGTTCCCAACAGCAGATGAGTGGATTAAAAAAAACTGTGGTACATCTACACAATGGAATACTATGCTGTGGTAAAAAAGACATTTACATTTTATTTATTTTCTTATAATTTAGAACATCTGTAAAAATACATATAATGATTTTTAAATTTATTTTTATTGTTCAAAGTATTACAGATGTGCCCTCCCCCTACCATTCACTCTCTCCACCCTGCACACACCCCTTCCAGGCCTTCACCACACTATGGTCTGTGTCCATGGGCTAATCTCTCCCCGCTACCCCCTACCCACTCCCACTTCCCTTCTGGGATTCATCAGTCTATTCCATTCCATGTCTCTGGATCTATTTTGTTCATCAGTTTATTTTGTTTATTAGATTCCACATGTGAGTGAGATCATGTGGTACTTATCTTCTCTGACTGGTTTATTTCACTTAGCATAATACTCTGCATGTCCCTTTATGCTGTCTCAAAAAGTAAGCGATTCTTCTTTTCATAGCTGCATAGTATTTTGAAATTTGAGTTGACTCTTTGGATTTCTTTCTAGTTGTTATCAGTGTTTTCCAAAACTCACGCATACCTTGAAAGAAAAGAAATATTAGCCAACCATCATCAAATGATCAAAAATGGAATTTTAAATTTTCTCTTAAATTAGACTGGAATGAAGTTTCTCCTCTTTCTATTCCCCAGATTTAAAACATTGTTGACATTAGATTGGTAGTAGCAAACTTCTGTTGACAAATCTTACAACAATATCCAAAACAAACGAAAGAGGGAAAGAAGGAGAAAAAAAAGCTATGTGCTGGTAAGTCATTCATGGAGCAGCATTTGGAGGAGAATGCATTGTTTTTCACCAAAGACAACAGGGACCAGGAGAATTTTTCCGAGAGATGAGGCATTTTTCATCCATTCTATACTTAAAGTTCACTAAGAAGGTGGCCTGAGAACCCAAGACCACTACTTGCCAAAAAGAATATCAGAAGAGGAAAAAAATGGATGCACTTTAAAAAATAGCACAAATGAAAGCAAAAGCCAGAAACAATAATGAGAGAAAAAGAAGGAGAAACAGAGATGGAGGAAATGAGAAAAAGATCTAGAAACAGTTGCAATGGAAAATAAGTAAATTAGTCTTTTGTTAATGACATGCCAGAGAGTTCCATTTTTATGTGAAAGCTAGGAACTATGAAGAATCACCAACATAAACACCGACTAAAAGAGATTAAATGTCTTGGGATGAAATGTCATAACATTACACAGTGTCAGTTTTCGGTGTTCTCAAAATGTTAATGACCTCCAGCTCTAGCAGTTTCCATCACCCATGATCTCAAGGGAGAGAAGCTCAGCTGCAAGGCTCCCGGGAGGAGCTCAGAGCCTCATCCCATTTCCTCGCTGTTAGTAGATAAAGTTTCATTGAAAACGATTCGGTGACATTTGGCTATAATTCAGAAGGGACCATATTTTTTAAAGAGAATTTTTCTTTTATCAGAAAGTACTTGAGTTTATCTTACCATTTCAATAATGTTCCAGACCTGATTCAGTCAGTCTTCAAATCTCTTTGGAATAATAATTTTCTATTCTCCCATGGTAACATTGCCTCAGCAATGGTAGAATTTGTAGAGAATTTAGGAAGTGAGAGTTCATCTTACAAACTAATTCTGGGAAAAAAGCGTGGGTCAGGACAAATGTCTAACTATTTTGTAAGACTAATCCCAGAATTCCTCAGGCAGTGTTAGTTTGGAGGGCACTCTGAGTGGCCACACTTCCTCATTTACTTTAATAAAGATCATTAGTGCTTCCAGTCTTCATTATTTTTGCCTCCAAGCAAATAAAATAGGCTAACACACTGAGGTCACTTTATGGATTAGTTGTCCTCTCCCACCTATTCTATTAACCCAGTTTTCTCACATAGCCAGAACATGTGCCTTCCCATCTAACTGGTGACCCCATTGAACAAATGAACCTCCATGCGTATGTATCTGCTGCCGACTAATATGTATGCCTTGTGCCTCGACAGCACTAAGTGCATACAGCCATTATGGCTGGTGCAATTTCATCTCATTCATTTAACAAGTGCTCACTGAGTTTTTATTAAGCACAAACCTGCTAATCATTTCCCTCTCTCAAGAACTTTCTAACACCTGGAATGGGAGCAAGGGTGACAGAAAGAACAATGTGGGGTTGGGTAGGTTAAGTGCCACTAATAGCGTCCAATAGAGTGTTCAGTAATTAACGTGAAGACGACACATCAGGAAAAATTTTAGAACAGGATGGCTACACAAAATGGACCTTGTAAATTTGCACAGAATGTTGGTGAGATACTGAATAAAACTTTCTATCTTCTGAGCAGCCACTAGCCACATGCGGCAACTTAAATTTAAATTAAGCATGCTGAAATAAAATAAAAATTTTACTCATACTAGTCACAATTTCAAGGGCTCAATAGCTACATGTAGCTAGTGGCTACTGTATTAAATAGAGTAGAAGAACATTTTCATCATTATGTAAGTTTCATTGGACGCTGTGCTAGCAGTTGAAGAAATGGGATAATCACCTATGAGAAACAAGGGTCTTTTACAGATGTTGCTAGAGCATGGGGTGCAGATGAAATATAAGACTGGAAAGGGAGGTTGAAATCAATTTTAATGAGTCTTAAATACATTTATGTAAAAGCAGGGCTTTGTTTAGAACAGAGTACTGAGCTTTCAAAGGATTAATCTTTGGTAATGATGACTTGGAAAAGCAATTGGGCAAGGAGTCCTCAACCATGACTGCACATTAGAATAACCTGGGGAACTTTTCAAACCCTAATGCCCAGGCCATACCCCAGATACATGAAACCAGACTCACTGGGGGTGAAAGACATCAGTAGTTTTTAAACCTCCCCAAGTGATTCCAATGTGGCAAAGGTATTTAGAGACAACTGCTGTTTTTATGTAGACAGCATCACTTCTCCCACTGCTGTCAACAAAACATTCTTTCCTCCTAAAAACTTGCTCTTTTGCTTTCTACTCAATCCTGGTAAAGTTTGTCAATCTTAGTAAGTTGATTCCCACAATCACAAGAGATGGCCTTGGAACCATATCTTGGCAAATTACAATACCCCATTAATTCTGGCTGTGGTGAATGGCTTGGGTTTAGACTGCAATTCAAGTCAGGAAAATGAGAGCCTGTTGTGGGATTTTACATACATAGTTCTGGTTAGAGATGCTCTGTATTTTACCTAGGAGGTCATGAAACTGGGGTGGTGTTAGCCTGAAAATCTGTGAATGTTCTTCTATCGATACCCCATCATTACCATCACTCCAGTGTAAAGTAGAAAGCTTTCCACACAATAAAACTACACAATTCACAGATATAAGCATAACTATAAGAATCGAGGTGGAAATGCCAGTAAAGAGACACAAAGAAGACCTGATGACATAGTTTGGGTTCTCAGTAGAGTCCATGAGGCTAGCTCCCCAGTCTGCATTATCCATTTATAGGAGGCAAACAATTATCCGCTACTCCTTTTTTTCCCCTTCTTCTGCTTAAATTTGTGTGAGATGGATTTTAATATGTTTGATAGTAAAAAATATAAAGAAATATAGAATGTAGCTTTGCCAAACATGTTTGACCACAGGATTCTCTTTCTTAGAATACCTATTTACAACTTATAGAAGACTAATCTTTTTTCAAAAGTGCCACAAAGAATAACTGTGAAGGTCCTCTCTGAGTATGATACTCATGGCAAAACTCACTTGTAAACTAAGAGCAAAAGACAACAAATTGACTTAAGTTAACAGAGCCTAAGAGCAAGAGGGAGAATGTGAGAGCATTGAAGTAGTACAGTGAAGGGAGAAAGGGAAGGAAGCTCTAAGCAGAAAGCCAGAGGAGGATAGTAAACGTTCTGCCATCTCCTGTATCTGACTGTACTGTATTGCGTTTGTAGATGAACAGAAACTTGGTCTATTTTCGGTGCATATTTCACATTCCACGATACTCAATCTCATTCTTGACATGTATATACAAGAATAAGGGGACCAAATGACCAACTTATAGTCAAACATTGAGAGGACAAGCAACAATTTCCTAAAGCCCATGCACACTTCCACACAGTTCACTATCCTGTTGTCTATATTCCTTTTGAATTTGTTTAACAGATTGATCAGGATTGGGAATCACAGCAAGTTCTTGATCTCTTTCCAACTTTAAGCACAACCAAAGACCTACTAGGCTCCTCTGCCCAGGTATAAATTAATTGGGACTTATTGTGTTCCACATTCAAGACTCGTGACTGGAAGCCAATAAAGCAAAGAAAGTATCAGAAACAGTAAGCATATTGGTCGAATGAGAAAAGCAGATAGGGATTAGATCTACTCACACAGGAATGAAAAATTAGGCCTTTGGGTGAGAAAACATACCAGGTATCATAGGTATCCTTTCCACCCCTATCATTCTTCCTCTGCTGATATTTCCTGTCATTTCAACTTGAGAACCCAACCTTTACCTTATACCACCTCAGGCATTTTATGTAACTTAGTGCAGGCACTTTCAGATGCCAATCTCAATAGGATGTGTTTTGTATTTTAAAGAAGTTTTACAAAATATTTCCATTTATAACATTTTAAAATGTTGGCTTCTATGACATACGATAAAGAGAAATCTCTCCCTGGTAGATTACTCAAGATGCCCTTCTAAGACCTCTTCCAGGTCTAATAGCGAGTGACCATATTTTAAAGGTACATATGTTATGTTAGTGTAGGAAAGGTAAGGTCCTAAAGGTCAAAAGAAAAGAATAAAGGGAATGTAAGGAATTTTGTTGTATGGTCTCCATAATCAGATACAACGTTTGATGTAAATCCCTTTGGATTTGCTATAAACATATTTGTGATTAAAAAATTCAAGAGACTTGAGCATTTGAGGGCTTCAGCTAGCTGTCTCAGTCACACCATGACATGTAGCTTTTACCTGGCCTCATGGGGTTCATATCACCTGCCAAATCTGAAGTGAAGGTACTTGATCATGAAAACCTCAAGCATTACCCTAACTCAGGCTGGTTTTGTCAAAGCCATGTGGATTTAGATACCTTCCTGGACACAAAATTATTGAATTTAATACATGTAAATCAATAAAGCAACAAAAAATAAATAAAAGAAAAATTTCTTTACCAAGGAGTTATGCCCTTTCCAAAAATAGAAAATAACAAATAAAAGTAAATTAATTTTTTAATTAAAAAATGATGCTTATCAAATATATTTTCTGTTTTGTAGAATGCTATGTGCATTAGTCAGGGTTCCAGAGAAACCTGAATGTATGTATATTATAGGTAAAGAAGGAGATTTAAGGAACTGGATCACAGGATTAGGAAACTAGCAAGTCCAAAATCTACAGGGTAGTCAGTCCAGCAAGTGAAGACTAAGGGAAAAACTGAAATTCAAGTCTGAAGGCTCTGCTGTTAGAATTCCCTCTTCTTCCAAAGAAGTCATTCTTTCTATTAAGGCCTTAACAGAATGGATAAGATCCACCCACATGAAGGGTAATGCAATTTATTCAGAGTCCACTGATTTAAATGTTAATTTCATCTAAAGCATACCTTCAGAAAAATATGTAGAATGTTGTTTGACTAAATATCTGGGTACAGTGCCTTGGTGAGTTTGGCACATAAAATTAACAGTCACAGTATGCAGTCTACAAAGTTCTACTATACTAGTTCATGTTATCTCATTTGATCTTCATCAAGAGCCAATTAGATAGAAGTATTAGTTCTACCATATTTTGGCCAAGAAACTGAAACTTGAAAAAGTTAAATGATGCCAAGGGGTGGCTCTGGAATTCAGGGCAATTATCGTATCTCTAAACTGCATGCTCCTTTGACCACAGTGCCCTAGAGAGACAGTAAGAGTAAGGAATTAAATATATCCTTTGTTCCTTGTGAATTTTTCCCCTGACATTTCTCCAAGCCCAAGACATTTAAGGGTTATCTAATTTTTCATGTTCACTACTAGAGTAAGGTAAAATCAATAATATATTTTATAAAGACTTACTTCACTTTTATCCCAGGAAAAGTTAATGAACAAACAAACCACGGAAATAGAGGCAAAAACAAAACACATCTAAAAATGAATTTTCTACTGGCCTTTTCCTGCTATTTATTTCCAAAACAATATTATTAATGGGGTGAGAGAAAGTCATGAAAAACCTGTTACAGATGTAGAAAAGGGAAATGTAAGGAAAAAAAAATTACCAAATGATAAACTATGGGCCATCCAAGCTAATTTACTTAACTGCCATTTTTTCTCACCAACTAACAAATAACATATAAAACTTATTTCATAAATTTTTATTATTTTCTAAGTTTCCAATCTAAAGGGATAGAATACTCCTCCCCACACACACTTCAGTATAAATGAACCGTTTATTCAGTTCATTTTGTAGCTACTTAGAAAGGGTCATTTATTTAAGTACCATCTGCATTTGCTTTTCTGGGAAAAGATGGAAGAAATTCCTTAGGTGTTACCTTTTCCCTCCCACTAGCTAACTAATTGACCTTGGAGAGAGCAAGCTCAGCATCTTGGGTCTCCATCTGTAAAATTAGTTTAATATCAACTTCATAGACGTGTTGGGGTGAAATGCATTAATAAGCAGTTGGAGATTTGGCTTCAAAGCATGTCTACCCATGCCTTTGGGTTGTGTGCACCCAAGTCACCTCAGCAAGGCCTTCTCCTGTCTACAGTCTCATTACCCTTTATTCCAGGCCCAAGTCAGCCTGGTTCCCTTTTGCCTATCAGGGATGTCTTCGCACTCCCACTTCAACAAAGCTCCCAGACAAGTCACAGAAGGAATAGCTGCCTTCCATTTCTTTAGCACTGCCTCCTCCCAAAGGTGTATGGTGCCTAAGAAATATCAAAAAGAAACAGCATAATTGTTCATATGTAGACAAAGATCTCTATTTCCTGATGGGCCTACATAAGAACCAGTTCCAAAGCAGCATATTGATAGCTAACTGGAAATGAGTGTGGCACCAAATGTTATCAATAATATCAATAATAACCAGTTACCAGTTCTAGTAAATGCTTGTGCAAGGCCAAGAATCAACATTGTGCCATTTAATTCTTACTCCAACTCAGCAAGTTATGTATTATTACTCCTACTTTACTCATACAAAACTGATTGGAGCTCAAAGAAGTTAAATAACTTGTATATAGCTAATAGAGTAAGGATTTGAACCTATGTGAAAGAGGAGAACTTCAAGAGGAGAACCCTATAAAAGTAGTCATCAGTTAGCACTTGGTACACAGAATAAAAGGCTAATACAAATTTCTCAAAAAGGATAATGGGAACAGATTGTATCAGAAAAGGAGGTAAGAAGTAGGGGAGCCTGACTCTGTTATTTTTCATTCTAAGGCTATGAGCCCATATCAAGGCACTAAGTGGGGAGGACTGAAGTGAAGTGAAGGCAAAGAAGTTTCATGCCTGAGATATAAGGGCACTTAGTCTTAGCACCTCCACACTCCCAAGAGCCTCAACTTTAACAAATGGCTTTCATTCTTTCCCATATCTCTCATCATGTATAGTTCTTATTATTAACAGGCACATCCTTTATGTAAAGCTTTCTTTTGGAAATTGACTGGAGGTAGGTAGGTGGGTAAAGCAGCAAAGAGAAGAAAAAGTGGTAAGTGGGTGTTTGGGGGTCACTGGAGAAAAATAAAATCAGAATTATATTCATACGTGTTGAAAAAATGAGTAAGTAAAATAGCTGTGATCATTTGAGACAGTCAGCCAGTCTGACCTTTACAAAAAGAGCAGGGTAATTCTACTTTCTCCCACTCAAGTCATTTTGAAGCAATTCATAAGGGCTCACTTTCACCAAGGGTAGTAGGATGCTATAGTACAGCTGTTATCTACAAGAAGAGTTTCAGAAAGGTCGACACATACATTTTTTAAAAGTATAAGGGTGGTGGAGTCTAATGAAAATGCAGGTGGTTATTCTTGTTGACTCATCATAGATAATAGTATAAACAGACAAGCCAGGGGGAAATATCTAAGGAAAAAATTATAGGAACAAAATAATAACCTGCTTCAACTATTTTTTTTTCCATTTCAGCATTTTATATCAGGCTGAACTCTAGGGCTGGAAGGTAGAGAGATGCTACAGTGGGGTAGAAGCAGCAGCCCCAAGCAACTCCTCAGCAGTGATATAGCGGAATGAAGAAAGGATGGGTATCTCATTTCCTCACAGAGCTGAAGAAAAGATGACCAGGTATGAGGAAAAAGAGAACAAAAGTGGAAACTGATACTTATTTATATTAAAGGTCTTCAATTCTGATGACAACATTTTGTGATGTCGACCAAGTGTAAAGACTTCACTGAGAATCCAATGGGCATTAATGCAGAAAATTCAGGTTTCCCTAAAGGAACCTGGAGTTTAGATAGCAAAGTGCTATGAACTTAGTGGCTTAAAACAACAGAAATTTATCATGTCTCAGTTCTTGAGACCAGAAGACTATCCAGGCTTTTAGTTAATCAACTATATAATAAAGACATGAAATTTTGGCAACAGATAGTTTAAATGCAAACCAAACTACTACTGTAATTTTGTTCAATATGTCTGTTATATGGCTCAGTTTTCTCATCTGTAAAACAAGGTTAGTGATACTTCACATAATTGTGAAGATGAGATGCATGAGTTTATATATAATCTATACACAGTAAGGAATAATAAGATATTATGGAGGCTGGAATTATAGCTGTAGAAATAGTATTAATTGTGGTAACAATCATTCATCATTGTTCATTGTAATATGTAAATGAGAACAATTAAAAGGAAGCATACAAAAATGATGTCAAAGAGCAGCTATCACCTGTCCTGAGCAATGAGTGTAAGTGAACCAGTTCTTTCTTTTTCTCTCCCCCTCTCTCTTTTTATTATATACTCATGACATATTTATTTTATGATGGAAATTTTGTGCCTTTTACCCTTTAACCTATTTTGCCAACCCCCTACTCTCCACCTTTGGCAACTCAAATTTGTTTCTCTAATCTAGGAGCTTACTGGACAAACCTCCAAGGAACAGAGGATCTCAATCTTACACTAGCTGTTTCAGGGAAATAAAAAAACAATAAAAGCCACTCATTTTATATTATTAGACCAATAAACCATTGTTATTGAAACTATCAGACTACAAAAAATAATCAAACACATTGACCAATTTTACTTTAAAATTTACCTAAATAATGAAATAAAACATTTGCAGATCAAATCCTGTAGGTCATATCAAAAATATGCTCAGAAATATGTCATGTGTTGGCAGATAAGAGTACTAATCAATTAGAAAATCTATCAATAAAATTCATCACATCAACAGATTAAGAGAGGTAAGTCATATTAACACCTAAATTTACTTTTAAAATCCCAAAATATGAGATTTATTGTTTATTCTTAGTTTTTTAAAAGTTGTGAAATTAGAATTAAAAGGAAGTGGTCTTAACCTGAGAAAATGTGTTTAAAAATATCATTATAATGAACATCATACTTAAAGATAGAACTTTGAAAACATTTTATTTAATGTCAACTATAACCCCCAAAAAAGCTGTGTTAATACTTTTACTATGCAATATTGTATTGTTCTAGCCAATACAATAATACTGTAAAAAAGGAAGTTAAGATAGAAAGACTAAAGAGAAAGATACAAATTCCTTTTCCCCTTTTTAGGTAATATGATCACCTACACAAGAAACATGAGTAAACAGGTAGATGATTTATCTTTACAGAATTTATAAGAGCATTCAATAACGTTGCCAGAGATATAAAGCATATACAAATGATAGAACACTACTTGGGTCATGATTACAAATGGATAAGGTCATTGTATGAGGGTAAAGAGTATCACTCATGTACAACCCACTTGTCCTCTTCCTATTCACTCCATGAGCTGAGACTGAGCATGTAGCTCATCTCCCTCCCTCACCTGTGTGCCTAAGTATGCTGGCATCACTTCAGCTGATTTTATGAAACAGCTGGCCCGAGTATGGAAATGTCTCCATATTTGGATTTGTGCAGAGAAAACAAGCGAGATTATCATTGGCCTTTTCGCTTGTTTTCTCTGCTCAAGTCCAAATATGAGGACATTTCTATACTTGGGCCAGCTGTTTTGTAAAATGAGCCTCATTAGACGTCAGCACAAGCAGCATTGGCAGTAAACCAACTGATAAATGACATCTTGCATCCTATTTATCCTATTGGGAATGTCAAGGGGAAAGATAACTAGTTGAGAGAGAATTTGGCATTTCCTTATTTTTTGGAGGGGGAGGGGGAAGAGGGTTGTTGTTTCTTTATTTTTATTTTCTTACATAATACAGCTCAATAACATCAGATTATCACCTTGATTGCTATGCACATTCACTTCCTCATGTACATTCTCATGTTCTGTTAATTTTATTCATGATGTTTTCTCAATTATGAATGCTTTCTCCTTTCGTCAATCAAAAGTTTATTCTTCATAATAATTTTACACAAATACTTTATCTATGAACTATGAACAGATACTTCCCAGTTAGAGTCATCTCTGTGTTCACACATGTCTATGTTTATGTCTATGTCATGTTTACATGTCTTGCTCCACTAATGGACTGTATATTCCCTGAGGGCAAGAGCAGGGTCTATTTCGGCATCACTGTGGAGCATCAAGCATTGTATAGAATTGTATCTTAAGTTTATCCTAGTGCTTGCTGTTCATCGGCATTTTCTCCAATAAATGGAAATGTTCTTTATTAGCACTTTCCAAAATTGTAGTCATTATCCATGTATGGCTAATAAGTCCTTATTATATGTGGCTAGAGTGACTGAAAAAAATTAGTTTTCAATTTCATTTCATTTCAATAGATTTAAATGTAAATAGTGGAGTTTGAAAGGTTTCTTGTGACAAAAAAATCATGTGAACTAATATGACATGCTATTCACCTTCACTGGTAAAGAACTGAAATCAAATTCATTTCTAATTTTATCATCTTAGGTGTCTGGTAGCATCTACCTGCTGTTCATTCTAGATGGTCTGTGCAGTTGGAGTGGTCTTCATTAAAAAAGGAAAGCCTAGTGGTGGTTTTGAAAAAATAGTAACCCTTTAATAATGAATGTCAGAAATATTCCACCCATGGAAAATGGGGATCACAGAAGCATGGAGGTGAAGCTGTGCTTTATATGTAAGAAAATATAATTTACTTCAGGACAGATTGTGAAAAATATGGGCAAAGACTTGCACTTTCTCTTGAACATTTTATGCCATCTCCCCTACCTCTAATATCCTATTCAAGAATATTGTTTCAAGATTTTGTCCATTTCTTTCCAGCATCATCAATTATTTCCTCTCTATTTACTAACTGATTCTGAATACAATATAATGAAGCTGTTATTTCCTCAATCATAAACTGTGGAAAACACTTCCTTTGGCACCTCCACCCCAGCAGGCTTCATCTCATTTCTGTCTTTCATTTCTCAGTGATCATGCATTTGATTGATGCTTCAGCAGCCAATCGGCAGCATTTGACACAATTTATAGAACAGACATTAATATCTTTAGGAAAGTCAAGATTCAGGATTTAACAACTCTCAAGAAGACACCATCTATAAGGGCACCTAGGACACCATCCTATATCACTTTCCTTCTTACCCATCTGGCAGCTCGATCTCAGGCCCCATAATATACAGCAGCCAACTCACCCAGAAAGGTTAATAACTTATCAAAAGACCACAGTTAATAACTGACAAAGCTGTAAACCAAACTCTATTGTCTCTGACATCCAAGAGAGTACCTAACACAGCAATGTTAAATACTTTTATAAAATGTTGGATAGGGAAGGTATAGAAAGGGCCATTTTCTGCTTGACTATGCTGCGGAGTGCAGGGGAGGTTAAAACACAGAGGTTACAGACTGGTTCTTAGACACAATTGCCTTCTCTAAAAAACAAACAAATAAACAAAAACTCATTTGATACACTCACAGATGTGAGAGATTTCTAAATTATCAAATTAGTAATAGTATCTGGTCCATCCTAGAACACCAAAACTTTATGACTATGGTCACTAGTAATTGACGAAGTCCAAACTTCAGAAAGAGCTGGAGTGGAGAACATTAATTTAATCCACAAATTAATTTAATCAGTCAAACTCACACTTGTACTATGGAAGCATTATCTTTTCTGGTTGTTACTTCCTAGACATTAACAGAGTTACAACTACTGTATGAATTACCTCCACAAAGATACAGTAATAACACCTTGTATTTATTTAGTGCTGCGCTTTGCAAAATCTTTACATTTATATCACTTAATATAAGTGGCAATGGTCTAAATGGGTAAAATCTATATTTGTAGCTTGTTTGAAAAAAACAGAAATTGCTTAATTAGTATAGTGTATTGGCTTCAAACCTGTGCCCTACAGCCTGCCAAACAATTTCCCTCCAGGTGCACTTCCAAGTATTGTTCATGAACCCATGCAGTCCTAAGAAGCCTGGAGTCTGCTGACCTTATGATGCTTTTCTTCCTGCAAATGATGAAAATGTCTAGAATTGAATGTAGAAGGTTATAAACTTTTCTCTTCTAGTTCAAATCACCAAACGATCTGACAATCCAGGATATTAAGCAAAATCCATCTATTTATTTAGTCAGGCATTTTTTCCAAAAGAAGACAAAAAATTTATTTTTTCTTGCTTGGACTTTTTAAGTACTCCTAGTAAAGGTGTATAAAACTGAGCCCTTGAACAACACAGGTTTGAACTGCGTGTGTTTTTTTCAATAAATACATAAAGTACTGTTAATGTATTTTCTCTTCCCTCTGATTTTCTTCATAACATTCTTTTCCTTAGCTTACTTTATTATAAGAATATAGTATATATTACATATAACATATAAAATATGTCAATCAAATGTATATGTTATTGGTATGACTTCTAGTCAATAATAGGCTCAAAAATAGACCCAGAGACATAGAAGCATGAACAGACTGTTGAACTTCAGAGGGAAGGGTGGGTGGGAAAAGGTCAGCCAATGAACCTGTATGCATATAAACACAACCTATGGACACAGACAAATTGGATTGTGAGGGCCTGGAGCCGGGTAATGAGAGCAGGCTGAAAAAGATTAATGGGGAGAGGGGAAAGGAGGACCTATGTAATACTTTCAACAACAAAGATTTTTAAAAAATAAAATAAAAGGAAGCAACTTGGACTCTCCCCAAAAAAAGAAAAAGAAAAAGAAATGTGTCTAGGTGGTTAGCCCATTAGCATACAAAAACAAATAAACAAAAAACCAACAATAGCTATTAATAGTTAAGTTTCAAGGGAGTCAGAATTTATACATGGATTTTTGATTGCACAGAATCTTGGCAACCATAGCCCCTATGCTGTTCAAGAGTCTGTATTTGAATTATTGAAAAAATATACTTTCTTTCAGTATTTTATTCCTATATTTTCCTCTGTTCCACCTGACCACCACCAAGTGTTCAACAGCTATCTCAAATTGCTAGACTCAGTACTAAGTCTTTCGTTGGGGGTGATGCAATGAAGTGGCAAACTACGCTAAACACTACCAAGGCTGAAGGCATGGCCAGGCTGTGCCAGCCACAAGTATATGATTCTCACATAAATACCTCAGCTTGATCCTTTTCTAGCTGTAAATTAGGTGTATTTAATAAGGATTATATTATAGTTTTCAAGTTCATCTCAGAGCTCTGTAATAACAGGCAATCAAGATAAAGCACTGATGGGATGGAAAGCAGGGCAGAGTGAGACTAGACAATAAGCCTTTACCAATTTATTACTCCGTAGCTCATTCTATAGCTTGTTTTGTCTTATTCTTTTTCAATCTCTATGTTTTGCTACTGTTCATAATGTGGTTGCCCATATAAAAGGGATAGATTAAGAATTACATAGAACTTAAGTTACTTCTAGGAGAATATTGCATTTCAATCTAAAAATAATTTATATTTTGTGTTTTCTTTATTATTAAAATATTCTACATATAATCAAATATTTATATTTGCTACTAGGTAAAAATTAATATGTCCACATCATTTCTCTCTTAAGATTTTACAGGGAAAGGAGAAGTGTCCTGCTAAACCCTCCAGTTCTGTGCTCACAAGACATACAATGTAGGGAGTTACCTGTTCAATTAATGTCTTCCCTGCTGCACTGTAAGTTCCAGGTTGATCTGCTCCTCACTATGCACCAGCATCCAGAACAGTACCTGACACATAACTGACTTTCTGCTACATTAAGTTTGCACAATATTCAATAGTAAATGTTCACTTAAGTCAATTCTTCTGTCAGAAACATTCTAAACTTGTAGGTAGATATTCACAAAATGCCACAACTCAGATTCTTCAGATTTCCAATGATGATTTTCTGACTGAATAAAGAACAGCTGCAATGCAGCATATCACAAAACCAAACATCATCACTTGAGAAAAGTTTAAATGTGTAATGTGTCATGTGATCTTACTATGATGGGAAATAAGCATGGATTCATCTTAACTGGGAAGCAGTACAACCTACTATAACTAGCAGCACATAGAAAGCGCTTTTCAGCAGGTAGACTTGTTATAGATTTGAAACCATGACAATGTAAGTCATCTCTAGATGCCAACCGAAAGTCAAAGGTCACAGAACTCTAATGTAGCAATGCTCTGAGTGCAACTTAAGCAGATAAACTATGCCTTGGACTGAAAGCTTACCCCTACTCCCACATAGAGAAACCAAATTAATACAGGAAATGAGGAAGAGGGTGAATGGGAGGAAGGAAATGAAGAAGGAAGGATGGAAAGAAGTAAAGAAAAAGAGAAAGGAAGAGAGAGAGGAAAGAAGGGACAGAGGAAGGAAAACAGGAAAGTAAAGAAGGAGGAAAGAGAAGGGAGGGAGGGAGAGGAAAAGAGAGAGAGAGAAGAAACCTATTGTCAAGGTCGCTTAAAATAAATTTACCTGAAATTCTTCTTGCATTAACTAGTACATATGACTCACGTCTTTTAAGAAAGAATGCACAGTTTGCTAACATCTACAGGGGACAGGAACGCTTAGCTGACAATAACATGTAAAAATAGAGCAGACCTAACTTGTAAATTCATTAAGACTCAGCTGTATCCAAAGGGCAAACCTGGAGGATTCTGGAGCTCTCATCCAGGGGTTAATTTGCATGAGAGACCCATGCCTCTTGGGAAGAAACCACCCTCGGCTGAAGAAAAGGAGAAATTTCAAATATATCATCTAACTGATATTAGATATGTCCGCAGCCCCAGAGCCCATGAACTTGGCCCATCTGTAATAATAAAAGTATAATATACTAATTAGACTGGATGTTCTTCTGGACAAAGCCAGGGCTACGAGGAAAGCTTGGGCCTACTCTTGCACACATTTCTGCATCGGGCCTCAAGTGTCTAAGATAAATGACCATGACTAAACTGAAGTGTCTGTGAGGATCAGGAATACAAATGGCTCTGTTTTGAGATTGGGGAGTTTGTATGCATAAGAGGAAGTGTCTCCATTTAGTAAGACACAGGACACAATGTAAGGGTATGAGATGCTCAGCTTTGAGAGACTGGAACAGCTTCTGACTTCCTTATAGCAATGACATTAGCAGGAGTTTTCTAGACTTATCCCCAGCATGACGGTATCAACACTCCAGCAAGAGACTGCTCTTGAGTGTCCTGAGATACTACCTACAGACGTCTTTAAGAGGAATGGAAGGCCCCAGAAATGTAGGGAGAGATAAAGTCAAAAAAACACCAAATCTATCACTGTGCCCCTCTTAACTCTTAACCAGTGTGATCTGGGGAAAAACAAAATGCACATAATTTTGAAACAACTATCAAATTTTAAAGCTTCCAAAAAGCTAATATAAAATATTCTTTTATTTATATGTTAAATGTTTCTGTTTTTTATCTTCTGAATCAATGCCAAGAGCAAAAACTGTATATATCACATAGGATTGTAATATGAACCACAAATAACTTAAGACTTGTCAGATAACAACTTGCACAACTATACACCAGCTTCCCACATTGCACTTCAACAAACACAGCAGCTGCCCTGCAAAGAGCACATTGTGGTTGAAATCTTAAATTAAAAAATTGAAAAATTATTATTAGGATTAACTCAAAAAAATGACTTGAGTTCCACCCTCTCAGTGTTTGATGTTTTCAAAAGCACTAGTACATTCTTTATATCACGAAAGCCCAGGACTCTCATACAAATTTTTGAATGGACTTATTATTTCAGACTGAGAAAGTCAAGATTAACATAAAGTCCAAAATATTACACATTTGGTTTATGTGAATAGAAATATCTCAAAAACTCAAGCCTTCGTGCTTTATAAAGGGGTAATGGGGCTTAAGGGCTGATTTTCCTACATTGGGTCTCTGAATTACTCAAATTCACTCTCCCAAATTTGCTCAGACCATACATTAGCATCTCCAGAAATGCATGATTCATCTATTCTCATGTAGACATACCATAAAAGAAGGCTCCAAATAATGTATGTAAAAGTCTATAGTTTTTATTTTGCATTGATTTCACTAAGGTAAGCAATTTTACAGTGATCTGGCTTTGAAATTATGTAGACTTGAGCTTGGTTTTCAGATCTACTATTTACTAACTATATTGCTTAGACAAGTTATTTGCCTCTTTGAGCAACTTTGGTAACCCTATAATGGTGACTAATAATATCCCATAGAGTTTAAAGATGAATAAAATAAGGTATGCATCATACCTACCACAGTGTCTAATACATGATACATACATAAATGGTAGATACTGACTGTTATTTCTATTAGTGCTTGTTGCATCTACTAAATTTACTGTTAAGTTTTATTTACTTACTATTACTAAGGTGAGCATTATAAACTCTGCATCTGAGAGCAGTAAAAAAAAGTTTATTTTCAACTACAAAAACACAAGAATAAACTCATAACTATAAATATTCTGGATACTGGCTTATCCCTACTAAATTTTATTCTACAGAAATCATTATGGAATTAATTTTAGCTTGGCATGCTTACAGAATAGTTTCTTACAACATAGAGAAAATTCCTTCTCTTTAGCCATGCTATCCTTTGGGAAGTTCACTCAAAATACCCTGGAAATCAAGGACTACAAAGTAATATCAAATAACAAGTGAGTACATTTTTAATATTTTAAATACCTACTGCTTGACAATTGGAAATGATAACCTAAAATAAATGTACTGATAACAATGTTTTAAGCAGCGGGTATATTTATTAAACTCATAGAATATTGTCGTTACATAGGCTTTGATAGAGGAGATGCAGAAGAGGATGTCTCTCCATTTAGGCAGAAGGGGATGTCTTTCCATTTAGGCAGTAAAGTGCAAAAGTAAGAGTTTCCAGTCAAGAGCTTTATCATAAACCAAGTCATGGAAAAGAGATTCAACTTTACGTGCATGTTTGCAGGAACAATGAAACCACTAGTTTGAAAAGCATTTTTACCAAATAGTGAGATATAGAGTTATATATAAATCAGCAAGCTGATAATTGAGAAAATCTGTTTAGGAAAAATTAGTCTACATCAAAATTCCAGATGATATGTAGATGGAAAAGATTGCAGACAGTAATAATGAGGCTGTAATAATCTATAAAGATGATAATAATGAGGCACAGAGGGTTTGGGCATGGGCAATTACAGAGGAATAAAAATGAAAAAGCAGTAATGAGAACAAGTCTGAAAGAAGATGGGTAAGACATATTAACTGCCTGGATATGTGGAAATGTAAGTATCTAATGAGTAAAAATTATCCCAGGGTTAAGCCTAACTGCTTGAAAAGAGCCATGAATCCCAACAGAAAAAGAGTATAGAGAGTAAACCAAGAAGAGGGGAGCCACATAAAAATCACACCAAACAGGTGGAGATATGGGTGTGCCTGTGGAGACATTTAGGAATGGAACAGTAGATTTGGGAACCAACAACTTTGATGTATGTGGGAGCCATCAGAGCAGAAGGCATCTAGAGAGTCAGAGGACAGAGACTTGATCTTGGAAATGCTCATAACTAAAAGACATTAAAGTCACAGAAACCAATGGGGGAAAAAGGGGGTGCTGTAGGAAGAAGGGGAAAGGTTTTAAAATAAAGAATTGCTCAGAAATCATCTTTATGAAATAAGCTCCACCCAGTTTCCAAACTACATAAGTGACAAAAATGGTAACTTATGATTTATACAATGCAATAACTTTTTATAATGCGTCCCTGTGTACCAGACATAGTCCAAGGACCAGGACAGAGAAAAGGAAATAAGAACCTCAGTTTTTGCCTCCTCCCAGTTCAGATGCTTGACAATGACAGCCCAGCCTTCCCCAGGTCCAGAGACACCTAGACCAATTAAATTACTATCAGAAAGGCAGTACCCAGAATCAGTGGAAAAGATGATATTTTGAAGTTGATATTTAGTTATATCCACAGTTTTAAAACTACCCCTCCCTAATTTTCTAATTTTATCCCCATTATATATCTTGATCATAGTAAAAAAATTATTCCCCTGAGAATACTGCAATTTGGACAACTGCTGAACTTTTCTAAATTCAGTCTTCATAGAGTTGAGTTAATGGCACTGAATTATGCCCATCCTTTTCTAGATTTCTTAACTTCCCTACATATAGCCACTCAGATGAATCATCAATGGCTACAATTTTAAGGGGTAATCTAAGAATAGTACAGTTATGTACAATTTTTCCAATTTCTCATATATCTCAAGATACATATTCACTAACAATCTCAAAACAATCTTCACTCTTTCAAAGCAAAGGGTAGCTTTAGTTCTAACTTTCTCCTTGACGACTGAACAAGGCAGAAGGACTTTTTCACCTTTAGGGAGGTCCCCAGACATGGGAGTCAGTGAACTCTCAGTCAGATAGCCCTGAGAGAATTACATCTGCCCTCCAGCAACTGTTTATTTCTGTCTATCAAGGCTTGCAGTCTTCTGCCCATTAGTAGCAATTTCTTTTTCTTTCATTCACTCTTTTCAAAATTGAAATTGTACCAGAAATATATGAAATCCAAAAAGGAAAACACACACACACACACACACACACACACACACACACACACACACACACACACACACCATCAAAAAGCAAATAAATAATTCTTTGCCTAGATATAATTAGGATTTAGCCTTGCATTAAGTACCCAGATATTCCCTCAAGCCGCAAATCAGATTTCAAGATTCAAATTCCATTTACTTAATCAGTAGCTTATAATATTACAATGGCAATGAATCTAGTTTCAGAGGACTCAGGAAGTAAAATACAAAGGTAATGACTTACAGTGTTATCTACAGAACATTGAATTTTTCACTAGGTGGGTTTGTTTCTTTTGATGTTTAGACCTAGTCTAGATTCAAAAGAGAATCTATCAGATTCCAAACTACATATATCTGGCACACAGGGACCCATTATAATAAGTTATTGCATTGCATTGCACTATCAGATTAAGTGAAGATGAATAAGGCTCCATAGTTCTAACTTCTAGGAGTTATAATCACCAATCATTTCAAAATCTTAACCAATCAGAGACCAAGGTTGGCAGTAATTGAGATTGAAAAGGCAGAGAGGAATGTTGTCAGGTGAAGGAAAAGAACTTTACTTCCTGTGGTTGGAAGAAGGGATACACCTTAAACTATTTTAAGCTGGAGCATGATGTGATCCAATTTTCATTCCAGACAGATCACTATGGTGATGATGAGTGAGGAAGCTGTTTGAGAAGCAAGGAGAATGAGGGACCAGAAGTACAGCTGCAGCCCAGGCAGAGCATAAAACAAACAAACAAACAAACAAACAAAAAGAGGAGGGTGTGTGTGTGTGGCGGGGGTGGGGGGGGGGGCGCTGCTTGGAGAGATACATGATGAGTAGATTCTAATTGAACCTGAGTTAGAAGTAAGAAGAATCTATGACTGTCTCCTCTGAAAGCTCTCCTATTCTGCCTAAGCATTCCTCACACGGAGGATCCTGCCTGCACAAGGCAAACAAGCATCTCTCTTCCAAGGCACCTCCCCTTGGCCCCTTACTTATCAGGCTAGCTCCATATTCTAAGTCACAATGGCAGAAAGTGTTCTTCAAGTTCAACTGGGATGATCCAATCTGATCTTCACATTCGTTATTGTTGAATTTATTCTCAGTCTTTCTTCACCAAGCCTGACTCAATGGAAATGATAGTAAACAATGTATTTCAAGTGGTCTTGGGATTTTAATACTGGATTTTGAGGTAATAAGATATGTGACCTTGGTCCAATCATGTACCTTCTATGAATCTTATTTTGTCTATAAAATGGATAGTACTGCCCTAACCTGTTTGGCTCAATAGATAGAGCGTCAGTCTGTGGACTGAAAGGTCCAAGCTTCAATTCCTGTCAAGGGCATGTACCTTGGTTGAGGGCACATCCCCAGTAGGGAGTGTGCAGGAGGCAGCTGATCAATGTTTCTCTCTCACTGATGTTTCTAACTCTATCTCCCTCTCCTTTCCTCTCTGTAAAAAAATCAATAAAATATATTTATAAAATAAAATGATTATTACCCCAACTATAAATAAAATCCTTCCAGATATGTCTGTTGTTTATTCCAAATAATTTTGTTCTATTCTATCAATCAGTTACTGGTATTCAAAGAAAATGCTGATTAATCCCCAAAGCAGTTTAGATAGGTTATATACTAAATAACTCCTTAAAAATGAAAGGCCTCTAAGCACAATGGACAAAGAAAAAAAAAACACGTAACTTCTCTAAATTAAAACAAAGACTTAAAGAAAGCAAGACAATTCAAAGGGATTTGTTTGTTGGAAAAGTGCTGATCTTGAATTAGATACCTAAGTTTGTTAATAAAATCACCCAATGAGTTTAACTATCTGCAACTGAAAATCAGAAGAGGTGTATGTCCTGAACTGGTAAATCTTTATTTCCTCCTTGCTGAATTAACACCTAATTCTCACTGGCCATCTTGCAAATTGATTCTTTTAGCGAACACTTGCTGGGCTTTTTTCTTTGGTTTAATTGTTTTGTTTTGCTTTTGTCTAAAAGCCTTCTCTTCTTCAGAGAACAACATCCCCCATTCCTTTGGGGACCTGCTCCTACATCCTCTCTAGATTCCTGGTCTGGGGGCCACTATCTTACTATGTAACCTTGACTCCTTTGTCACAGCAATTTGACTGTGGTGGGTTTCTGGCTTAATCTGACTAGTGCTCTTCTTTAGGATTTTTCCATGTAGAACTATGAGGGAGAATCCTTTCTTTTCTGATGCTAAAGTTAGAAAAAATACAGCCTTTAAGATGTCAGTGGAAGAAGGTATTCTGCTGAGAAAAATGTAAAAGAAAAAAATGGGAAGACAAGGAATCCTGGTAAGGTTCAAATGTTAGTCTTTAAGATTCTTGGAACTGCTCTTTTCCTTATAAAAATTTATTTTACTGTTCTGTTCTTTTTATCCTCAAGCCTAGATTTTCTGCCATAATTAGTTCAAATTGGATTTCTGTATTTTACAACCAAAATGTCCTGACTAATAAAGGAATTTTCATCATATGGAAGAAAAGTTGGAAAAGGGTGGTTTAGATCATGTTATCATCACTCCTAGAAAAATAAATGCCCAAATACTAGTGGCATCAATGATATAAACTTTACATATTTTGTACAATTTTATATATATATATCCTCTGAGCTACAGTATTTGCTAGGCCAAACAAAAACAAAGTGGTCCTTGCCAATGAACAATTATATTTTTAAAGTTTTTATTTTGTTACTGTTGTAAAATTGTCAACAAAATGCAACAAGATTTGAGTCATTTCCAGGAACTTTATGGACATTTTAAAATGTTACTGATTTTCAGTACTACACAAAAGAAAAAAAACCCATGTGATGTGCAAAGCTGGACACCAGCATAGACCATATTCTCAGAGGACATTGTTAGGGATTGGGGACACGCAGGAAAGGAGCATCTATCTACCCCCTATTGAAGGGCAACTGGACCATGTCAAAGAAATGTAATTGAAGGGCTAAACTGAAATGGCTAGTGTGACCTTTCAACTTGACTCTGAGACCTAGAGAAATTAAAATTATTATCTACCTGCAGAAAAAAAAAAAAGCTCTAGCAGCTGGAAGGACTGGGGAAATAGAACTACAAGTCACTTTTCATGAGAGTCACTTGCTAAACTTGAACATCTGGGCCTTGTAGAATATTCAACAAAAGAATGCCAAATTCATTATGTTCTCACTTATGCTCTGCAGTAAACTGGTTTAACAAAGATCATCTTCAAAAATTGTTTAATTATAAAATCAACTATATAAATTGAGAGAAAGTAAGTTCCCCCAAATATAAGAAAGATAAAAGAAAATCTCTCTTAAGAAATGTGGGAGAACAAATTCATGGACAAAGGTTCTTAGCTTCTCCCCCTTCCCCTTGACAGTTTTGTGAATCTTATATGCTCCTTTTAAAATATCAACAGGTAGCACCATTTCCCCAACTTTCCAAGTCAAATATTCAGAATCCCTTCCTTCCCTTAACCACAATCTCAGACATAAGTTGTCAACAAGTTGTATTACCTCTACCTCCTTCCCCAATGCTTTCACCCTAGTAAAACTAAACTGATCTAAGTTACTGCAAAATCTTACTAACTATACTGTATGTACTCTTCTCCAGCCCCACACTCCAATCCATAGAGGGTAGAAAATAAATATTATTTAAAAATTCAAATCATTTTAGCTCATTCTCTGCATAGAATATGCCAATGACTTCACAATTTACTCTGAATAAAATAAAAACATCTTATTATGTTCTATGAGACCCTACATGATCTGAACTCTAAACAAAAAAATTCTGTATATATAAAAGCCTGACAGACCATTTCGAACGAACAACTGGAATGACTGGAACAACCAGTCAAACAGTTGCTATGATGTGCACTGACCACCAGTAGGGCAGATGCTCAATGCAGGATCTGCCCCCTGGTGGTCATTACACTCCCAAAGCCAACCTCCTGTGGCCAACCTCCCACAGTCACTACCCCCTGCCAACTAACCTGCCCCTCATAGGCCTTGATCACTGTCCAGGCCAAGGGACCTCACCCATGCACGAATTTGTGCACCAGGCTTCTAATATAATAATGATTACCAATATTTACTAAGCACCTACATATTTTAGGCCCTGTTCTAATTGTTGTTTATGATTTGCATTTTTTAGATTTTCAATAATTCCATGAGTTGTTTATTATTGTTTATACTCTCTTTAAAGAGATGGAAACTAAGACACCAATAGGTTAGGTAATTTGTGCAAAGCCAAATCCTATCTAATAAAAGAGTAATATGCAAACTTGACCATACCTTCACCACACCCACAAGCCATGCCAACCAGCCAATCAGGAACAAGTTATGCAAATAAACTCCAACCAAGATGGTTGTCGCCACTGAAAGCAGGAGGAAGGCTTGGGTTTCCCTGGCAACAGAGGAAGCCAAGCTTTCTGCCTCCCTAGGCCTCCACTTAATGTTGCAAAGTTTCAATTATAAAAGATACAGAAATGGCAGCAGCCACTGAGCTGGAGAGAATAGAGGCTTGGGTTTCCCTGGCAACAGAGGAAGCCAAGCTTTCAGTCTGCGGTTGCTGGCCTAGGCCTCACTCTAGGCTGCAATGTTTCAAACAGAAATGGCTGCCGGCCGGGAGCGAGCAGGCTTGGCTCCGCTCCAAGCTAATCCAGACATAGATTAATTCCAGATGCTAGGGCCTCCGCTTGGGTTGCTGAGGGTGTGGCAAGCCTGCAAACTTCCACAGGCCCCTCACCCAGGCTGCCTCTCACCCCAAGGGAACCCCCACCCTGATCTGGGACACTCTTCAGGTCAAACCAGCTGGCTCCTACCCATGCACCAGGCCTCTATCCTATCTAATAAAAGAGTAATGTGCAGATTGACCATCACTCCAACACACAAGAAGGCTGCCTCCATGTGGTCAAAGATCCTGTCCCCATGTGGACACAAGATGGCCACCACAAGATGGCCAGCAGGGGAGGGCTGTTGGAGGTTCCAGGCCCTGCAAGGGAGGGCAGTTGTGGGTGATCAGGCCAGCAGGGGAGGGCAGTTGGGAGGGACCAGGCCTACAAGGGAGGGCAGTTGAGGATGACCAGGCTGGCAGAGGAGGGAAGTTAGGGGCAAATAGGCTGGCAAGGGAGCAGTTAAACATCCATTAGGCTGGCAGGGTAGTGGTTAGCAGGTGATCAGGCTGGCAAGCAGAAGTGGTTAGGGGCAATCAGGGAGGCAGACAGGTCAGCAGTTTGGAGCCAGCAGTCCTGGATTGTGAGAAGGATGTCCGATTGCCTGTTTAGGCCCGATCCTATTAGGGATCCTATTAGGCCTGGGCCTAAACAGGCAGTCAGACATCCCTCAAGGGGTCCCAGATTGGAAAGGGTACAGGCTGGGCTAAGAGACATCCCCTGCCCCCCGTGTACAAATTTTGTACACCGGGCCTCTAGTAATTAATAAGTGGGAGGTCTGTTATTTGAACCTAAGCAGTAGAGGCTAGATTTCTTATTTAGAAAGTGTCCTGAACATGGATTCTTAAATACTATACCATTTCATTTTCACCATTTCCCATGTTCCTGCCTCTCACAACTCTGTGCTCCAACTACATACCTTTCTGTTTCTTAAACATACTAAGCTAGTTTCTAATGTCAAGGACTGTACCTCCAGTTGCCTTTCCTGGGATATTCTTTCCTTATCTTTATATTGTTGACTCCTCATTGCTCAGCACTCAGGGCATTACAAGCACTTGTGGCTATCTATCCAAATCTATTTTCCCTTTTTCCCCTCTAATGTTTTAGTGCTTTAATCTCCTTTGGTCATTCTGATACTTAAGAAGAGTGACCCAAACCAAAGCGCCAGGGGCTGATTTTATCAGTGTAAGTCTTAGACTTTAGGACCTGTCATGGTAATTTTATTTCCCATAAAGGTGATTCAATTTTGGTCAATAAAATATAATGTGAACTCTGCTGGGAACAGAGATTTTTTATGATTTTTTAAAAAAAAGATATATTGGAAGAAACTGCCTCTTTAAACTTAGTCTGAGGTGCGTGAAGATGAAATGCCTAGGGTGATGCCACCATCCTAAAGCAAGAAGGTAGCTCGTCTGCATGTTGAGATAGGCATGTAAGAACCAATATTATCTTACTTCCCTTAGCTTCTGATTAACTAGCCCTAGAGCTCTTCTACCTTAAGAAAACTTTTAATATAAAGTAATAATTTTTTTTTACTGTTTAAATGATTTTGTGTTTAGTTTTCCAGACTTGCTGCGAAAAGCAATTTGACTGATCAACTAGGTCATCTCTCCAGAAAGGCCTTCCTTGACCACCTTAAAAAAGTTATTCACATCTCGCCATCACTCTCTATCACATTCCCACGCTTAGTTTTCTTCATAGTACCTTTCATCTGAAAGTATTTTGAGTATGTATTTACATTTGCTTTCTCCCCTGGACTGGAGACTCTCTAATAAAAGAAATCTTCTTCATTTCTTCCATTACTAAATCACAAGTATCCAGAATACTGTCACACTCTTCCTCTTATAATCTGCTTGACTTTGGGGAAAAAAATGTTTTTAATGTTTGTTTTTTTAAATGATTTGAGAGAGAGAGACAGACAGACAGACAGACAGAGAGTAACATCGATGAGAGAGAAACATGGATCAGATGACGCTTGCATGCCCTATCCTGGGAATTGATCCCACAACCCAAACATGTGCCCTGAGCAGGAAGCAGCCAGTGATCTCTTGGTACATGGGAACAACACTCAACCGACTGAGCCACATGGGCCAGGGTGGAAAATGTTCTTAATATCTCAGGTTATAAAAATCAAATCAATTCATTTAAAGTGCTTGAAAAAAATGCCTGACACACAGTTAATGTACAATAAATTATTATTACTATTCATATAATAGTATAGGCACTCAATGAAAGTCAAATGAATAAAATATTAAAAAATGACTCTCCAGTATGTGATATAATCACCTTTTATATTAGAACATGTTAGAAGGGCTCATCTTACTAAAAAAAAAAAAACATGCACACACAAAAACAGAATTTTGAGAGGTGAATTAGGGGTAAACAAGGCAGGTGAGGTTTCTATCCCTATGAGCAGCAAAAGAAAACTTCAACTATCCATGAATAGGCCAAACATTTTATTTAGCTAAAAGCCAACCATGTAACAAATACTCAAATATCTTAAATGACAATTTAATCTCTAAAGAAAGAAACAGCCAAAAGAAATTACTACTTTGGACCAAGTTGATTACAAAAAGCATTGACTGATAATGTGAAAATGTAAACGTTGCAAGTGACCGTGATATTTTTTAAAATTTATCTTTATTGTTGAAAGTATTATAGATACTCTTTTTTCCCCATTGACCCCTTCTAACCTCTACCTCCCCCCAACTCTTGCCTTTATCACCCTTTTGTCGGTGTCCAGGTGTCCATTAATTATACATATATGCATACAAGTTCTTTGGTTGATCTCTCACCCTTCCACTCACCCCCCTGCGTTCCCTCTGAGATTCCACAGTCTGTTCCATGATGCCATGTCTCTGGATCTATTTTGTTCATCAGTTTGCTTTGTTCTTTAGATTCCAAATGTGAGTGAGATAATGTGATATTCATCCTTCTCTGACTGGTTTGTTTTGCTTAGCATATTATTCTCTAGGTCTCTCCATGCTGTTTCAAAGGATAAGGTGACCGTGTTGTCTTGAATTTTATTTTTTCTGAGGATAAAAAAAGACTGGACATCATGAATTGGGTATTCTAGACTCTGCGAATGCCTTCAAAATGTTTGAGGAAAAGATATGCATTATTCATAGCATAAGACTCTTAAAGAGATTATGATTCAAAATGATTATGTTCTCAAAAATACGGTTTTGAGTGAAATTGCAAGTAATAAAACGAAGAGGAAAGTAGAAAGAATACTAAAAAATGTAGCTACAGATATTTTAATAAAAATAAAATACAACTGAAAAGTATCCTTATATATATTATTCATTGTCTTAGTCAAACAGTAACAGGAACAGGAAATAGACAAAAAGTATTGTCAAATGAATGAATGAAAAAACAAACATTTTATATAAGAATGGTAAACCCAGTAAGATTCATATCAGGGAGATTAAGCTCCTGAATGAGTTGAGATTTGGGGGGGAAATAAAATACCTAAGTAGCTTATGGATTATTTGGAGCATGAGAAGGCCATAACTTTGAACTGATGATATAATGATGATATAAAGATAATGTTTTTCAACCTCCAAAACTGAGGCTAAACACTATAGAGAGAAATTTAACTTCAATGAAGCCAAAGACTTTATAG
The DNA here is from genome assembly GCA_027563665.1 of Antrozous pallidus. Lineage (NCBI taxonomy): Eukaryota > Metazoa > Chordata > Mammalia > Chiroptera > Vespertilionidae > Antrozous > Antrozous pallidus. Next base: position 71,734,620 of record CM050517.1, on the reverse strand, counting down.
GTCAGCACCTATCTGTCTAAATAAATTTATATCTCCTGACAAAAATGGAGGAAGAAAATGCTATTTTGCCTAGGGAGGAGACCAGAGGAGGGAGTGAGGAGGATGGATTGGTTTGATATGGTATAAAGCTTCAAGGTTTCAGGGATCTATTGTGAATAGGAATTATCCTATTCTGTTTGTATTTTCAAATGATCAACTGTTATAAACAAATGAAAATTATAGGCAGACAGATTTTAAGTTAAATTCAGAAATTTTTCCAAGAATGTCCTAAGCTGCCACTGAGAAAACAAGATTCTCTTTAAAGATTTAAAATAAATGAAAAATTTGTGAGGTTAGTGGTCAGACTACATAATCTTAATATTTTGTCAGGCTATGATACTTTTATTGTATGCATGAAATAATTTAACTACTTTGCACTGAATGTATCATTTGGGCAAATGAACATGGAAATATATTTACAAATTAAACATAGAATAAAACTCAATAACTTGCAAATAAAAATCTGATTTAGTAATTTTTCCAGCTTTCTAAATCAGTTGAAAACGTTTTAAAACTTATAAGTACTCCAATATATTAAAGATTCCCAATTTGTCTCTCAATTTTGTATACTCATCTTCTGTGCCCCTCTCCTTTTGCTTCCCAATACACACACACACACACATACACACACACGCACACACACACACGCACACACACACACACACACACACACATTCTAATCACTATAAAGACTACTAACTATGACATTTCTTCAATTCCCTCAATCTCTTCTCTCAGACTTAGGTTAAAAAAGAAGGATCTCTGTCCTAACTGGTTTGGCTCAATGGGTAGAGCCTTGGCCTTTGTCCTGGAGGGTCCCAGGTTCAATTTGTCAAGGGCATATACCCGGTTGCAGGCTTGGTCCCCAGTAGAGGGTGTGGAAGAGTCAGCTGATCAATAATTCTCATCATTGATGTTTCTATCTTTCTCTCTCTCTTCTTCCTCTCTGAAATAAATTAAAAAATATATTTTAAAAAGATAAGGATCTCTTATCCTTTGAGACAACGTGGAGGGACCTGAAAATTAGTATGCTAAACAAAAATAAGCCAGTCAGAGAAAGACAAATGGCACATGATCTCACTTATATGTGGAATCTAATGAACAAAATAAACTGATTAATAGAACCAGGGGTATAGAAATATATAACAGATTAATAAATCTCAGAAGAAAAGGGTGAGGAGGGACAGAAATAGATTAACCAAGTAATTTATATGCATTGTCCATGGATACATAAAATTGGGTGGTGGCCTGGGGCTGATTGGGAACTGGGTGGAGGGGGGGGATGTGGGAAGAAGAAAAGGGGACATCTGTAATATTCTCAACAATAAAAATTTTAAAAAACAGGCTAAAGTATGCTGCTGGAATATCTCTTGACATATAAGGAAGAAATAGCAAATCTGGGAAAGAGTAGTTTGGTATTTTTTTTTAATATGTCTTTATTGATTTCATAGAGGAAGGGAGAGGGAAAGAGAGATAGAAATATCATTGATGAGAAAAAATAATTGATTGGCTGCCTCCTGAACAACCCCAAGATCAAGCCTGCAACCCAGGCACATGCCCTTGACCTGAATCGAACCTGGGACTCTTTAGTCCGCAGGCTGATGCTCTATCCACTGAGCCAAACCAGCTAGGATGAGTAGTTTAGTATTCTAACTTACTTTGAAAAGCTAAGATTCCATGCTACTACTCTTCCTGTCAATAGAAAAGGACCCCATGTGCCCGAAGTAAACTCTTTGTCAAAAGCCAGAGATCATGAGTTTCCTTTGTTGTGGAAATCCACAGGACCTAATATTATCCCTTTATGAAGGTAACTGGTACTCAACAAATGTTGTCAAACGCATAATTTCCTGAAAATCTGCTAGAAAGCACTTTAGAGGAATTTGTCTATATCTTGGCTTCCTCATTTTTGAAGGTTCCAATGGGCTTTTATAAAGGGACATAAAATAATAAAGTTATTTATTAATAATCATGCTATGACTGAAACTCATAGGATTAGAACTGTCCTACTTCATTTAGGTTACTGTTAATGACTTTCCTTTCTGATTTCCTTAATTACAGTTCCATATGTAACACATTCTTCAGTTATGGTTTTTCTTGATCTAGGTAAGATTGGAAAATTTCTAATCCACATCCTCTTAAAAGTCTATTGAAAGCTTAAGGAAGAAGGGAGGTGGGGATGTGTGTTTGGGGTGGGCAGGGTAGGTCTTAATGTGATGGCCTACCTCCAAACTCTTACTTCTGCTAGATAAGTTCCGTGTATGCTTCATCTCATAGTTTCCACAAACTGTCAAGGGATACACAACACCTATCATCTGAGTAATTTGGTTCTTTTACTTGATTTCCACCAAAAACAAAACAAATAAACTAAAAGAACAGTTCAAAACTTCTTTTATGTATGGCAGATCTCACAGTAGTTTTTGGAATAACGGAGAGAGTTTATATCATAATACACACACAACTCAAATCTGAGTATTAGACATCCCTCCTCTGCAAATGTCCCTTTCCACTAACTGAGTCCAGTTCCCAAGAACTTCTACAGATGTCCTTCTGTCCTCCTTCACCCACAAATTTCTTCTTATTTCTTAAACAGAATGGTATGGTAATGTTAACATTTATTAGAAATCCAGCAAAAAAAAAAAAAAAGTCTTAGTCATCTCTGACATTTCCTTTGATTGAATCCCCTATAATGAAGATTGTCCCCAAATCTAGCTTTTTAAAAAAAAATCTCATCTGAGGATATTTTTCGATTGATTTTAGAGATAGTGGAAGAGAGAGGGAAAGACAGAAACATTGGTTGCCTCCTGAACGCGCCCTAACGAGCTCCGGGGGGCGGGGGGTAGGGGCGAAGCCTGCAACCTAGGTACACGTCCTTGACTAGAATCGAACTTGATCAAACCTGGGCTCTTTGGTCCACAAATCGAGGCTCTATCCATTGAACCAAATAGGCTAGGGCTAGCTTTTCTTTTAAACATAATTCAGAATAAATTCTTTATCTTTTCTGCTACCTGTTCTCTAGTCCAAATCCATGAAACTACCCCAGCTTTACTCTGTCCTCTGCAATCCACTGCCTGACCAAATGCATGAAGACACATTTTCTCAGATTGCATCTTTGCATAAAAACTATCCAGCAATTCCTAACTTCCTAGTCAGATGTTTGAACGGCCTTTTATACCCATACCTGCTTTGTATCTTTCTAAGTTACTTTCCTGATACAGACCTCACAACTCACACAAAAACTCACCCCTGCCTGTACCTGTACTATGTTGCTTTTGCTCTTGATATATTCACCATCTAAGGCCACCACCTTAATATCCTTTTTTAAAATTCAAATCCTACCCAGAAACCTAACTAAAAAACGACTGACTCCAAAAACTGTACACTTTAGTCACTAAACAATACCACCTCCGAATCCTATAATACACATTACTTAAGAAGCTATAACCTTCTTATTGACTAAATCTTTGCATCCCCAAAACTCATATGTTGAAGCTCTAACCCCAAGTGTGGCTGTTTTTGAATACAGGGTCTCTACGGGAGTAATTAAGATCAAATGAGCTCAGAGGATGAGCTTAGATGCAATAGAATCAGTGTCCTTAAAGAAGAGATACCAGATAGCTCTCTCTCACCCTACTCGCATTCACTGAAGAAAGGCTATGTGGAAGCACAGTGAAAGAAAGCCAACTGAAAGTCAGGAAAACAATCCTTATAAGAAACCAAATCAGCTGAACCCTTGATCTTGGGCTTCTAGTCTTGAGAACTGTGAGAAAATAAATTTCTGTTGTTTAATGCCCAGCCTGGCATTTTGCTATAGCTGTCTGAGTGTATTAACACACTTCTGATACCTGAAGCTTCCCAGTTCTAAGCCTTATATTACTCTTGTAACCCCAATTAGTCCAATGCACAACAGGGTATATGCCATAGGGGGGAAATGTGTGTCAAGTGAAAAGTATAGGAAACAAAAGACAATGGTCCATTTTAATACATAATCAACTGCAGAATCTCAGCATATTACAAAAGAAAAAACAATATTTTTCCATCAAGCTATATGTATACATCTCCATCCCCAAGCTGAAACTTTAAATAGGAAAAAAAATTGGGCATGCCATGACAAAATATTCAGTGTTATTACACATTCTAAACAGTTATTAAAATTATATCAATAAAGGAATAATTCATAATTTGGACAGAGGAAGCTGAATATCAAAACAGCAATATCTTTCTACAAGCATAGTAGATGACATAATCTGCAAAGAAATATTTATAGCCACACAGCACAGCACATAGTAGAACCAAAGTCCAAAGCCCTATGTCAGTGCTGTGGGCTCCCTCTCTGGAACTTAGGACAGTGGGTAGCTCTGAAAGGCACCCTGGTCTCCTAAGCTATGCTCTCACTGCTGCTCTGATGGCCAGAGTAAGGAAACAAGAGAAAGCCAGACACGTTTGAAAGCCTCTCAGGACAGCTTTCACTTTGGTAAACATATATGAAGGGCATACACTTTGGCACTCTTGTGGAAAAACTGTCCATAGCCTGCTGGTGTGAGCCATCACACAGCCTATTCCATGGACATCAGGTTCAAATGTATTCATCAGTGTCCCCAGTGCCTAATTTACAGTAGAAACCCAATAAATCATTGTTTCCTACACCAACAGCACAGTACCCACTAGACAGTTATACACAGGACATCAGCACTTGCCTAGAAAACTCTTCTCGACATTGGAGACCATGACAATCTGAAATTAGGATCTCACTGAAGACATTTCATCTGGCAGATCTAGTTTTGCTGTAAAGAAACTACTTCCCATATGTATCTGTAACTTATTTATTCCTCTCCCAGATTGCTGGCTGACCATAATAAAGTAATCACTGTGATGTGGAACAGATCTTGCTCATAGACACCCTCCTGAAGCATGTATGATAAATGATCACAAGGCTGTCGAATGGTAGAAGAGTGAAAGATCATCCTTAGTTCAGCTCCATTGTAGAGATGAGAAGACTGAATCTGGAGACTTCAAATAACTCACCAAAAGTCACACAGGTAAATGAGTGCCTCTCATTTATCCAATAATTCCCTTTTTGGTATGAACTCAATCTTGGCCTGCCTCCTTCCTCTCTCTAGCTCTAGCCCTTATTTCACTAGACCCCATTTTTTATTGTCAACTACAAGGGAGGTGATATAACCCAGGCAGTTATCTTCCTGAAAGCAGATTCTCACCGGAAAACTGGCACTCAGTGTCTTGGCAGAGAATGTGCTAAAGCTGGAGCAGAGAAGTGGCCACCATCTGGACAGTGTGATGCTTGGTGCCAAATGGGCCCCAGCCATGAGGAAGGAGGAGAAAGGAAGGTGTCACCCAACTGCTCACATTTATTTTCACTTTGAGGGGATTTGTTACTAACCATGCCATTTGAGTGGAAGCTGCTGTAGGTGGTTCTGATGGCTGACAAACATGTAGGCAAGGATAAAACAAGGTGAGTGGTAGCCAGGCAATTTGCAAATGATTTGTGAGCCAGAAATTGTTTGATTACTATGTATGAAAGAAAAGAATGCATTTTTGAAGAGTAAAACTGTGTAAAAGTTTATCACCATTTACTCTTCTCCCTTTTTTTAGAAGAGTAGTAAGCATAAGGATTTCCTGACATCCCTAGAAAAAGAGCTTATATTTAATAATACCCATTTACTTGCTAAATTATAATCATAGTAATATTTTCCTATGCTACAGCTGTGTCTCACCTATGAAAACCATACCTAGGTGCATAATTATTTTCAGTGGCCAATTAGCAGCATCAAAGTGGCTACAGATGTTTTCTTCTTAGCGATCCTTCTTTTCTATATACATGCTGCTTTCGGCAAGAGTTTTCAAGTAGTGTGTATTTTAATTATTATAGTCCATGTTGATTAGGAAGGTGACTCGAGTGAACAACACCATTTTGGAGACATGGGTGTTTTAAAGTGTCTTCTCCATTGTAACCATTGCGTTAAATGTTTAATAATGTAGCCACAATACATCATCTCTATTGTCTGGAATTTGTGAGTTTGCAAAGCCCATTCACCTATATGGTGCCATTTCAATTTTGACAGTGATAGTCTAATGATTATATTCTTAACACATAGAAATACTAAAAGGCTTTTCAAATAGAACTCCTTCACTAAGAAGCTCTGTGGCAGGTGGAGCCACAACTCTTAAGTCAGATGAAAATGAATTTGGATCTCAAGAGTGTCTGTGGCCCAGATCAAATTAGTGAACATCTTCAAACTTCAGTGATAGCAATCCCTGTCCCTAAGACTTACGTGCATTCAAATAAAATAATAATGGGAAGATCCAGGGCACAGTGTAGGGGCACCCATCTATGTCCTTTCCCTTCTCAACTAACTCCAAGCCTTGTGTTGTTGTTGTTGTTGTTATTATTATTATTATCATTATTATTATTATACTAGAGGGCCGGTATATTTGTGCAATGGGAGGGAGGGTGTGTCCCTCAGCCCAGCCTGTACTCTCTTGCAGTCTGGGAGCCTTCGGGACATCAGTAATGCTGCCCGGAAGGTGGAAGAGGCTCCCACCACCACTGCTGCACTTGCCAGCTGTGATTCTGGCTTCTGGCTGAGCGGAGCTCCTCCTAAGAGAGCATACTAACCACCAGGGGGCAGCTCCTACACGGATTGTCTGCCCCCTGGTGATCAGTGCATGTCATAGTGACCAGTTGTTCTGCCATTTGGTCGATTTGCATATTAGCCTTTTTATTATGTAGGATAGTAACTAGAAGCTGGTGCAGGAATTCATGCACAGGTGAGGTCTGTCCAGCCCTGCCAGGGGAGGATGGGGGGAGGGAGGGCAGACAAGGGGACAGGCCACAGGCAGTTCTCAGGCAGGCCCCGTGCCCTGTTTGAACTCCCAATTGAGGGTACAATTTGCATATTAACCTTTTATTTAATAGGATGCTTCTTTCTTCCTCTTTTTTGTTCTCTTTATGACAAGTGAGGCATTTATGTAAGATTAGAAGAATAAAACCTTTGGCTATGGAACACAGCCATGAGAAACAGCAGATATAAGGAGAAAACTGTTATGATCCAAAACTGAGCTACCAGCCCAATCAACACTATTATTAATGGGATAAAATTGGGATTATACATAAATATTTAATGTATTAAAGCTTTTATCTCCTAATCTTAATATGGTCACTTTCCTTTTATTTTTGTAAAGAAGCTTTTAGTCCCACATCACAAGTAACCAAAAATTAATATTTCTTCTCTCAGTTTTGCAGTGATTTAAACTCATATTCAGTAAAAAGCAGGCAACTCATAACCAAAATGCTGAACTCTAATAAGCTTCTTCTTCTGAAATGATTTTATTTGTCACTGCAGTAATATAAAATCTAATGACAAAGCCAAAACATTGCATCTGGTACAGCTGATCCATGCAAAGTCTGTTCAAGCTGGAATGATGGCTGCAAGGCAAAATCCTTAGTGCTTGGAATATCCTTTTGGTTCATCAGGATTCAACCTCTGTGAAATAAAATCTGATGTCTCTCATAGTTAATTCTTCAGTCAAGGAGAAGTCTCTGCATCCTTGCTAATAGGAATCTATTTGTTACACTGGGTCTTTCTTTGAACACAACCAAGGCTGGATGATCACATAATTTCATTACTCCTCAGCAGAACTTAAGTAGGACTCACAAACTATAGGCAGAGAGATTTCCTCCTGTTTTGTTTGGTGTTTTTTGTTTTGTTTTGTGGGTTTTGGGGTTTTTTTTTTTAGGGGGGTGCTCCTACCCATGCCTTATGTTTTTACCATACAGAAAGCGATATACTAACTTAACCCTCCTACCCTCTCTTCTCTCCATCATTCCATCCTTTCCACTGCAGGTGCAGCCCTATTTCTCCTACTTCATCATCAAGATAAGACTGCCCCCAGTAGCCTGCAATCTGGCAACCCAAGGCACTGAGGACATAGGAACTTGTTTTATAAATCCCAATACATATGATGCATCCAGATAGGACAAGCAAAAATTGGCATTTAATCAAGTGACTATTAACTTTTTAACTGAAGTTTACAATATTCTTTACAGCAATAACAGAGTTGGTATTTAACTTTTGAAGGATAAAAGAATTCAATGTTTAATATATTTTCTTATGTATTTTATTGAATAAAACCTACTACTCCAACAGGAAAATACAAAATCCTGATAGGAAAGGAGCTAGTAATTAAACTATGTTTAATTTTAAAAGTGTATTAACAATCTAATTTTGCTAACCATGTACAATCTACTTACATACACTATAAATTACATAAATTTATATTATTTAGGAAATAATAATTATATATTAAGTTTTATGTGATATATATGTGTGTGTATATATATCCTATCTAATAAAAGTGAAACATGCAAATTGACCGTACCTTTGCTATGTTACCAGCCAATAGGAGCAATATGCAAATTAACCCCAACCAAGATGGCAGGCAGAATCCTCCGCCCTGAGCTGGCCATGGGGGCAATGGGGCTGCAGGGGGCCCAATCCCAGCCCCAGCCCCAGCAGGGAATCCAGCCACCCGTCACTGGCCATGGCAGCACTGGGGGCCACAGAGATCGCAATCACAGCCACAAACCCTAGCCATGGTGACGCTGGAGTCGGGGGGGGGGGTTGCAATCGCAGCCACAAACATGGCCCCAAGCCCAGCCATGGCGGTGCTGGGGATCACAGGGGTCATGATCACAGCCACAAAACCAGCAGGGAGGCCTGCCCCCAGCAGCCCTAAGCCCTGCCATGGTAAACCTGGGGCTGGGAGGGTGGGGTTGGATTGTAGACACACAACCGCAGGCCTGGCACCCAGCAACCCCAAGGCCTGAGGCCGAGGTGCTTGGGTTGCTGAGGAGTATGAGTTGGGGCAGCGAAGACACAAACCCACAAGAAACCTGTGGAAAGGGAGATAAACTATCATAACTTTATCTCCCTTTTGACAAAATGAGAAAACTGCCCCTGGATTATTTAGTGCTGTAGCCAACACCTTTCTACAAATACAGGGTAATGTTATGATCACTCCCAGGAAGGTCTGGTCAGAATACCCTCTCCAGGGATAACACTATTGTTGCAAATCATTTAAGAGAGGAAACAAGCTTTTGTTGGGTTTGTTCTGAAGGTCAGAGAACATGCCACCCCAACATATGCTTTGTTGTTATGTTGTTGATCTTGAGCTGCAGATGCTTGAAAAATAGGAAATGCATGTGGAGGATTTCACTAAGTTTCCTGATCTCCCTAAAATTAGACCCCCCTAAAGGAGCTTAAATGTCATAGATCCCCTTTATGGGAGAAGTGTCATCAGACAGAGAAGACTGACTCGTCACAGGACAGGAGAGTAGAAGTTGACATCACACCCAAACTTTGTTACAAACTATTTCCCCCACCCCATTCATCTTTCCTAAATATCATTTACTCTCCTCTGAGAGGTCTATATCTCCCGTCCCCTTTCCCTAGGAAGAAGGTATTTAAATCTGCATTCTAAGCCTCCTTGGGGAGTTACTCATTTTTCCCTGGGATCTCCCACATATACACGAGGTACACATGTAATGAACTTTTGTTTGCTCTTGGTTATCTGTTTTTCATTACAAGGGCCTCCACTAAGAACTTATAAAGATATAGCAAAACTATTTTTCCTCCTCCATAATTCTATCTTGGGAAATCAAGTCCCCAGCTGAACAATGAGGTTGGCTCAAGTACCAAGATCCTGGCTGATGAGAGGGAAGCTTCTAGGGATAAGTCAATGATATTGGCATCAAAGTGGGATGGAGGGCACATACATGGTTGCTGGTGGGAGTTCAAAGTGGTTCAACATTTTTGGAGGATGATTTGGCAAATTCGATAGATATGTTCAAGGTACATCCAAGAGTTTTCTTCTAGGAATCAAATCTGCTGAGCATAAGGCCTGGTCAGAACCAGGATGCTACTGCGGGCTCCCCTTTCATGATAGGAAAACCTGGGAACATCCTGCATTTTTAGGACAAGGGCGCATCCTAGCTAATAAAAGATAACATGCAAATTAGACTGAACATTTTCCAGACCACCTTCCAGATGTCCTTCCGGACATCCTTTCCCAAAAAGCCATGTTGACTGGGCCAAGGCAGAGGAGGTTAGAGGCAATCAGGCAGGCAGGGGAGAGCAGTTAGGGGGACCAGGCTAGCAGGGGAGAGCAGTTAGGGCAAACAGGCTGTCAGGGGAGTGTAGTTAGGGGGATCAGGTTGGCAGGCAGGTGAGTGGTTAGGAGCCAGAGGTGCCAGATTGGAGAGAGTGCAGGCCAAGCTGAGGTGACCCCCTTCCCATGCATGAATTTCGTCACTGGGCCTCTAATACATATATATATATATATATATATATATATATATATATATGTCAGAGAGCTCTCTCTCTCTGTGTGAAAGAGCCCATGTATGTGCACAGAGATATGGAGAAATAAATTTCTGTTGTTTAAGCCACCTAGTTAGGCTTAAATGACAAGATTTTTCCAAAGCAAAATCCAGGGGGGAAAAAAAGCATTTTATGTGCTTTCTCATTTGTAGTCATGAGACATAGCAAGAATATGAAACTTGCTTCTCTTAGTGTTCAAAATAGAGCATACCACCTGGGATATTGAAGTGGGAAATCAACAAGGGGGAGAAAAGAGCAAAAGGAAAACATGAACATTTCATGAGCAAACATGAAAGCTATTGCAATCTAAAATTATTTTTATAATGGATAATATGCTATATAGCGTGGGAAATAAGAAGACAAAAACACACCATGTCTTGCTATTCTGGAGGGGAGAGCAGTTGCATTTGCTCCTAGAGTTGTCAAATGTGTTCTTCTGTTACATGGATCTATACCAGGCAGCTAGATACTGTGGGCTGACAGTTCTATTGATAGACCTGAGCAACACACAGCAGTCTGTCAAGTTTCACATTTACATCTTAGACTCTAATCTGTTTCTTTTTTCCTTCGTGAAACCAAATCTGTAGCAATTAAATAATGGGTCTACATGACATTTTAATATTCCAAGCATTGATCTATATATAGCCAGAAAGGGAAAGGGAATTAGCAATGACCTGCTCGAGCCAGTGCAATGAGACGTTACATGAGTCAGTGCTTCATCATTACTTTAAGGAGGTGCCGCTGAATCTGCTTCATTCCTGAGTCCATCCTTCCGTGACATGCTGGTGAGCCTTTGTCTTTGATTTCTGGAGGACACAGACTCTAAAATACTTGTCATTATCTGGGATTTTGTTTCATTTTCTGTGAACTTAAGGCATCCCTGAAATAGAGTCTGTTTTTAGCTGTGGGATGACATGGTCACATGTGCACAGTCTTAGATAAATCAGGCTTTGAAAGACAGAAAGAGGCTAAAGGAAAATGACTTTCCAGATCCTCATCCATTTGAGTGTTTTTGAACTGAGGCCTGCAGGTTGAGAATGTTTTGTCTAAGTGATTTAAGAAACCATAACAAGGAATTACCTCTTTGAATTTTTACTTTACTACATCAGATCTATAGCTTGCATACATGAGGAAGTTATGGCAGGGTCTGAAAAACATAAAAGTTAGTTGTATAAGGCCTGAGTCCAATTCTTTGGCTTTTCCTCTTACTAGCTACTACTAATCATAAAAATCTTTGAGCCTAGATTTTCACATTTATATAATGGTAATAAAAACATCATTTGATTATGAGATACACAAAATATATTTCTACATACAATCAATAAAATAGAAAATTAAAGTTATAAAATAGTACAATTTTTCTAACTTTATTGGGGAATAATTGACAAATAAAAATTACATATATTTAAGATGTACCACATGATTTAATATGCATATACATTATAAAATGATTATCACAATCAAACTAATTAACACATCTGTCACTTCACACAGTTAACTTTTTTATGATGAGTGGTAAAAACACAAAGTCTACCTGCTTAGCAAATTTCAAGTACATTCTTGCTATGTCTCATGACTACAAATGAGAAAGCACAAATTTCAAGTACAAATTTCAAGTTAATGACATTATAATGTCATTAACAATAGTCACCATTATTATCATGATGCACATGAAATTTCCAGAATTTATTCATATTAAATGGAAAGACTCAGTGTTATACAAATTAAAATATAGGTTTAGCAGTAGTCCAATTAAAATCCTCCCCAAAAAGTGATATAATTATTCTAAATTTTCTATTAGAAAACAGCAAAAAATCTAAGAAATTTTGTAAAAGAAAACTAGTAATGAGAGTATCCTATGCCAGATATTAAAACATTTATAAAACTACAATTAATCATATGGTGTTACTAAGCCCAGAAATTAATGAATAGATCTTCAGGACAAAGGGCTTTGAGAAAACATTAAAATACACAATAACAACAAAAATTCAACAGTTAAGTTATTGGACGGGCAAACCCAAGGATTAATGGATAAGAATAAAGAGTCCAGAAATAGATCCACACATATAAGGACAATGATTTTCAAACAAGGCACAAGTAATGTCAATAGAATAATTTTAAAAAAAATTAAGCTTACTAGAATAAGTGTGCATATACTAGAGCTAGCGGGTGGGAGTAGACTCAAAGAAAAGAAAGAGATTATGGAAGATGAAGGAGCTCCCATCTGGCTAGTAAAAATATGGAGAAAGCCAGAATAAAGCTTCTCAATGGACCAATCTGCCTGTGGCATTAAAATGTCACTGGAGAAAATTATTTTCACTTGAACTTCTCTCAGAGAGGGACTACACTATTATATTTAATAGGGACATAAATTTGATGGCTTCTTGAGGTGGGGAAAAGTGAGACATTCTTCCCTCAGCCCAGGCTCAGTCCTTGTAATAAAAGAAGGCTGCTGTGCTGCTTTCTAAAAAGGGAGGCCCTGAGACCTCCAGAGCTCATGCTCTGCTGAGTGAGGTGAGCAGGTCTGGGCCAAAGCAGAACTGCAAGCACTAACGGAAGCAATGCTGAGCTGGCACCAGCTCTTCCTTCCTCTGGAACCATTATCCAAACATCCAGCCTGCATGGGGTGATCCTCTCTTGGCCTCCATTAGGAATGGAAATTACCTGTCTAGTAGCAGGGGTAGGGTTGGGGGGTGGGGGGTGGGTTAGGCTATCTGAGGAGAGGATGGGAATGATGATAGATTCTGTGAGAAAAGTGGCACCGATAGGTAGTGAAGATAGCAACTGTACATGGGGCTGATAGAAGGAGGAAAAGGGAAAAGCTTCTCTATGAGGTCATCTATTACTTCCCTATCTTTCCTGTATTGTCTTCCATTTTGCCAATTTTTCCTGCTAACTTCCTTTGAAACTGTCTTTCTCCCTTTCCTCTTTCTCCTCCCTCTTCCCCCTCCACCTTGCCTTTGGCCTTATCTTAGCTCAACACTCCCCTGTAGTACTGCTTTGCTGAGCTCTGCAGGTGATCTTATTTGATCTCATTGGAAGGATATCATGCTTGCAATTGCCATAGGGGGAGGAGGGGAAGGGATGATATAAAAATTACTATTTCAATAATAAAAAAAAATGGAGTTTAAATTACTCAAATTTGTTTCCCTTTCACACATACGTATTTTTTCTCATATTTTGCTCTAGAGAACTACAATCAGTCCCTTTCAAAGACTTTCACTTATCATAGGCACTTCAGTTAATCTAGCACAAAAAAAGAAAAAAAAATCAAGCACTTTTCTTTAAATATACATATCTTCAAAGTAAGACATTTCACAGGATAATGACTTATAGTTAATGACCTGTAGCATGCTTGGTCCATCAAATCCTCCCAGCTGGTTAAATGTTCCCTGAGGAAATGCCCAGTGTCACAATCATTATTGACTAATTATTCCAGCTTTCCAGGATGCTTCTGTGCTTTTGTGACATCACACCTCCAACATCTGTGTTTGGCTATCCACTGACCAAATGCTGTTGTCACATTTCAGATCCTTCTAGACTAATATTGAGTGGTGCTGTAGTTTATTTTCACACAATTACAAACAAACAAGGAAAAAGGAATGAAAATATATATTAAAGAGCAATTTTCCATACACTGAAGACTTTCTCTCTACCAAGCAAGTTAAGTAACCTCTTTTGAGCTATATATCCTCAACTCTAAAATGAGAATAATAGCAAAACTGTTATCATTGGAATCTTGTCAGAATTAAAAGACAATGCAGCCCTGGTCAATGTGGCTCAATTGGTTGGAGCATCATCCCATACACCAAAAGGCTGAGGGTTCCATTCTCATTCCGGGGACATATCCAGGTTGGAAGTTGAATCCCCAGTTAGGGCTTTTGTAGAAGACAACTGGTCAATATTTCTTTCTCACATCAATGTTTCTTTCTCACTCTTCCTCTCTTTAAAACATTAATTTTTAAAAAGGACACTACAGTGGATAGAGTGTCAGCCTTCGGACTCAAGGGTCCCAGGTTCAATTCCGGTCTAAGGCACATCCCCAGTAGGAATATGCAGGAGGTAGCTGATTGATGTTTCTCTCTCATCGATGTTTCTAAATCTCTCTTCTCTCCCTCTCCCTTCTTCTATGTAAAAAATCAATAAAATATATATTTTTTAAAAGACACTACGGAGGAAGCATAAAGGACAGCATATGAGACAATATTTATAAGTGGTAACTGTTATTTATCATTTTTCTTGGTACAAAGGCAGAAGGCCCACAACATGGGTATAGAAAATTTTCTATTTACATGATCACATCCATTCCAATATTTTGGGCTGTTTAAAAATAAATCCAGCCGAGACCGGTTTGGCTCAGTGGATAGAGCGTCGGACTGCGGACTGAGAGGTCCTGGGTTCGATTCCGGCAAGGGCATGTACCTTGGCTGCGGGCACATCCCCAGTGGGGGGCGTGCAAGAGGCAGCTGATCGATGTCTCTCTCATCGATGTTTCTGACTTTCTATCCCTCTCCCTTCTGCTCTGTAAAAAATCAATAAAATATATATAAAAAAATAAAAAATAAAAAAAAATCCAAAAGAGATTTATACAGCACTCAGGGATTCTAGTTCTTAGTGGGAATATAAAGAAGAAAGGGAAGAATATCAGGACAAAGTTCTTTCTTTGCACACTTATCTTTTGAAGGTAAAAGTGCTTACCCAGCTGAGTTTTACATCCTCTATGCAATTGACACATTCCATTAATTACAGCTTTTAAAAACTTAGGTTTATGGATTATGCCGTGTTATTATCCAAAAGACTTTGGGAGATAAGATGATAATATTGTCCCCATTTAACAGAAAAAAGGAATAGAAACCAAGACTTGACTTCCCTAAGCTAAGACTGCAGTGATTAATGCTCATTCAATGCTGTAATATGACTTGGTGCTCATTTCAATTACATGGTGGTCCACAAGCCAACAGAGTAAGGATGCTAGTAGGAAATCTCTGAATCCCCACCCATGTGCATACTAAAATTCATTGAAAGTGAAGAATAGAAAATAGCATGGGGTTTTATATTTCCACCAAACTTTCGCTTTTTTCTTTTTCATCAACAACCATCAAACATGGCCACTAAAAGTGATGAGTGACCCAAATGAGAAATAATGAGATCAAGGTTCTGATAAGCTTTCAGACACTGATTTGTGAACTCAGATCAAAGAATTAAGATTTCACAGTGATGAGTTGGTGCCTGAAAACCTGATGTGGAGGGCAGCATCATGGAAGCCAGAGTGGAAGCTGGACAGGTATCTGAAGTGGCCATCGCCCTGTGGAGACTGCAGCCTGAGGAAGGACAGGGTCCTTCAGAGCTGGAGAGCTGTCATGTCTGCACACCCTCCTCATATCCTTCTCTAATGTCATCAACTTCACCTCCCTGAAATCTGGTAGGAGAAATAATAGCCTAGAAACTGAAATGTAAGATTCAAGCATGTCTCATCTAATGGGATCTCTTAGGTGAACCATTATAAGTCAATGGCCTGAGCATTATTTTTAATTTTCAAAATCTTATTACAGCCTTTAATAGGATTCTTTTGTAGAGAAAAATGATTCTGTGCTTTTAAGTTCAAGATCCTTGCTGCTAGCTAAAGTCACATAAGTGTAGTAAGTTATAAATGTGAAAATGTGGAAGTAATAGACTTCTGATGGAACCACGGAGCTGTATATATTTTTTAAATCTTGGGAGCAAAAATATACAGCTCCCAGTTGTTATAAATAAAATCACAATATTTTACTCTTAGGATATCATTTCAACATTTTAAAGCCAATGCATTGAAGGAAAACCCATTATGAAATTTTTATGTGTTAATAACTTAAAATAGTGGCATTGTTAGTTTCACTGAAATGTTTGAATATAGCCTTTCCTTTAGAATATACTCCATATCTAAATATCAGGTAGGGTCACAAAAGAATTCTTTTATAGTAAAAGTCTTGATTCCCATTTCAGTTTCTATGTGGAACTCTTGATGACTTGAAAGAAAGTGCAAATGAAATGAGAAAATGAGGTTTTGTCCCAATTTTGGCAGGAGAATTGTGAGGTATGAATTTTTCAAACAGTGAAAAGCATATAATTTACTATTGTAAATATTTGGAAAATTGGGATCTAACTTACTTCTATTAGATGCTAAAGTTTAGAGAGAAAAGAGACCTCAGAAGAGTATGCTGTCATTAAGATTTTTGCATTGTTTATCACAGTGATTTCATCGTTAATCTTGCCATGCCAAACATGCCCTTAGCTGAGAGATACTGGGCTAGGAACAAACTCACTTCCTATAAACTGATGCGGCTGCTTGCTGCACAGAGGAGCTCATACAGATTCTAGAAGCAGGAGTAGGATTTATTTGATATCCTGGCAGAAAAGAACCTTTCATTTAGATGCTCAGATCACATAATGGGATTTGTCACACAAAAAAAGAAAGGAAGGAAGGAAGGAAGGAAGGAAGGAAGGAAGGAAGGAAGGAAGGAAGGAAGGAAGGAAATAAACAAAAAACAAGAGTGGCACCAGAAACTGTCAAGATAAAAGCAAAGAAATGCAGATTTCATTTTATATCCAGGCACGCCATCATCTCATTTCAATAGGCCCAATAAAACCAGACTGGTTATACATAGCAACATATAAATTTTGACAGTTGATCAGTCTTGTGGCCCATGGAACGCAACCTTTTCTGTCTAATAATGTATCAATAGATAATGTATGTGTGTGTGTGGGGGGGGGGGGAAGGTTGCTTCTTTCTCATTAAGAAGAAATGACTTTGTATTCTCTATTCCAATAACAGCTTTATTCAAGACACTTTTTTGTTTGTTTAATCAAATTAGAGGAATGACACTAAAGGAGTATGTGGTCTGGGTCACACAATGTAGTCATGAAAATAAGCCAATACTGTTTCTAATTTTGATCCTGTCCAATTGAGGCCATCCCCTTTGGATAACCACACAAACTATCTCTCTCTCCCAGATGTGAAATTTTGTAACTTTAACCGGATTTTTCAAATCACTGTGTTCTAGCTCCCTAGATAACACTGTGTTCCGTGCAGAATTTATATTCAGGGCTTACATAAAGAAGCAGCCACCTATCTAAACAAATGGAAGAGGTCACAAGAGTTGCTTTTCTTGGCCCATATGCAGAACTGCGAGGACCAGATGCCAACTTGTGGGCCAACCTTTGTGAACCTAGACCTGCTTATTCCTGAGCTGTGCCAGGAGGCCCCTGAAACAAAAAGTTGGAAGCTTTCTAAATGGACTACTGTGTCCTGACTGGCAGAAATATGCTGGCAGAGTCAAAGGCCTGGAGCTGTATCTTATCTGCTCTCAAAGGAGCGACTTACCATTTATGAGAGATGCTGATTAACTCCCCGCCCAGTAAGAATTAAAGCAGAACTGAAAAAATCTATAAAGAGACATAAAGTACTTTGTTCTGAGGACATTTGAAAACATTAACATTGAGAGAGAGAGAGAGAGAGAGAGAGAGAGAGAGAGAGAGAGAGAGAGAGAGAGAGAGAGAAAGTTTCATTGACTGTCAAGACCTAGGAACTTGTCATAAAAATTTACTCTGGAAAATCAGTCACTTTGAATATAGAGTCCTTTCTAAAATCAGCTTACATACCACCTCTCTGAGCCAATTTAGATTTCATCTTTACCATGACTGAGACCATGACTTTGATTCTGGCTATGAAATTTTTGCTTAACATCAAAATGCAGAGAATGTGAGTTGGGCACAACAGTATAGGATTTTATACTAAAGTTTAAAGCCTTTAACAAAATCCCTGTCCCATGCAGTAGAAGAAAGTCCTAAATTGATGAATTATTTAAGGATTTCTTCAAAGTAGTAAGAAGGAAAGTAGAAAGGATGGGAAGAAAGGGGGAGACAATAACACAAAAAGTGGTATCTCAAAATTTAAAACAAATATTTTAAGAACAGACCAAAAGTAAAAATAATTTGAATTTAAAAACTTTATATCAAAGAGTCACATTCAACAATTTCCTTCATTCATCTTAGGCATTTTCAAGCTCTTCTCACTTGGAGCTCCTCAGAAATTTAAGCCCTAACACTCTAGGGTACTAATGAGTGAATTAACTTTTCTCCTTGACATCTCCAATACTAATTATGTACTGTCCTTGAGAGAACCAATAAATAGTGATTCAAGTAATTTTCTATTTATGTGAATCAAATGAAGAACACAATCTAAGTGAATAATTTTCTGAAAAGTTCTTGATAAACACACATTTTTTCTGTCCCTCTTCTCTTCTCAACCCTTCATCCCCAGTCCCCACCTTTCTCTTTTTCTCTCACTCTTCCCTCTATTATAACTAACCTAAATAATTAATTCCACACTTTCAACCCAAGGGCTTGAAAGCTCTTTATCCCTATAACTTCTCCCCTTTAAGGGTGCCTCTTCTCAGACACCGTTTCTGACTTCTGCCAGGCTGTTCAAAGTGCTCCCTGTGTGCTTCCATCTCCCAAAGTACCCTTTGCCTCCTTCTATTTTTAGTACTCATCATTGCATTATAATCAACTGTGGACTTGTCTCTTTTCTTCCTTCCTTGCGTTCAGGAAAAATATCTTCATTTTTAAAATTCCCAGACTGATGTACTTTCTAAAATAATAGGTGGTCTATCAGTGTCCAGTGTTTAAAACATTTATCATATATAATAAAACCCTAATATGCAAATCAACCCAACTGTGGAGAGACTGGTGGAATGACCAGTCACTATGATGCATTTGCCTCCACCTGAGAGGGAGGCAACTAGCCGCAGCAATCAGGGGGTGAGGCTGGTGAGCAGGCAGAGCCAGGATGCCAGCCAAGGACGGTGTCAATGGGGAACCCCCGATTGCCCCATCCATTGATCACCCCCAGAATCGGCCCTGATTGCCAGCCAGGCCTAGGGACCCTACCCTATATATTGGGAACAGTCTCTTTTAGTTAAAAATTAAAACCTGGCAAGGCTACTCTAACTCTGATAAAACAGGATGATGCAGTGATGACATGCATGGACTCTGGCTTGCACGTTTTGTGGTCAGCCCTAATTCTGACACTTAGAACTGTGTGACAAAGCCAATTACTTAACTTCTCTCTGCTTCAGTTTTTCCACCCACAAGATGGGGGAAATGGTACTACTGCCTCAGAAGGATCATGTTATGTACTACTTTTTATAATCTGGGCAAAAATATGTAGCTGCTCATACAAGATGCCTTTTACCTGTATGAAAAGTATGATCACTGGTGCATGCAGCATCCCAGATTGCTAGAGAGATGTCTGACTGCCGGTTTAGGCCCTTTGGAGATGGGGCCTAAATCGGCAATCAGACATCCCCTGAGGGCACAGGCCAAACTGAGGGACTTCCCCGCCATGCACAAATTTCATGTACTGGGCAGAGAGAGAGAGGGAGGGAGAGAGACAGAGAGAGAGAGAGAGAGAGAGAGAGAGAGATATATATATATATATATATATATATAACCAGTCTAAAATTATGTTAATGTAAGCAGAAGCCATAATCTTGTTTGATATCCCAAACATTTTTGTCTGTTATTGTCAAACATTTTGTTTTTATTGTTTATCAAAATGATGGTCCAACTCTATTACAACAAATTTCAGGATTCCTTAAGATTTATTTTGATTTATACACATATTTGCTCAGTGAATATTGAATGAGTGAATGAATGAATGACCAACTGAGTGAATGAATGAAACATATAGAAGAAAATATAAAAAATAACATATTGGATTATAAGTATTTGAAATCCTTTTTAGAAAATACTTTTTAAAAATATATTTTATTGATTTTTTACAGAGAGGAAGGGAGAGGGATAGAAAGTTAGAAAGATCAATGAGAGAGAAACATAGATCAGCTGCCTCCTGCACACCTCCTACTGGGGATGTGCCCGCAATCAAGGTATATGCCCCTGACTGGAACTGAACCCAGGATCCTTCGTCCGCAGGCCAACACTCTATCCACTAAGCCAAACTGGTTTGGGCTTTAGAAAACATTTTTGTTTTATATTTTTATAATTTAACTAGAGACCTAGTCTATGAATTCATGTACAGGGGAGGGGAGACAGTGGAAGGTTAGCTAGCAGGCCCCAATCTAGTTGTATAGATGTGCTGAGGTAGCAGCAAGCAAAAACCACAGATAGAGTGCCCCCAAATGCCCTGAACACTAGCTATACTCTAAGGCGGAAATACAGCTCTACTTCACTGCCCCTGCTCAGGCAGCCTCACTCTCCTCAGGGTGGAGTTGCTGACAGACAGGTTGTCTCTCCTACCTCAGCCACACGTTTTCTCTGGCTTCACCCTCATGTTTTCTCTAGGCTCCACCCCCAAACATGATAGGTAGCTGATTTTGGCCAATGGTGACACTCCGCCTTAGGAATCAGCAGTTGGGAGCCCAGAAAGGTGTGGAACCAAGCTAGAAGTGGCTGATAGGGCAGGACAAGTGGCATGCACAGTGCAGTGGCAGAGGTAAAATGGCGGTGGTGCTTCCCCCTTCTTCCCCCTGCGAGCTACTACCCTGTCTCAATCAGCATCAGGGTCACTCTCCTCCTACAGGCTTCCCAAACCCAGATCCAGAGCCTTAGCCTGAGGGAAGGGGGAGAAGAAGGGGGGGGGGGGGCGGTGAGGACCAAGGGAAGCTGGCTGTGGGAGTGCACTGACCACCAGGGGGCAGCTCCTCTGCATGGAGCATCTGCCCCCTGGTGGTCAGTGCGCATCACTGGTCATTCTGGTTATTCCAGTCATTAGGTCATAACAGTCGCTTAGGCATATATATTTTGTAATATTCAATTACAAATTTGTTATTTGTAATTTTCTATAAACATTTCTATCTAAAAAGATTTTAAGGTCCTTGGTAGCTTGGACCATGCTATAGATTATTTAATACCATCAGAATTCTAAGCAGAATGATTAGCATAGAACAGGTGCTCAATAAATTCATTAATAGCAGCATTAAATTGAAATGCATATTAATTCTCTTTTGGAAATGATATATTGAAAAGCTTCACATATAAATAATATTACTAGGAATATAATATATTTTATTGTACTAATTTGTTTATGTGAAAATACCTAAAATTTTGAAGGATGAGGAAATGGCCTCCATCTTGAATTAGGCTAAGCTATGAGACCTAACCTAGTTTTATAAATACGTGATGGGTTCCTAGCTTCCCTATCCCACAGAAGTCTAGAAAACTCAAAGATCATGAAGATGCCTTGTGTTTGTGTCTCTTAATCCAGAATAAAGAAAAAGTTCACTAATACAATAAGTGAGACAAAAAATGGACATACTTATTTGTGATTTGTTCTTATTGAATTAGTTGTTATTGGGAAAGGCAGTCAGGCCTTTGCTATCCAGTCTCTTGTATGGGTAGCAGAGTGAAGAGGCTTAGTTATCATAATCTGTGCTTAAGAAGCTGTCCTGAAGGAAACACCTCACCCAGGTCATTAGTAGTTAGAGAAATTGTTTGAGACAAGAAGAAAACAGAGCATGGCTCTTTAAGGACAAAGCTAGAAGCAGATCAAAACTGCATGAAAAAAATATACCAAGAGGTGATACGGATCTTTAGAGAAATGAGGGGAGATAAAAAAGAAACACAATAATTACCTATCTAGCTTAATATAAGCGGAAAAGGCATCCTCTTAGATACCTGGGAAATGGTATGGATCAGGACTTATAAAGGGAGTATAAGCCCATGTCTAGTTGGTGAGCTTGTTAAATAATTGGGAAGTAATACCTGTCACATTTTCATTTGCACTCTAATGAGCATGACAAAGAGGAGATGGTATTGTCTATATGCGGAATAATAAGGTACAATAATATAGGTAGAAGAAATTAGTTCTTAGAAATGAAACAAAGGTACTAAAACTTTAAAGTAACTATATATCATGCCCACATATAAGACCCTCATATTTTTGTTTTTTCAATTTTCATGTTTGTTAAGAAATTTTTTATGTTAGTTAAGGAAACATTAAAAATAAATAAAATATGCATGCCAATAACAAATTAGTTAAAATAATTAGTTAGGAGAGAAGTTTCTAACTGTAAAGAGTATTTTGCATCAAATATATTCTCAAATAATGCTTGCTATTTTGATCATTACAACTCATATCAGATTTAGAAAATACAAGTTAACTATGACATGGAATTGTTAAATTACATTTTCAATAAATTGCACTTATAAAAGTTCTTCAGTTTTTCAAAATAGTGGAGACAAAATTGATGGGAAAAGTGATGGTTAAAATAATGAGAAAAGCAAATGGCTTTTAATGGGTAACACTTCAAATGTCTGGTTAAAGAATTTTGCCTTCATTTAATAACTAAAGGAGCTTAAAAAAAACACCTTTAAGCAAAATTTTGCACAAAATAGGTACTTTCATTCAAGAGAACCAGATAAGTTCATATACCAACAGTTCACTGAAATCTGCAAGAACATCAGTTTACTTCACAAAAATCATGGCACAGTTAAGGCATTGGAACACAGACCTGGAACCAGGACATCTGAGTTCAGGTCCCTGCAAACCCACATTCTAGAAAAAAAAAAAAAAAAAAAAAAACCTTGGAAAAGTCATTTCATCTCTCCATGCCTCTCTAGTTTTCCCCCTCTCTAAGATGGATAATAATAGAGCCTGTCTCCTGGGATTTTTTTGTGAGAATTAACTGAGATAATACATGTAAAACACTTAGTAGTGACTAGAATATAAGTGCATGTAAATATTAGTAATTCATATCATTGTATGGACATAATATCGAAAAACTCTTTTTATACCAAGTAGAGGATTAAATTAATCGGAAATGAAGATTTTATCATAGAAGTTCACTGTTACTTTCCCCCAAATGTTCATTTCTCACTTCTTGTCCCCTGAAAGGCTGTCTCTTCTATGAGCCAGGAGAACTTGAGAGGATAAAAAACTGAAATGGAAAGTGAATTTAATGAAATTCCAAAGAAAAATTGATAAGCATTCTGAAAGAGAAAAATGATGGGAAAGAAAAAAAAAAAAGAAAGATAAAACGGAAGGTCTGCTGCCCAGGGGACAGGAAGCTCCTGCATTAAGGAGAAATCCATCAGAGTCTACCTCCCTTCCTGGGCCCTCCCTGCATGTGCTCGCAGGGCGGCATCCATGCGCAGAGCATCCATCTGGAAGCATGCACTCGCCACCCAGCACCGAGACCAGATGGCACAGCACAGAGACTTCATTTCTGAGTGCAAACGACTTTGCAAATCAGAAGATGAAACCTCCCGAGAAAGCACAGCTTCCTAACTGTAGAACACATACCGACGTCTCGGACCCACAGGTCAAAAACGTCTCCCCCTAAACTGCTGCCTCACTGAACCTATGGTCTCATTCTCAGAACACACTAGAGAAGCATTAGCGATGATGGCTCTAGATTCAGACAGAAACTGCAGCCAGGAAATGGGAGCACGCGTAGAAACGGTGACTGTCTGGGATCTGACCGCACACGGCAAAGCCCCGGGCGAAGGAGTTCTTTCATTGAGAAGTATTTACCCAACGTTCATCGTAAAGCACAAAGGCTATCCTGGGTTGCATGCACAGTGAACAGACAGCCTCTGTCTTCGTGGTACTGACATTCTAGGTGAGCGAAGAAACCATCTCAAAGCAAGTAAATAGGTGGATAATAGAACATCACCTGGGAAGATAGATGTCTGGAGATTACAGGGAAGTGTAGAATAGTGTAGGCACTTTGGAAGACAGTCTGGTGGTTTCTTACAAAACTAAACATACTCTTACCACACAATCCAGCAATCGTGTTCCTTGATATTTACCCAAAAGAGTTAAATTGTATGTCTACTCCAAAACCTGCTCGTTAATGCCAAAATTTGAGAAGCAACCAAAATGTCCTTTAGTAAGTAAGTGAATAAGTAAACTATAGTACATGCAGACAATGGAACATGACTCAGCACTAAAAATAAATCAGCTATCAGGCTGTAGAAAGACACTGAGAAAAATTAAATGCATATTACTAAGTAAAGAAACGACAATTTGAAAAGGATACATACTGTATGATTCCAACTCTATGACATTCTAGAATAGGTAAAACTATGAAAAAAGTAAACACAAGCAAAAACAACAGTGCTTGCCAGGGATTGGACATGGAGGACTGAATACATGGAACACAGGATTTTCAGGGCAGTGAAGAGTACATGCTATCATAACGGTGAATATACGTCATTACATAATTATCAAAAAAACATAGAATGTACATCACCAACCGTGACTCCTAATGTAAACTATGGATTCTGGGTGATTATGAAACTCTAATAGGCATGTTAATAATGGGGAAGGTGATGCATGTGGGGGTAGAGGCAAGGAATATATGAGAAATCTCTTTCTCTTATTTCTGCTATCAATATAAAACTGCTCTTAAACATTGTATTTCATTTTTAAAAAGGCTAAGGGAAGATGTAAATGTGGGGATGATCAGGGTATCCTCAACAGTCAGTGTTTAGAGGTAAGACCACCTGGTCGGTTAAAAAAGATACGGGAAAACAAGGGTTCCCATGAGGAAGAAGGGAAATCAGGAGAGTGTGTCTTCAAAGAGAAGCAAGAACCTTTTCAAAAAGGAGGTATCCTGTGGTTTTTCAGTTTGAGCCAAAGTGCCTGGTCAGGCACATTAGCTGCCCTTGATCTATGTTTATTGGATGAAGTTACTTATTAATTTCATAAATCCAATCCAAATTTTAAGCTTGGTCAAGATCCCTTTGCCCAGCAAACACTTAAAAGCTTTAAATCATTTTGAATTAATGCTAGCTGGAACACCTTTTGGGTATCGCAAATCTAGAGTCCCCCAAAAGTGACAAAGTTTAAACATCTAAACCAGGACACCTACTATCTTCAGTACTATGTTCCTGATATTCTGTGTTGGATTTCCTTGAATTATTAAAGCAATGAAGGTAATTGAGTATTTAGTACATACCATATACTCAGATATGCACTTCATAAAAAGGATTTTTTTCATTTAATCTCTCTGCCCAAAATATGAGTTTGATATTACTTTTATCCACACTTTACAGGTAAGAATACTGAAATAGAGAAGATATAATGCTTACAAGATCAAAATGCTAATAAGAATTGTAGCTGCAGTTCTAACTCAGGGAGTCGTTCCCTGAAATAATACTGAGAGCCCTGCTTAACACAACTTGAGACCAATAGGTATAAGTAAAAAAAGGAAGCTGAGGGTACCTAGTGCCTAAAATAATAAATAAAAGTATAGCCCCAATAAATCAATCAACTCTCCAAAAAGCTTTGCCTTGAAATAATTGATGTGAGTCAGTAAGTGGAGTATAGGTGTATTTCATAATTAGCTATAAATCCCCTTGACACCTTAAATTAAGTGACACTGTGGAAAATGTTAAAAATACATTAAAGTTGAAGGTGACAGCATCAGTCTGAAAGGCAATATTATGACTTTAGATTCCACTGCCAGGCAGGTAAACACTGGCACAGAAGCTGAGTCAAAGCAGGTCAAGTGCTCCTACAGTTGGCCTTGTGCCCCACAGTTGGAGCCATTAATATGCTCAGCACATACCTGGGAAAGGGAGACTGTGTGACTAACAGGCCGATATATAGCCAAGAAGAAACAGGGTACACATGCTGCACAAACAACAGTTTCCCCGAAACTTATAAAGAGAGTGTCTGTTCAGGGGAACTGAACAAGTGTATTCAGAAAGCAGATCAACTGAAGATAAGTTGTAAAATCATTATCTGTATTTTGACCAGTGGTGACAGGAGAAACTGGTGTCAGCAATATTTTCTTAACCACAGAACCAGCCTGCCCCCGGGTAGACAAGTCAGGGACATGTGCCATTTGAACCAGTAAGTTCCATCCTAACTTAAAAATTCAAACCAGTTTTGTTTTTTGTTTTATGTATTTTGTTTTGTCATCATAGGAAAGTCATTTGACTGAATAGTTCTTTCCACAAATTGAGCTAAACTATTGTAGGAGCCCCAAAGAAACAAGTCAGAAGGAAGAAAGAGAAAGATGAGTGATAAAACTTGACAAACCTATAAAGAACCAAGGCAGAGAAGGAGACAAATTGGAAGCTAAGAAAACTGGAACAAAACTTCTCAACATGAATTTGATTTGGCTTGGGGCCTCTGACCCTTTCAGATTCAATCTCTTAAGGTTCTCTTTGTATTTTTCCATTTTACTGCTTGCTCACTACTCCCCCGTCTGACTGAGTCCCTGGTGCTTGATTTTAGTGATTTACCTAAAACTGGCAATAAAAGATGTTTATATGCCATGTCGTTTAGAATAAAAGGAACAGTCGATTATTAGAATTACCAGATGAGAGAGTCCTGATTGCTGGAGCAGTAAGGCAAGGAGTCCCTGTAGAGAGCTGCCTTTTGCAACCACCCAGGCCAACAGAGGGGGAGGGGATTGCCTTGAACCTCTTGAGAAAATTGAACTTAACTTTGACTTGTCAGTGAAAAATAAGGAGTGATTTTATCGCAAGAAAATAACTCAAAATTGGAACAAACCTACACAAATTCAAAGCTGGATTCATAAAATGGAATCAGACCATATTGAATTTACTTACCCAGAAAGAGCTAATGAATACATAACTGGACTTTCATGGTTTAAAATCCCATCAGTACTTAGAAAATGGTACCAGAACACTTACTGAATCTCAGGAGAACACCTGGGTGGGGTGGGGTGAGGGGACTTCCATGACTAATCTCTTTAGTAAGTATGGAATTCTACCTGCGGTCATGCTGAACTTTAAAGAATAAATTCATGTTCATAGAAAAATATGGCAAAAGTTAGCAATGGATATTAGAGATGAAGTTAGGGACTTTTTTAAAGTTGGCTATATATGTCTAAATATTTTCATCAATTGGGGGTAAATGCTAATATCACTAATATTTAAAAATCACAATGCAAGGCTGGTAAGCAGACAATTTCTATGGTTTCAAAACAACATTATCTAATTTGAAAACAAGCTGTGGCAACAAAAATAACAAATACTCAAATGCTCATAGAAACATAACAGTCTGCCTTTAAAATGCAAGGTTCCTGTATTGCCAAGTAAAACCAGCAAGAAAATGAAAAGGCAATATACTGAATGGGAGAAAATTCTTGCAAAGCATGTATTTTATAATGTGTTAATATCTAAAAATATGTAAAATACTCATACAACTCAAAAGCAAAAATAAATCCTATTAAAAATGGACAGATCTGAACTGATGTATTTCCCAAGAAGACATACCAATGGCCAATAGGTACATGAAAAGATGTTCATTGCTAACATTAGAGAAATGCAAATCAAAAGCACAATGAGATACCACTTATCGGAATGGCTGTTATTAAAAAAATCAACAAGTAAAGGGTGTTGGTGAGGATGTAAACTGGTCCAGCCACCATGGAACATGGTATGGAGGATCCTCGAAAAATTTGAAAATAAAACTACACAGCAATTGCACTTCTAGATATTATGCCAAAGGAAGTGAAAACACTGACTAGAAAAGATAAGTGCACCCTCATGTTCAGTGTAGCCTTATTTACATAAGCCAGGCTATGGAAACAACCTAAGTGTCCATCAATGGATGATCAGATAAATTAATTTTGATAGATACAATGAAATATTTTTCAGCCATAAAAAAGAATGCCATTTTAACATTGTGGCAATATGGATGGAACTTAGGGCATTATGCTATAGAATTAAAAAACACCCACAAGCTCGTATATACGGAGAATAGGTTGGTGATTGTCAGAGATGGAAGTGATGGGAGCCAAATAGGTAAATGGGGTCCAAAGGTACAAACTTCCAGTTATAAAATAGGTAAGTCTTGGGGTGGTAATGTACAGCATGGAACTTTAGTTAATTATCATTAATACTATATGTATGCACATTTGAAAGTTGCTGAGAATGTGGATCATAAACATCCTCATCATAAAAAAATGTTTAAGTATATATGGTGATGGATATTTACTAAGATTATCATGGTGATTATTTTGCAATATCCTATACAATAAAAGCATATTGTCCCTTTGACCAGGAGTTTGCTGGGGAGTTTGACCAGGGGCGGGGCCAGCCCAGGGAAGGAAGGGAGGCCCCAGCTGGCAACCAGCAGCTGCAAGGGACCTAGCCAGTACATGGATTTCCTGCACTGGGCTTCTGATATACAAATGAAGAATCATTATGCTGAATGCTAGAATCTAACATGTTTTATGTCAGTTATACCTTAATAAACATTTTAATTTGTTTTTTCCTAATATTTTTGAAATTTTTCATCAGAAAATAATGAACTGCTAGAGAAATGACACAATCAGGCCCTTATTTAACCTTCCAGAGGCCCAGCTTCTTTACACGTAGTTCAGATCCTACTTACACTATTGTTGCCTTCCCTGGATGACCTCCCATCACTCTCACAAGAGAACACAACATTCTAGTTGTTTGAACTGACTTTTTAAAATAATGCATTTGCCCAGCCTTATTTACGGCACTCTCAGTCTCTACGGAAAGAAGTTCTGTTATCCAAAGAGCCTAGTAAAATAATGTGTATATGGCTTGGTGTCTGAAAATGTATTGCCTAATAAATTAAATGGTCTTTAAAGAAAATTAAAAAAAATTAAATTAAAATTATAAAAGAAAAAGCTTTTGAATTTATATTAAAACATCCCTAAGGTGATAATTTTATCTAATATTAGCATGTCAGAATAACTTTCTGATCTATGAAATTAAACTTAGAAATGTTTGGAGAAACAAAACTATGTATGACTCCTTTTGCCATTCTCATTCATTTGTCTCTAAAATATATTAATCTAGTTATCAAACTTAATCATGATGATTATTGAGATCAGTGTGAATTTTAATAGTTTCAAAGCTTGAAGTGTGTTAGGATCATAGTTTATTTACTTTTTATTGAGCCCGTGTTCCCTGTGTGCCAAGCTTGATAGAATTACTATTTGCACAGCAGTTAGAGTATGCAAAACTCTGCCACGCATTCTCTTTTTTGACTCTTTTGGCCACTCTGAAATGTAAGTAGAGCAGGTATCATCTGTGATATTTTACTGAGTCGGAAAACAAAAAGGGATTGAATGACTTGTTCAATGTCACAGAACCTACACACAACAGAAAAGGGATCCAAATCAAAGGCAATAATGCATCTTCCATTTCTCTGGAAGTTTGATTTTTTAACAAAATCCTTAGATTCCAAGTGATTGAGTTCTCAGAATCCTGGGAAGTCAAAATTTTAGTGTTTTCACATTGGAAATGTGAAATCTGATTTTATATTTTACTGTGAGGTTAGCCTTATTGACGGCTCACTTAGTACTTTCTAGACCTTGTGCGTGCTGTTTAACAACACTGCTTCATCACTTTCCCTGAGCTGTCAAACATCCTGCAAACCTGGTTCTTGCAATCTACATGCACGAATGGTTGGACAGATTCTGTGTACAAAAGAAGCTAAATAATAAAATGTGACAAAAAAGAAGGTCAAAGATTACCAAACTAAATTACACTGCATTGTTGGCAGAGTGTTGACTCTGTTAATTTTAATAGTTTTCCAATACATATGTACAACATAAAGGTCATTATGAACAGGAATCATATTCACTAATCTCAACTTACTGTACAAACTGGTTTGCTTGCATTCTTAAAAAATGATAGCTACATGAAATTTGTCAGTCGAGAGGTGGAATTTGCCTCCAAAAGGACAAGAAGAGGGAGAATGACATAAAGAAATAGACAAGGGTGGAGTTAATAGATATTAATTCTCCAAGTTTTTAGTTTTTTCTTGGCATCCTGGAATTAAGAGATAATGGTTGTACAGTATGCCATTTCCTCATTGTGTGATCATCTCAGAGGTTTAGGTAATGCAGAATTCCTTCAGTGGGCTTTGGCTTTCAACTTTGGAGTCCAGAAATAAGTTGTTTAAAATATCTTTTATGCCTCCTATTAAAAATTATAATTAATTATTCCATTTTCCTTGCTAGTAATTCCAGTTTAATGTTAATAATTTCTACATTTTATGGGGGACATTTTTATTTTAAGTTATCTAGCAAGTATTTGAACTTTTCTAATTTTAACTTGTAATCCTCCAATTAATAGAGATTGACTATATTAAATATAACATTTCTAAAAGCATTAAACATACATTATTAACAGTTGCTTACCACAGTATCACATAGCTTTCTTTGTTTTTACCCTTTGACTTATGTCAGGGGGACTAATCTATTATTGAAGCAGCAAGCCAACTCCAGCTTCCATTAATATAAAATTAACATGACATTTTACTTAGACAATACATTATTAAAATATTCTGGCACGAAGACAAACTCAAGAGTGCTTGTATTAAATAAACAGCCAAGTTACATAAAATACCTGTAATGCCTTAAAAACATTTTGAATTGACTTTTCTCCACCAAAGCTAAGAAGATGAATGCTAATACTTTCCAGCTACTTCTATAGCTAAACAGAGAGCACTTTACCTGGTCACTGACCAGAAGAAGAGTCACCCTATAACCATATATATACACATAAGCTTAGTGGAATGAAGCTAGCAAGCAAACTTGGAGGACTTCTTGGTACCGAGTGTATTTGAGGTCATCCTCTCTCCGAACTCTTGTAATAATAATTCATCTGCACTCTCTGAAGCCACTTTGACTTCCCATCTCCTATTAGAATGATTGATAAATACATTCTAGGTCTCCTACTAGATTGTAAGAGTCATGAAGTCAGGACCCATCACTGACTCATATCTGTGTCCCCACCACCAAACCCAAATGATCAGTAAGTGTTTGTTGACCTACTAAAACCTCATATAAAAGGCTTGAATTATCTGTTTTAGGGCCTCTCCTAAGTGGTCATATTTGCTAGTGAGAATGGTAGGAATGGAGAGTCTTTTTATTGCCACACTACTGTAAGAGCTCTTATTAATGAAAGATGAAATAATCCTAGATAAGGTTAAGCTGTGCCTATGTCTGTTCACTCTCAACTTCCCCCTTTTCTTTATAAGGAGGAAGTGGAGATGAGAAGATGTCTTCTCTTCTAGAAATCTGGGTTACTCCCCGACATCAAGAACACCAAGAACATTGAGTGAAGAAAGGATACATATACCTTTCCCAGAAGATCTAAAGGATTAGCCAACAGTGAGTTGTGCAATATTAAGTGTAGAAATCATCTCACTTCTATTATGAATCTACTAAAAATAGCTTCATATTTTATCCATGTTGTTTCCTCATAATCATAGAAGCGATGGGCCAAATTCTAGTTTTTAATGCATTCTCACAGTTGCTATTCAATTAATCAGCAGCTGTGTTCATGCATTTAACAACGGAATCTGCTACCATGGAAAATTTCTTGACTTGAAGCTACATTTGTACATCTGAAATGTTATTCAAGAAGTACAAATGGTTCCAATATGAAAATATGAAGAAATTGAAACTAACAACCAAAATCCATGGTTAAGAATTTTTAAAAAAAACTTTATAACTCAGCCACAGACTAAGCTGACTATCCCTTTTGCTCTGCATTCTCCTTAGAGCACAAGTAATATTTCTTGAATAACCCGGTTAAGAACAAAGAACTTGCTGAGTCTTCTGGAAAAATTCAGTTTAAGTTAGGAATGCAAACACTTCTTCCACCTCACAAAAACTTGACTGATACTGCTTATCAGTCTTTTCTGCTGAAACTTAGAATCCTTCTCATCACAGTACACAAAGAAACCACTATTGAAAATTTTATTTTTGTGCTTAAGATAAAACTTATTTGTTCTAGACAAGTTCTCATCTTTCCCTGAACTTGTAAAAATTCTAGAAAACTATGAACCCTCTTCCCAGAAAAATTCACATATGCAAAAAAAAATTATTTTTACACTATACCCAGTAGGTTGGCACTCCCAAAGTTTACCTATTAATCTTGAGATCCACTGACTCAAGGAATAACCTCTGCTCTAAACCAGCATTTTCTATAAAATTTCAGGAAATAATGAAAAGTATGAATCATGAAGAGTACTTGATTTTTCACTTTTGTCCTCAAATTCCCCTTCACTTTCCCTTCTTCCTCCAAAAGACATACATTTGCTTAAATATTTAAGACTTAAATCAGTTTCTAAGTGGTTTTCAACCAAAGAATGAGTCAAAATCCCCAAAAGTAGGTAGGTGTATCTTAGCATTGATATTGTCTGAGGCACCTCCCACAGAGTCCCATGGAGTGGAGAAAACCATGTGGGTGGACAACACAGCAGGTTTGTGAGGTTAGTGTAACAATTGTAAACCACCAGGTAAATACTTCCCATGGATATCAAATACCTTATTGTTCATTGTTGTTGTTTCAAATGCTATTTAGCCTGTGTTTTGGGTTTTTTTTTTTAATGCAGTGTTACCCTAAATTCAGATGTATCATCTAAAAGCATCACAAGTACTTCAAGAAAATCCTGCTGTTTCCTTCTTGGGACTTTCATAAGACCATGTCCTTGATATAGAGGTGCTAATTAATCCATTAGGAATTTATAGGTAACAAGCAAAGTGGGGATCCATGGACAAGTAGATGTGATAATCTTATGCTATGCAAATTATGTCCAAGTGGTTCAATAAAATATGGCTCCCCTTCCTCATGATTAGCTTCCTGACCATAGTGCTCTATTAAGGTTCATCTCTATTGACTTTCACATGGCATGCAATACTATGTTTTCAAGTTTATACTATAAATATTGACACTATTGTTCCTGAGGCATCTTAGAAAATGTTCAGCCATCAATTATATATTCTGTTTTCCTTATTTTTCTTTCTTTTTTTTATTAGTTTTTCCTCCCATCTTACTACCATTCATATATATATATATATATATATATATATATATATATATATATATAAAATCATTTTGTTTTAGAGATTCTGTTTTTCATGTGGTCTTTCACCAAATAAATACAAATAGTGTCACAGGACAAAATTCATTACAATTACTGAGATTTCCTAGTGCCTCACAGGACATCCCTTTGTCACAAGGTAGGGTCACAAGAGAATTCAGAGATTCTTATATCTAGAGATGTTTTAAATTTAGGTTAGATTCTAGGTGGAATTTAAAAAAAATCGAATAGAGAACGTGGTCTTGAAAGCATAGCAGTATTGTGACATGAAAGTGGAAGCAAGGAAAACCCTGACTTGACTGACCATGTGAAACAGAAAAGTCATGACTTTGACCAAGTTCACCTGGATGTGAACAAATTTAGTTCTCTGCTGCCTGATGGAATTGGTGTCTCATGAAAAATAAAACGCTCAAACTTCATAGAAAAATCAAGTAACAGTTTTATAAATTCAAGGTTTTCCCTATGAAATTTCCACCAATTACCTGTAATTTCTAATCAGAATAATATTTCAGGCCCTGGATTACTTTAAGATTCTTTAGCATTTTGTGTCTGTATATATATATATATATATATATATATATATATATATATATATATATGGTCATACTTGCAATCTTTTGGCTTACTTCCCCAAATAACAAAACACGGCAACTGTGTGTCGGTTTCACTCATTCAATTTTATGATATTGCTCCAAACTAAAAGAGTTAGCAAATGTTTTGTAATTTTGGTTTAGAATATTTTGAATAAAGATATTAGAAGATATCTAAACAGATATGCCTGGTGGATAAGCAAAAAAAATAAAAGGGCATGGGGAGGGGAGGCAGGGAACAGTTAGTCTACTCTTCCCCAGGCAAGCTAAAAGAAGACAAGCCACTATGTTTCTTCTTTTTATTTGTTTGTTATTTAAACCTTGCTATAGTGCTTAGCACAATAAAATTGCACATTATAGATGATCAATAAATAGTTACATGTGGAAATAGACTGAAAGAAATAGAATTTAAATACACTGGTACAAATATTTGTTTTCACTGTTTTGGTGTTTTTTGGGTTTTTGTTGTTGTTCTTGTTGTCGTTCTTGTTGTTCTTGTTCTTGGTACTTTGTCATATAAACAGTACTTGTGAATTGTTTGCCTTCCCCAAAGGAAGTTTGCCTTCCCCGTTTACTTCATCAAATGAGTAAACGGGCTAAATCCACATAGTGGGGAATAGTGTTGGGGGCAAGGCTTTGCTTGACTGAAAATCTGTGAATGGCTTCTATATTCCAACTGAAGGGTTGGTACTTTCAAGCTCTAATAGCCCTGGATCCCTCAAATCTTGCTGAGTCTGCTGAGATGTTAATCCACAAGCCTGGCTGTTGCAATGGGTAAAAGGAACATCGCCTTTGGAGCCCCTGTGTTCAAACCTGCTTCATTAATAGTGTGACCTTCAGAAAATTACTCTATCTCTTTAAGCTTTGGGGTCTTTATCTATAAAGCAGGAATAACATTAATACCTCATTAGGGTGCTGTAGATATTAAATTAGATTTTTAAAAATTTTAATGCTTAGCACTTTCCTCTGTAAAGTGCATGGCAGGAAAGACATTTAATAGCCTGCAGCTCCAGATATCATTATGTAAAATGATCAAGTGCTATTCTTTAAATGTCTCAGGAATGACTTTATTGAATGTTTGATGTGGAAAAACAGTATCTTCTTCCATATTATATTATTATATTATGTGCCTTATATTATATATATTATATTATATATATTATATTATATTATATTATATTATATTATATTATATTATATTATACTATACTAGAGGCCTGGTGCATGAAAATTCATGCATGGGAGGGGGTTGTCCCTCAGCCCAGCCTGCCCCCTCTCACAGTCTGGAAACCCCCAGGCATGGGAGGCAACCGATGATCAAGGAAAGTGACGCCCCATCATATCTCTGCTGCTGCCACTGCTAGCAGTGCAAGCCTCAGCTGGCCCTGGTTACCTGAGCCTCGAGCAGTCCTAGGTAGTTGGGCAGCCACCATCCAAGGCTTTCCTGTGCCTTGGGCCGGCCCTGGGCGGCTGAGGGGCTGAGGGGACTGGGCGACTCTGGAGGCAGGAGCATGGAGTGGCCGGCCCATTGGGGGGTGGGCCTGGGCATTCCGCACACCTGCCACCCTGGCAGGGCTGAGGGGACTGGGCATTGCCATCTTGTGGCTATGGTTTCCACCATTTTTGAGGGTGCCGCAGTCAATTAGCATATTCCCTCCTTATTGGCTTTGGGAGCTGCCATCTTTGTGATGGCAAGAGGGTCAATTAGCATATTTCCTCTTTATTAGATAAGATTATATTATATTATATTTATTATATATTTCCATACATAACATATAATATTCCAAGTTATTATCCAGGCATCCTCAAAGGTATTCATAAATTATTATTCAGCAGATTATCATTAATCAGAGTCATTGACCAACACTCCTCTGTCTGTGTGCCATGCTGTGGATCATGAGTGAGCAGATGGGCCCCCTGTCTTCCATGAAAACTACCTACAAACATACTATTGCAACTGAACAACTGAATGAATAAATAAATTAAAAGCAAAATAAGTGGAAAGCATGAGAGCAACATGGAAGCATAGGGCTCAGCAAAGGGAGGTTATCCCCTAAACAGGTCAGCTTACAGGAAAGAAAAGATCTTAACATTCCCCCAGCTGGTTTAGAAAATATACAAGGAACAAATCATATATGATTTGACTCTAATAAACTCCTTTTAATCCCTATATTTATTTCTGTATACATTACGGACATTCAAGAAATACCAAGAAATATTAAAAAATCAAACATACTGCTATATCACTAATTATTTAGGAACATATATTGTGTTTTTTTGTATCTTTTTTCTGGGAAAGTGTTGAAAACTATATAAAACAGTATGCCAATATAAAGCATTATTATTTTTATTATTTCCTACAATTCAGCAATCTATATGCACATGCCAGGGGCTAAGAGTGTTTTTACAATCCGGAAACAGCCACAGATGCTATTATTGCCTGCTTCTTTGCATGTATATCAGAGGTTGGCCTCATTTCTTAAATGTGGCAGCTACATAATGGCAAAGAAACTATATAAAAAGTGAAACTCACTCAGCCTTCCAGATGTTCTTGTTATGTGACACCAAACAATGGAGTAATTGATTGATTAACTGAGCCTCCACTCTGTATTTGGATTTTTGGCATTTTGTGTCATAGATTTAAATTTAACCTGACAAGTGTAGCATCAGCATTTTATTCTTTCCATAAATTTGATGTTGTCCATGCTAAAAAAGTAGTGTGTATCAATGTTACAATTTGGTTAGATGCTTACTGAGAGCATAAAGATCACAATCCATTGAAAAGCAAATTTTCTTTTTTTCTCAGTAAATTGGTATATCTCTCTTAATTCATATCTTCACCATTTATCAGGTAACCCAAATGAGAAATTAACTCACCTTGTCTTCTCTTCTTTTACATTACCTGTAGTGGTTTGGAGTTCTACCCCATTTTACTATCCTGTACACATTGTCCTATTTCTACCTTGCACTATTGCCTTTGTTTTATAATTTTAGAGGCCTTTCATGTAACATTTAAAAGTACAACTCTGACATTAAACCAGCCGATGCAAACTTGACTCCTCCACTCATTTATAGTGGGGCCCCTGGGAATGGACATTGGGCATTTCTTTAAATCATGTCACCAGAATCCAAGGTGGAAGGCACAGCTATGCTTTGGAAACACATCTAACCAAGAAGGTGATGTGTTATCAGCTTGACTCTGACTTTGCCCAGGTGTCCTTAGGAGTGAGACTATTGATATGTAAATTCAGCCTAAAACCAGGAATGCCCAGGGCCTACTCAAGAATACAAACAATCTCCTTTTATCTTGATTTTTTGATATAACTTCTTGGTATTTTGGGGGTGGGGGGTGGGGGTGGGGTGGGGTGGTATAAAATAAACGTGCTGCGTGAGCTCTGGATCCCTGTCCTGTCTCTCCATTAGAGAGAAGACAGGTTCCCACCCAGCACCCAGCTTTCTTCTATCCTCTCTTCATTTTTCTTAATCCTTGGCTGCCTCCATTCTGAATCGGTTCCATCTCTCTTTCCTTGCTGGACTCGGAAAAGGCAGATCCCCACCATATCTGGCCCCCCACGCCACACTTATTTGCTATGTAACCTGTTCATCTTTCTCACCTATAAAATGGTGGTGGGGGGGGGGGGGTACTAATAGGACCTACATTTTAGCATTATTCTGAGTAGTTGCTATGTGTCTCTTTGAATGTACCTAGAACAAAGTAAATATCACACAACTGTTGGCCATCAAATTCTCTTCTTATGCTGTCATTCTTCACAATTACCTTTTAAAAAATAAATCTGATCATGCTTTCCAGCTCAGAAGCCTGTGAAGGTTTCTTCTGTCTGTAAATAATGTCATTCAAATCTTTCATCTCCTTGTCCTGAGATAACAGTGCAGCATGCTCCCAACACACTCCCTCAGTCACTTTGAGCTTTGCCATGTTTTAAATACCCATGTTCTCCTAGCTTTGCTCATATCATTCCCTTTGATGGAAACACCCTTCTTCCTCTCTATCAAATAACAATACTTCCTTCAAGGTGCAGGTCAAACAATAAGTTCTTAGTGAAATCTTCCCTGAAACAAACCAAACAAGAAGCATCATTCCCTTGTGTATTTTTTGCAGAACTTTGTTCTTATGCCATTCTAGAACTTATCATATTATATCGTCACTATTTGCTTTTGAAACTGTTTCAACCTTGCGTTTGTGATCCTTGAGGACAAGGATCATGTCTTAACTATCTTGATATCTGGACAGTCTAGCACAGTGCCTGACAAATTCCTGGAGCCCAATAAATATATTTAAAATAATATAAAGGGAGTATTTGTTGAATAAATAATAAGCCCTTATCAGAAATTCACTTCTCTCTTTTATAAGATTTAAGTTGAATCCTAATTCCTTTTTTTAAAAAAAGTTTCAATCTGCCTCAGCTCAAATGAATTCTCCCACTTTGAACTTCACTGCTATTTATTGTCATTTATCTGACATTCATAATATATTGCACTGTGATTTCAATTTTTATTTCCATGTATCTGTAACTCAAATGTCAGCTAGGCCACCTCTATTTATTAATATCTACTTAAGTGTGTCTCAAATCCCACTCCTACCAACCCTTAACATGCCACAAGATCTGCTAAATTCCTGGGGAGCAGAGACTTTTATGCTCATAGTCAACTCAGCTCTGAATCCTTTCTTCTGTGAAATTAGTTCAGTGAGTGGATCATCTTTCTCTTCTGTACTTGCTGTTCCTTTTCTGTCCCTGGTCAATTCAGAAGTGGAATTCAGACCATTTCTCTGATGTCTATGAAATAAAACCAACCAAAACAAATAAACTCCACTCATCTAAGATTTTATATAAATGACTGACAACCAAACATTTGGAAACCAGAAAAAAAAATGCATACCACAGCTACAGAAATATCTAGTCAGTTGCTATTTTGCACCATATTTATTCAGAACTCTGTGATTTTATATATATATATATATATATATATATATATATATATATATATATCCTCTTCAAGGATTGAGAAATGTGTATGCCTTGTAATCTACAGATCTGCATTCAATGGTCATTACTGAATAACTGGGGAGACAGGGTAGGAGTCTACATTGCAACAATCCAAAAAGGCAGCACAATTAATATTAAAATCTGGGGATTTTAATTGATTATTTCACTTACATAGCTCCCCAGCTTCACTTCATTTCATGGCTTCTACCTGCCCCTCCTCCCCTCAGGTCCGTCATCCTCAATTCACTTCCCTCCCTCTGAAACACCTTCTAGAAATTCTAATTTTTAAATTCTGTTTAGTAGAACAATTCAATTCCCTCCTGTCCTCACTCTCAAAATTAGCATCATGTCTCTAATTGCATATTCAAATCCATCAAGGTGCTCAGTCAAATAGAATGGTATCTCATTTAATGTAATTTATTCTTAGAAAATTGCTGTGGTTTAACCCAAGATTTGTTTTTCATATATATGTATGCTTTATTCTGCTAGTTAGATTTTAAATCCTGAAAGGACTGTGATAACCCTATACTATTTTGATGCTTCAAAATATAATTATCTTTAAATTCATTCATTCATTCACTCATTCCATAAATAAATATTGAGCAGCTGGTATGTACAAGTTTTACAAATTAAACAGCCACTTTTGCCCTCAAGCTGCTCCTAGGAAGAGGGTGTACACCTATGAACAAAGCATTACTATGCACTGTGGAGTGAGACTGGAGTGCAGACTTGCTTCTGCAGAACTGCAGAAGGGGAAGCTTCCTCCTACATCTCAACCTTGTCTACACTCCAACATTTCTGAAGGCCAAACAAGTGCAGTAATTCTCCACAGCAGAAATTCTCACTCTCTTTGGAAGTAAGAGGAAAACTCTCATTCCCATTCAAAAGGTGTAGTAGAACCAGAGAATAGGGGCTGGGAGCCTGGGATGGGGGAGGGATAGAGAGGGAGTTGTACATGATAATTAAAAACAAACAAACCCATAAACCTCCATGATTCTGATAAAACTGCTCAGGGTGTATGCCCTTTGAGAGTCACTGATGCTAAACTTTTAAGAAAGAATTAAATGAGGACACATTAATTCCATAAAGCAAGGTACACTGAGCATATTTGTGCAAGTGCCAGCAACTAGTTAATGTGTCTGCATAGCAGTCCTCTGCCATCCACTTAACTCACTAGCAGAAAGGCGTAAACAACTTGCTGCAGGTCTGTTTGTAATGGCAGCATAATGAGGTCTCCAGGGTCCAGGGCTGAAAATGACTTGAGATTTCTCGTTGAGAATACACTTGAGTTCCTGTGAATTGGTTTTGCTTTATGCAATGCTCAGAATGAGAAGAAAAAGAAAATCATATCATAGTGATTTTTTTCCCAACCTGGAGAGAACAGTTTCTCAGCTATTTTTAGATCATTGTCCTAAATCCCAAATGCTGTTTTATTATGTCTTTTTCAAATAAAGCTAGCCATATATTGAAAATTATTTGTTAAAATTCTTTCTTTAAAAAATCAGCAAGAAGCATATATTCTCCAGAGAACAATTTACTTTCAAATTTAAATCACCTGATAAAACCATCCAACTCACTGAATCAGAAATGTGTTTCCATTCAGATCAGATTCCACTAATAGGAAGTAGAGTCCAGTGCAGACTAGGGAGGAAACCACAGTTCAAACCAGACCACTAGGTAACTAAGAACTCAGAGAACAAGGTACACATAGAAACACAAAGAATAAACTTTTCCTTGAAAACATCTGGAAGATCTGTAACTCTTGTATACTTGCCTCTGCTGATAACCACTTAGGTCCCCTGCTTGGATTTTAACTGCTCAACTACATAATGTATTAACTCAAAGAAGAACATGCACAAAGCTAAATTTATTAGGACATATATTTTTCAACAGTTACTAATTTATGCATACTCATTCTTGTATAGCCAAAAGAGATACTTAAATTTGATTACAAATGTGAATAATTGCTTTCAAGTTTGGGGCCCCTTCAGGCTACATTATACATGGATACTGAAGTAGAGAATTAAAACAATTTTCCAAGCACCTCAATCATTAAAGGACTTTTATCTACAAATGTCCAAAAGAAAGGAGGAGAAAAAAAGGAGAAAATGTTATCTTGCTGTTCCCTCTGCTTGGAATGTCTCTCTTCCCCTTCCCCTAATATGCATGACTTGCTTCTTATCTTTCAAATCTTTTTTCAAATGACTTCTCGTCTTCCACAAATAGGGAAAACCCTCTCCTGCCTCAGGCTCTATTAGCCTTTCTTGGTGCATTTTTCTCCACAGTTATATATTTTCTTTAGTTACATATGTATTTGTTTATTGTGTTTGTCTTCAATAGAATATAAGCTCCATGAAGCTCATAGCACATGTCCAAAAATATGTGTACAGGGAATAAACGTATGGCGTGAATGATTGGTGTACCTTAGGATGGAGATCTTTCGCTGCTGCACTTGGTAGTGATCAATTCTATGGCCCTTCCCCCTTTTCACTCCCTTTTGAACACAACATTTAACTACTCTATGCTTAATTACCCTCACCCATTAATTCCTATGAAATGTCCTATAGGACAATATATCTTCATACTATAAAAGATAATGT
The DNA here is from genome assembly GCA_027563665.1 of Antrozous pallidus. Taxonomy (NCBI): domain Eukaryota; kingdom Metazoa; phylum Chordata; class Mammalia; order Chiroptera; family Vespertilionidae; genus Antrozous; species Antrozous pallidus. The sequence continues at coordinate 71,693,136 of CM050517.1, read as the reverse complement.
AGTAGATGAGATTTTCAGAGTAAGCTGGCAGAATTAAACTATCAACAAATTCTCTCCCACTATGACTAGAGAAACGTATAAAAATGAAGTAAAACAAGACATAAAAAATAAAGCAGTGACAATCAAATATAAGAAGAAACAGAGCCTTCTTGCCAACTCTGTGAAAAGCATAAGCTGAAGGGAGGGAGGGAAGGAGGGAGGGAGAAAAAGAGAGAAAGAGAGAGAGGGAGGGCGGGAGGGAGGGAGGGAGGGATGGAGGGAGGGAGGAAAAAACAAATGTGTATATGTATGTATATATTATACATACACACACACAATTGATTACAATCCAGAAAGAACACAAAATACGTATATAGAAAATCCAAAGAAAAGAAATATAATATTCTACCTGTCTTCTCAGTATCCAAAAATTTCTCCAGAGCTCCTTTTTTATTTGGTGTCTTATTTTTTTATTTTATTTTTTTTTTTAGCTGAGAACAAAACTACGAAGAGAAGTCAGACTATTCACAATGACCTAAGGCTAAATACATATCCAACAAATTGTATGTATCTAGCAAAACAGAAGACCAAAAACAAAGAAAATATGAACAGAGGAGACATAAAACAAGCTCTTTTGAAAGTGCAAGAGGTCTAAGGTGAAGAGGCCACAAAACCCAACTCCTTCCCAGCAAACAACGAGGCTATAGGTAGAGTCTCATTTTTATTTTATGTTTTTTATGATATGAACAGCAGTCAGGGAGAGGAAGGTGAAGAAGGTACAGTCGGTCTCTATGCAAAGAACAATTTCCAAGATCCACCCCAAGTGAGGTATCTCCCCAGGCCTTTGACATGACCTCACAAAGCTGTGGCAAACTATGGGCAGGGCTTTGGACCAAAATGGAGTAGTGAGAATAGAAGCAAGGCCTATAAAACAAAGTTTCCCACAATCCAAACAAGCTCTCCTCCTCTCCCCGATTGCTCTCACAGCAGAAAATAATCATAATGCACATTACCTGGCCCGTCTGATACAAAAAGGTCTCAAATATATTAGAAAGGAGTTAAGAGATCTCACTCACAGAAACATCAGAGAAAGCAAAAGGTCTTAGAATGCTAACGACAGCTAACATGTATTATTATTGTGTGGCAGGCGCTAAGCACTTGATATATCTATGGAATCCACATGAGAACCCATTAAGGTAGGTCCTATTATTGGTACACAATTCTATACTCAAAAACTCTGGAGCCTAATGTATCTTAAAATTTGAAATTATTTATTTATTATTATTATTATTTTTAGATTTTAGAAAGGGAATAAGGTAAATGTGCCCTAGAAGACATAAAATCCAGGGGTCCTAGAGAAGCACTCTTTTTTTCTCATCTAAGTGACTGTGTATAAAGATCCTAGTCTCTGTACATCACTCTTTTAGACTCTTATTTCTCATCTAATTGACTGTGTTTAAATATTCTAGCCCCTGTATATCACTTTTTTAGATTCTTTTGTGCTATGTCTTAAGCTGCGCTCAGATTTTGTACATTTTCAATGTAAACTTGAAAAGACTATATAATTTTTATATTGGATTTAAGATTTTGTATACCTATATGCATAATCATCTATATGGATCAAACTTGTCAATTGTGTTATTCATATTTTCTGATCATTAAATTTTGCCATGCTTAATCTTTCTAATAGATTATATAAATAATCCAGTGTGATTATAGATTTGTCAGTTTCTCTTTTTAAATTAATTTGTAGATTATGATTCCAAAGCTATATTTTCAGAATTTACCTCCTATTTTCTTTCAGCCTTTATAATCTTTTTGGATTACTTAAATGGAATCTCTTTTCCCCATTTCAAAATCTTGTTTTTTCAAAAAGTTATTTATTCTGAAGTTTTTATTTGTTAGAACACAACTTTTTACTAGGAAAAGAAAGTCAAAAGTTTCTCTTCTGATAGCAACAGGGATTTTTTCCCCCATAAAACTTATTATCCTATGTAATAAAAGCTAATATGCTAAGTGTCTAGTTGACTGGTTGGCTATTCAACCAATCAAAGCATAATATGCTAATGCTAAGGCTGCTCAATCGCTCAGTGTTGTGCACTGAGTGCCAGGAGGCAGAAACTCTCACTGGTAGGTTAGCTTGCAGCTGGGGCCCAGCCAATCAGGACTGAGAAAGTCAGGCTGGACATGCCCTGGAATCCTCCAGTGGTCCTGCCCCAGTTGGCAAACCTCCTGTGTCTCTCCCTGGCCCTGATTGTGAACTGGTAGGGTCCCTCAACCTGACCTGCACTCTCTTGTAATCCCAAAGCCCTCAGAGGATGTCAGAAAGCCGGTTTCAGCCCAATCCTGCAGGCCAGGCCAAGGGATCCCATTGGTGCAAAAATTCATGCACCAGGTCTCTAGTATTAAATAATTAAAGAATCTATTGTTTAAATAAAATAAAAATCTTATACTTTTTTATTATTACATTTGAGTTCAACTAAGGTTTATGGAAGATTAGACTAGTGAGCTATTAATTCTAACTAAGATTAGAAAAGGATTCACAGATTAAAGAACATTTGATCTGTGTCCTAATAAGTGAATAGAAGTTTACCATACTAATAAATGATGAGAGGTTCAAAACAAAAAAGCAGGACTAACAAACTAGGCCACAGATATAATTTGTCTTCCTAAGTGGTTTCAAAATATGAGGCAATATTTTAAACCTAAGAGGCATTAGTAAAAAGTAAGATTTCTAGCTTCAGATGGGGGAAATAAAAGTAAAAGTTTTGGCCCTAACCAGTTTGGCTCAGTGGATAAAGTGTCGGCTTTCGGACTGAAAGATCCCAGGTTCAATTTCAGTCAAGGGCATGTACCTTGGTTGCGGGCACATCCCCAATAGGAGGTGTGCAGGAGGCAACTGAATCAGTGTCTCTCTCATTGATGTTTCTAACTCTATCCCTCTACCTTCCTCTCTGTAAAAAAAAAAAAAAAAAAAAAAAAAAAAAAAATCAGTAAAATATATATTTTTAAAAAGTTTGGGCAAAACCGGGCCGAGCCCTCCAGCATGCCCATGGGGCTGGAGCTGAGTGGTTCTGCCCTTTTTTGATAGGGTATTAGATGTTGCTGCTGTAATTAGGTAGTTAATAATAACTAGAGGCTTGATACACAAAATTCTGCAAGAGTAGGCCTTTGCAACCATAGCAGCTACCTTGATCACTCCTTCACAGGTGAGGCGGCTGCCTTGATCCTGCATCTGCAGCCCCAGCTTTGTCTGGAAGGTCGTCTGGTCAATTTGCATATTATTCTTTTATTATTATAGATAGAAATGAAGCAAAGGGAAGGCCAGACATTATAGTCATGGTCATTGGGGCAGCTTCACCAGGAAGCTGCAACTTTTCACTCTCCAGAGAGCCACCGGTCTATTCCCTATAGATCACTGGGGAAATGAGTCCAACGAAAAGGAAATAGATATATGTGTTGTAAAATCCAAGTGACATAAGGAAAATACTTGCTTGTCAATCTAACTTGGAAACTATGAATTGGCTAGAGGCAGTGGAGCCACTGCAAGCACGAGAAACCTTAGAAGGTTAATATCTGCAGACAAAGAAATCTCTCTCTCTTGCTTCTCTGGGTTTGATCCTGCTTTCTTACAGTTGCTCATGTTCCATCCCTAGCTATGTGTCCCTAGAAGCTACGCGGCCCATGACCATGCTGACCACACACACAATGGATTGCAGCTGGGAACACAAGCTAACCTAGCCAGATGATGGACTGGACTGTGCAAATATGGGGTGAAAATTCTGGTCAATGGTTCTAATCCTAGCTCTGCTAAAGATATGGCTTAGCATTTTCCTTGGTGGGATGGAGGCAGATGGGAACTTAGAAACTCAGATTAATTTCACACAAATAGATACCATTCATTTCCCATGCAAGTCTCAGAAAATTTATTTTCTACTGATATCACAAGAAGCCCACTTCCACCAGCAGCAGGTGGGGATGCATAAAGTTCCTCAGTGATAACCCAGGCTCTTCATAGCCTACCTGAGCTAGTCTCTCCCTTGTATCAGCTGCTTATGATACAAAACTTGCACATAGCCCCTGCAGAAAGTCTTGGAGACTCCAAAAGAGCATAATGCATTTAAACAGATTTTAAAACAGAAAGAAGGGTATAATCTGATCTTTGTTTTCATGAAGCAACACTGGTTGCGAAGGGTGTTGGGGGCAGGGAGGAAAGGGAACTATTTAATGCAGAAAAATCAATCAGAAGGCTATTGCAAGGGTCCAAGAGAAAAATGACAAAGTGCAAAACTGATCTGTAACAGCAGGACTGCCAGGGAGAGTACAAAATCAGAGAATTTTTAGAAGTAGAATAAAAAGGATTTGGAAAAAGATGGAATGCCAGTTCTGAGAGAAAATGTGTCAAAGATGATTCAAATGTTTTTGGCTTTGGGGATTGCATACTGCCATCAACTAAGATATGGAATTCAGAAGTAAAAGTTTTGATGGGACTGTAATCATGAGGTTTTTATAGACCTCTTTGGATCAGAAGCTGAATCTTAGTTATCTTTGTGTCCTCAGCTTCTAACACATCTACTGAAAAGGGTTCAATAAATAAATGTTGAATTGAACTCAATTAAGCTTATTGATTTTTAGTTGTCTGTGGGAAGGTCATCCAGATAGAAATGTCCAGAAGTCAATTTGTCATTTTAGAGCTCAAGAGAAAGGTTAATGCTGGAAAAAAGTTTCAATGCTGTCAGCATATTTACTTTGACTGACATCCACGAGTTGTACTACTATTTTATTAAGACATTCTTGATTAATACTTTCATGATTTTATTTTTATGAATGCTATATGTGCTTAATATATTGTAATAATGAAGAGATATTGACATACCATTTCTTCCTGTGCCTTTAGCAATATATATAAGCCATAAAATTTTTTCTTTCACCAGAAGATTTTCCAATAGGCTCTAAAATAACAACAAATCTAACTTATTACAAAATTATCAGACAATGTGAAAGGAATGCAAGTGATTTAAGAACAAATGCATCTAACTTGACTTAAGTCTCAAGTAGCAACTCATTTCAGGAAAAAAGAACAATCCAAATGATATAAACAATGTTCTAAGCAAATATTGATTGTTCTCTCAAAAGTAGTATCTACCATCCAATAGTCATTATTTCAATTGTTGGGTTAGTTTTTAGCTTTAATTTGCTATGTTCAAGGGAAAAAGAATATGGCCTCTATTTTTAGGTATGCCACTCACATCCTCCCCTGGGTTTATCTTTTCCTTAGAAAGCATATGAGTAGGTTAAAAAACTAAAAACTAAAAAGGTATAGAGCTTTCTTCACAGTTTCCTGTAGTCGTCCTCTTTCACAGTTTCCCGTGGTATTTGGTAATTCAACACTTAAAAGACCTCAAGGGATCCCGACTTTATAACTCTACCAAACTCCCTGCCTGGAGATACACAGAGTTGTTACCTCAATGACCGCTCTCAAGGAAGCCAGTGCTACCAAGAGCTGAGCACAAAAAAATTTATGATGGCGTAGAAGAGAAGCAGGAATTCCCAAAAGAGTGTTCTTTTCTATTTTCGGTTTCTTTCCCTTTTACTTTTCACTGGCAAAAGTAAAGAATACAAAAAAAAAAATCCGTGGAACATGATTTCTCCATGTACCTATAAAACCCTTCAACGCAAAGCTTTGTTTGCTTGTTTCCTATATCTTGCCAATTGCTTCTTCCCTTCCCAATGGAATACTTTGAGGCAAATCCTTGCTATGATATTACTTTATTCATAAATATTTCAGTATATACCTCAAAAATAAGAATTTTTTTAAAAAACATAATCAAAATATCACTATTCTTTTATGCCAAAAGAAAGTAATATCTCCAATGTCATCAAATATTCAGATTGTGTTAGAAGTTCTCATTGTATAAGACATATATGTATCTTTTTTTTTTTTACCGTTGGGTTGATTTGAATATGGGTCTTTTATCTCTATTAATTGATAGATCTCTTATCCCTCATTTTTCTCCTGTCAATTCATTTATTAAAGAAACCAGATAATTTATTCCAGTAGAGTTTATTATATCCCAAGATCTTGCTGACTTCATCTCTATGACATTATTTTACATGTTCCGATAAACTGTAGTTAGACCTAGAAGTATGCTTCAATTTAAGTTCAAACTTGGGGTCAAACATTTGTACATAATATTCAGCACTCTCTCTCTCTCTCTTAGTGATATTATTGGCTATCCATGATCAATGCCTAGGCCCATTACTTCATGATGGGTTTATAATGTGGTAATTTTTTTTTTCATTCTTTTGTCATCTATTAGCTGACATACATCTATGGATAGAAATCTTTCTTCAGTGACTCTATGATTATTCTGAGGACATTCATACAAGCAGCAGAAGTTAATGTTTGATCCTTTCCTCTTGTTTACTAGTTTTCAAAATAATGAGTTGGTTCCCTACAAGCCCTAAATCCAATGACTGACACCCCATGAAAAGAGAAGACACTTAGGCACAGGGAATAAGGCCTTGTGAAGAGGGGAAGGGAAAGCAGAGACTGGAGGGATGCAGCCACAGGCCAAGAAGGCTGAGGAATGCCAGGCACCATCAGAGTCTGGAAAAGGCAAAGGAGGAATTTCCTCCAGAGCCTTCAAAGGGAGCATGGACCTGCTGACACCTGGATTTCGGACTGCTAGCCTTCAGTCCTGTAAGAGTATAATTTTCTATTGTTTTAAAGTTCTTAATTTCTGCTACTTTGTTATGTCAGCCATAGGAAACTAATACAATGAGTATCACATTTCAAAACTGCATTATGAAGTATGGTTGCTTTAAAAGTCAGTGTGGCATGAAGTATAATTAATCCACTCAATCAAATCTGACATCTCAGATACAAAAGTGCTTCTTATCCTCCTTTCCCATAAAGAGAGTCCCCCACCCAACTATCTTGGTTCCTCGTGTCTGAGAGCTTGCGAGATTCGGCAAGGCTGATGGAGTTCATTTCTATGCAGTGTGGTACAGAGATTCCTGCTTGGGAAAGATTGGGATGATGGGAGCACTCTTGAAGCTGCTAAGGGAGTGGTAGTAAATAGTTGCAGATAAAGAAAGCAAAATGCACAGAAAAAGAACTTTTAAACAGAATTATGCACACTCCTGGGAACTTGGACTTGCTATCCATCTTCCAGTTTGAGAATGAGTGTCACCAAAATGAGTCCTACCCAAGATATCTTAAGTCACCAATCCGTTCCTGTTACAATATTTATCATCTCTGTAGCTATACTCACCTAGTTTCTTTATTTTAAAGGGAATGCAAACTAAGGGTTTTCTGGGTGAATTAAATTAGAATTGAAATAGAATTCTTCCTATTTGATATCATTCTTGGATGATTAAGAATAGTTTCCTGTGGTGGAAACATCACTCAAAACTGGATTTGAGACCTGGCTTTGCTAGTTCTTAGCCTTGAAAAAATTGAACAGGTCACTTAAACATAATCAGATGATGAGGAAAGATATAAGTACCCCAAAGCAGTGACTGGTATGCACTAGGCATTTAAATAAGAATGGGCATGGCATACCATGACATTTAGAATGCAGTGATCAGGAGTGAAGAATCGTGGAATTAATTAAACAGAAACAAATTCTAATTCTACCACTCTCCAGTTTTGAATGTTGAACCAAAGTTGAGTTCTCTCAGCCTCATCTTTCTCCTCTAGGAGAAATCAGTTCCTGCCAACATAGGGCTCGTGTAAACATTAAAAAATGTAATCCATAAAAAGAACTTAGAATAGAGTCTGGCACATTACAAGTACTCAATAAATATTTTTGTTGTTATTATTCACACAATGTAATGTTTCAGAGAGATGCTTCAGTGATTTTAAGTTTTGAAATGTTTTAAGATATTGAAATAAAATATTATTTGAGATGCCTTACTTTTAAATATTTTCTTATTGATTTTTAGGCAGAAAAGAAGGGAGAGAGAGAAAGAGAAACATCGAAGTGACAGAGAAAAATCAATTGCCTACCTCCTGTACAAACCCCAACTAGGATATGTGCCCGACTGAAAATCAAACTGGAAATCTTTTGGTGCATGGGACATCGCTCAACCAACTGAGCCCCACTGGCCAGGACTTGAGCTACCTGATTTTTAATTAAATTCAAACTAATGCTAAATTATCACAGGTTAAAATCTGGACTTTAAAATTATGATAATTATGCTAGCAGAAATAAAAGGCAACAAAAAATAATATGAAAATATTTTACCACCAGAATATAGTATAGGGAAGATCTATCCAGCCCATGCTCTTTCCCTAACAGAACTGACGACACAGAATTCATGGGAAGATTCAAGATAGGTAAAGCACAATCTAATACACATTCATTTTATTATTTCTGAGGCCTTGGGAAATGAAGTGTCTCCTGCTTGCTGATGCTTAGTATTCAAACATTAGAGATTTAATCCTTTCATTTAAAAACATATTCTTTTGCAGGAAGACAACATGCTATCAGATATGGATATCTAAATGAAAATGAGGTTATCAGAGGCATTCCAAAAAAAAAAAAAAAGAGTATGGATTCATAAATATCCTGGAACCAGAAAGTGTAACTGTCCACAGGGAAAAGAAAGGTGAACAGATGCTGTGAAGACAAACTTTTCCCCAGCTAAAGCTTCCTCCAGCACTGGCAGGGGGAAAACAGACATTTTTAAAGATAAGAAATGCTTTTCTTTAAAAACAACATCATGTGGTGTGTTTTTTCATTTGTGTAATGGTGAAGAGTAGATTTCATTATAAGTGTCCAAGGGCTTTATTTTTTTTTCTTTCCAATTCTGTCAACGATCCAGACACTTGAGATATTGGCATCAAACAATTCGATACTGTGATAGAAGGCTGTCCTAGTAAAAATGCCTCCAAAATACCAATTTTGGAGCTATAATTTTACTAAGGATGACACAATGAAATGACAACTTTTTAAAATCACCTATATTTAGTCTTCGTTTACACATAAAAATATGTATTAAATTGGCAGGTTTGGTTTTTGGCAGTCAAAGGCAGAGCATCAAAAAAGTATAATTATACAATCTTCTCAAAAACTATTTTGTCGTATAGCAGGTAAACAATGGTTGCTTTAATGTGAGAATTAGTTTAGTACCTGGTTAGGCAAAAGCAGAGATTTGTTCAAGTGAAGGTTAAGCTTCTGAATGGTAACAGCTGATATCTCCTGAGAATATTCTTCATTCTCAACAAAGGGGGGATATGGTTTCTTCTGATACTCTAGATCTATCTGTCTATTTTAAAAGTATTTATAACATTTCAAAAGAAATACGTACTTATTTTTTTTCAATTCCGTACATAAAAGTATAAATTAAAGTATGAGTCTCCCACATCATCTACTCTCCTTTGATTTTGTTCTTCATGTATCCTTTGCATAGGTTACATATGTGGACACATGTTTATGAATAGGGAGATGGACACTGACACAGAGAGACAGAAACATTCGATAAACTGTATTGCTAATGTTACCAAATTCTGAGAGCTGTAACAACAGCTAACGCTGGATCTTTGTAGATGTGGGAGTCTTCTGAATTGGGATCTTTCACCTTCCTCTCAGAGAAGATCAAACCAAACCAACTCTCTTAGGATGAAATCCTGGAAAGCTTCAAATAGGAATCCTGGATATTTATAGCCCTGTGCTGCCCAAGTCAACAGGTCACAGTTCTGGGCACTAAAACCGAAAAGAAATGGCATTAATAGGCAAACCTTGACATTTTCGTGAAGTTCAGTTTAAATATTTACATCAAATTTTAGATAAGTTTCCAACGGTTGCCTGGTTTCTAAGAGTCTACACACCCAACAAATTGCAAGAGGCCTGATGAGCTTCTTGACCTCCCCAAGCGGTGATGAGTTGCCTCCGCTCCGTGGAGAGAGAAGCCCCCGACAAGACACGCGTGCAGTTTTGGGACATTGTTTTAGTCCTAATTGAAATTAGGAGATGCAGAGAAGTGTGATAATGAAAATAACAAGATCAGGGGAGTGTGGAAATTAGCTGACTCTTTCCCCCCACAAAATCCATAAAAGCAGACTAGCTTGAGTTCAGGGAGGGATTGCTGAATTATATGTGAGAAGAGATGTCTTATGGCTGAAGCCATGAAACCGACAAGGGACTTCGCCTCCCGGGGCCTGGAGACACAGGCAGGGATGCTGCTTAAGAATACGTCCTACCCGAAAGCAAACACGCAGGGATGGGAGTGAGTGCAGTGATCATTCATAGGAGCCCAGATTGGTTGCTATGGTGGTGAGGATGCCATGAGTTGTGTGTGAGCATCTGGCACAATGCTGCCTCTGCAGAAGCCCTCAGTGAATGGGCACTGGTGCCGTCCTTCCTGCTTCGCTCTAACTCTGAGCAAAGGGCACCACTGTGCTCATCACTGTGTCGTGGAGAGCAGTGCGTCTCTGGTAATGGCTCTCTGAGTCATTGACAGCTGGGGAAAGCTTTTCCCTGTCACCAGAAACCTTTCAAATGACCTCTAAAGCTGGGAGGCAGATTCGTATCTGCATGCACTAGATTCTAAAGGCCGTGAGGATTTTTTTCTCTCTCTGGTCTCAGTGCCTAGTATAATGGGTGGCATAGTGTATGCCCTTCATAATTGTTGCCACCTAGAGTACCGCGTGGTTAAGAGAGCACACTCTGCAGCCAGGTTGCTTGGCTCTGTATTCTGCTTCTCCCACTTGTTAGCTCTGGGATGTTGGGCATGTTACTTGACGTCTCTGTGCTTAAATACCTTCATCTGTGAAATGGGGATGGGAATAGTTTCTACTTCTTAAGGTTACCACCAGGATTGATGAATTATCTGCACTAATAAAAGAGAACTATGCAAATTGACCACACCTTTGCAACACCCACCAGCCCATCAAGAGTGAGTATGCAAATTAACCCAACAAAGATGGTGGGCTAATGTGCATACAAAGGTGCCCAGCAGCCAGAGTCAGGACACTTGAATCATCATGATGACCAGGATGCAGATGTTCCACATTGCCCCAGCTGCTCTGGCCTCTGGGTAGTGAGGGAAGGCAGAATGGTTACTCCAGGCCCGAGCAAAGGCAGTGCAGACAGCCAGGGGAAGGAAGGCCCATTCTTGTAGGAATCTTTGAGCATTGGGCTGCTAGTTGCATGTAAATTGCTCAGAAGAGTGCCTAACACCTTGGAATACTATGTATTTGCTATTATTGTTGTTACAATAATGATGTCTATGCTGATGACGCCCCATCCCCAGCACTAACTTTAGAAATACCCTACCTCATGAGAACATGCTTTCTGCCACACCTCCTGGTGCCTATGACCCTCTAAGTAATTTATATGATGGTATGCTTGCCCTTTCTATATCTATTAACATATGTATTGTGGTGACAGTTACCAAGTGAGATACTTTCTACCTGATTGCAGTTTTGTTATTTTGCATGAAAAATTGATGCTAAAGGAACTGCCAAGTGACTGTGCTCTAGTTTTCAAAAGGCAAAGTCAAATTCCTTCTTGCTCTTTTGGAAACATCATCTGAAAATGTTTACAACTGTTGACACTTGCACTATATTTAAGAAAATAACAATGTTTTCTAAATTATTGGTTAAATTATATTTATTTATGGCACTGTCTAATCCTAATGGGTTTTAGTATCTAATTAGCCTATTCAAGAATAAGTAAGGCACAAAAAAACCATTCTTTCTAAAAATCAATAAATAATTCACTTGATTACTGGATTTGGCAGGAAAATAACTATGTCATGAAATTGACACGACAAAAAATCATTCTGCCGATAAAAGCAAGTAAGAATACGCCAGTACTAAGCCACAGAAAGAAAAGAAAATATGCCAGGAAGTAGTTTCTGCTACAAAATTTGAAGCTGAAACTCTGTCATGGGCCTCAGCACGAACAGGAGCGATCCTCTCTTGCAAATTCTCCTCATTGCCACCGAATGATGCTATCTTCACCTGTGCAGCAATTCTTCCTGCCCAGGGTTTTTCACAAGCAGCATGAAACCAGCATCTAACATCCCTTTAGTGAGTTGTGTGGACTAGATTTATTTAATAGGACCACTCACAAATGCTTGGGCTCTACCCAACCTGATGTTGTCCTTCGAAGATGCTGAGGGAACAGCAACTCGCTCCTCAAAAAGGTGATAACTGTTGCTAAATTTTGGTTATTCAACTCATTAAAAAAAAAAGCATCCTATTTTTCTTTTGTTTCCTGGAATCTACAATGAGAATTTTTAAAGAAAGAGGGTCAAAGGTCAAAGAGAGAACTCTAGGAAGAGGTCCTTGCTCAGACAGAGCTGGAGGAGTAGGGACTGTGTATCCAGTGAGACCTGCTCAGACTGTAAGCTTTGCCTTCCATACTCTGAGCTACCATGAGCAAATTCACTTGCCCTCTCCAACTTCAATTTCCTCAACAGCAAAAGGCAAGTCAATAGTCCCTGTTGACTGTGGTCTTGTTTTCAGCAATTTCAGGTACCTACAGTAAACCAAGTTCTGGAAATATTAAATAGAAAAATCCAGATATAAACAATACATAAGTTTTAGGTTTCACATCATTCTGAGCAGCTTGATGACATCTCTTGCTGTTCTGCTCTTTTCTGCCTGAAACATGAATCATTTCTTTGTCCAGTGTATCCAAGCTGCATACACTACCTGCCTGTTAGTCACTTAGTAGCCCTTGTAGTTAACAGTTCCACTGGTGTGGTATCCCAGTAAAAGTAATCCTTATTTCATCAGTAAAAGTAATTATTATTTTACTTAATAATATCACATTCATATAATTTGATTAAAGTATATCCTCATAATTGTTCTGTTTTATTGGCTAATCTCTTACTGTTCTGATTTATGAAGTAAATTCTATCATAGGTACATACATATAGGAAAAACCAGAATATACCGTATCTAGTTTGGTAATATCAATGGCTTCAGGTATCCATTGGGGGACTTGGGATATATCTCCTGTGGATAAGTGGAGATTCGTGTTTTAAAATCTATCTTAGGGTGGTTATCAGAATTTAACAAATTGTGTAAGCACCTAGTTCAGAGTATAAACACAATGAATAAATTCTATTATTAAAATCATGTTACAAATATATTTTTTTCTTGGCTTTTAGCATGGAGCAGAGATGCCATTGCTCCTTTGTGTAAGAGGATTAAGCCAAGTTCGGGTAGCCCTTAGAAGTTGCACTTGTGAAATGATCTGGAGTCTGGAGATGACTAGGACACTATGACCTTAAGCTTACAGGGAGGTATGGTCCCTGGACCTCAGAGTGTCCAGACTAGGGGGAAGCCTGTTACATGGGATGCAGTCAGGAGGGCCCAGAAGTCCTATCTTTACTACAATCTTCTCTCACCCTGACTACGAAACCATTGCAAGAGAAGGAAACTATTACACTAATACTGTGGCTCTGAAGGCTTCCAGGAGACTTACAAAAGGGCTCTTCTTCCTTCCAACTTCTTGCCAGCTCTCAAGCCATCACCATGTTTGCAGACCTATTGATGATTCCATTAAACACGAATGTTAAAAGCCTAGAGCAAGCATACGCTTCCAATGTGAGCACCAGATGCATATGCATGTACTTACATGAAAGTAACCTTTCTTATTATTTACTTTATAGATTCTTATTTTATCTATGCCCACCCTAAACTGATGCATGAAGTTAATAATTCACAAGCAGTATGGTGGGAGGAAATGTTATCTTACATGCATCCCAAGTTCAAAGACTAAAAGAGAAATGTGGGAGTACATAGCTAGAAGCACAGCTCTCTAGCTGAAACATGAGTCACACTTACAACACCTTCTTCAGATGATGGAGCACAATATGGGCTCAGTTCTCTACCCGTCCCCACCTCCCCAATACTACCCAGAAGGACCTAGCTTAGGACTGCCTCAGGCAGAGAGCAAAAGGCAAGTGAAAAGATTGTTTTTCCCTCTTTTACTTTCTCTCTTTGTTACAGTCCAAGAGAATGTGAGCTTCTAACAGGCAGTGAATGAGACTCTTTTATTTTTATTTCAGCTCTTTAAATTAAGTTGAATAAAACTTCTGCCAGAAAATGTCCCGACAATGTGTCTACACCAAAGAGATTGGCAGATCTATCTCCATTCATGACCAAACACCACCTGGCCCCTCCCCAGCCCTTCCAGTCCCTTAATGAGTGCCCAGGAAACACATAAGAAAGGACAGGAAGAAGCCACAAAATTATTATTTTTTCAATCAATTCTTATGCAAAGATGGACTCATCAAGAAGCATGCACTAGCCAACACCAACCCTCATCTTCAATGCATTATCATGAGATATGTTTGGTACCAAATTTAGCATATTGCAATGTTAGTTCTATGTTTCAGTGTAGTGGTTAACATTATATGGTCTGAACAAAGGCAAGAAAGGGGAAGATAATTAAATTGTACTTCCTCAAAATTAAAAATTTTGTGTACCAAGGATTCTATTAACACAGTGAAGAGCAACCCACAGAATGGGAGAAAATATTTGTAAACCAATATCTGATAAGGAATTAATATACAGAATATATAAAGAACTTCTGCAACTCAACAACAAAACAATCCTGTTTAAAAATAGACAAAGGACTTGAATAGAATTTTTCCCAATAAAAGTCTACAAGTGGCCAGTAAGGACATGAAAAGATGTTCAACATCACTAATCATTAAGAGAATGCACATTCAAACCACAATGAGATACCATTAGGATGGCTATTCAAAAAAAATTGTTGGCAAGAATATGGAAAAATTGTAACCCTTGTGCATTGTTGGTAGAAATGTAAAATGGTCCCACTACTATGGAAAATAGTATAACAGTTCCCCTCAAAATTAAACATAGAATTACCATAGGTTATAGCAATTTCACTTTTGGCATACACCCAAAAGAACAGAAAGCAGGGACTCAAACAAACATCTGAACACTCATGTTCATAGCAGCATTATTCACAGTAGTCAAAAGATAGAAGCAACCCAAGGATACATTGATGGATGACTGGATAAACAAAAAGTGGTATATACATACAATGGAACAATATTCAACCTTAAAAAGGAAGGAAATTCTGCCAAAACCGGTTTGGCTCAGTGGATAGAGCATCGGCCTGCGGATTGAAAGGTCCCAGGTTCGATTCCGGTCAAGGGCATGTACCGTGGCTGAGGGCACATCCCCAGCAAGGGGTGTGCAAGAGGCAGCTGATTGATGTTTCTGACTTTCTATCCCTCTCCCTTCCTCTCTGTGAAAAATCAATAAAATATATTTTTTTAAAAAGGAAGGAAATTCTGATATATGATCTCACATGGATAACACTTGAAGACATTTTGCGAAGAGAAATAAACCAGACACAAAAGAATGCTATGTGATTCCACTAATATGAGGTACCCATAATAGCCAAATTCATAGAAACAAAAAAAGTAGAATGATGATTGCCTGGGGCCTGAGGGTGAGAGAAATAGAGGGTTATTATTTAATGGACAGTTTGGGAGTTTAGTTTGGGAACATGAAAATGTTCTGAAGATGGGTGATGGTGTTGGCACAATGTGAATGTACATAGTGTCAATGAACTGTACACTTAAACATAGTTAACATGTAAATTTTATGATATGTACATTTTACCAAAATACATTAATTTTTAAAAAGAGCTTGAAGTTTAGAGTCAAGGAGCTATAGCTGGCACCCTATATAGTCCACACACTAACTGAAACACAAGTAATTTAGCCTTTCTATGACTGTTTTCTCATCTGTGAAATGGGATGATCAAAATGTCAACTCATATAAGGTTGTGAAGTTTATGGTAGATGATAAAAAGAAAACCCTGTCAAATGATGAGTGCACAAAAATGTGAGCTATTATTATTGTTTCTTTGATATATATATGCTAAAACCTCAATGCCATGGACAAATATTTCTTCCTTTGCTGCATCCTCCATTGAGTATGTGCTATATGTTACCAAATACTTACTGACTGATTTATGTATTCATACAAAAGGATGAATCTATTGGTTCACTATCAGTGGTTGTTTTTCAGCACAGAATGGAAATTAATATTGATCTATTCATATTCTTGAATAAGCCTCTTTGAACCAAAGATATGCATTTATAGACAGTTGGCTAATGCTGAGGTATTATCTTGAAAAAATAGATAGTTCACATTGCTATGATCCAAGGCCAAGGCAATCATGAGGTCTTCCTCTTGCTATTGTTATTCTAACCAACCTATAGAACTAGCCACAGAGAACAAAACCACATAATTGGGACACCACCATCTAAAGAAAGATTTTAAGTTAAATGGATTGTAAAAGTTTTGAGCCCCAGAAGCTGATACCTTTTTATATATTTTTACATCACTGACAAGGAATTAAGGTATGAAGGTCATACAAACCACAATTAATAATAGCTGGTCCAGATGAGATTGGAAACCTTATTAAATTTAAAGGTAAGTGTATCTGAGGATGCTATTGGTTTTGAGTTTATAGCATGAGATATAGGACATTTGCTAATTCTCTCCATTGTCAACAAATTATCTTAAAATAAAAGCTTCTACCCAAAAATGCTGTAAGAAAATATTAACATCCCTTCTCAGAAATAACAGTGATTGCTGAAATGTACAGAATTTTCACAAGCTTTTGCTAAGATGGATTTTTTTAAAACCTTGGCTGATGCTGGCTTCTCAAATCATCTTCTGTCGGAGTGAGAACAAATTCATTTAACGGTTTATTTCTCCAACAGTATGAGGAACTATTTCCCCTAGATATTTTTTTTAAGCCCATACCCTAAAGCTTCATAATCCCATTAAATCAGTGCACAGCTGGGCAATTTTTTCTTTTTTCACATTATAGTGGTCCCCAGGGAATTTATGTAAAGCTATGGAAATTCATTTTAAAGTCAGTACTCTGGAAGGGAGGATGCATCCTCATTAAGTAAACGATTATATCTACAGCAAGCTAAAAAACAACATGCTGGAGAGCTAAATTAAACTTTCCATCAGGAAAACTAAAGCATTCACTTCCATATATAGGCTTTACCTAAATGCTACCAAAATTATAAGACAAAAAAATTTGATGAAGTCCAAATAGTTACATATATCAAGGAAAGTATAGCTGAGTCACTGCTGCTGGGCACAGCGTCCTTTCTAATACCACCAACTAACTCCCCTTTGGGCAATGCTAACGAAAGTGGTTCAGCCTTGTAATTCATGGGCTCTTAGGAAGGACTTCTCATACCAAGGTGAAAAGAAATGAACTTAGTCCTTCAAAGGGCACCCAAGTCAACCTCAAGAAACCCTAATAAGACCAGAGAGTCTGAAACTCAAAGGCCAGATTATTGGTTGCTGGAAAGAAGAGAGGCTTTATAGTTAGACCTACCTGGTTCCCAATCCTACCTCCTTCACTGATTAACTGAGTAAATCACTTTGACTTCACAGCCTGTTTCTCATCTGTAAATTGGGGATACTAATTCTTAATAATGTTATAAATTTTTAAAGTACTACTAGTAAACTATGTAAAGCACTGAACCCAATACCTATAACATGGTTGACATCAAATGCCTTCATCTAGACAAAAGTATGAATTGGGCAACATCTACGCTATAGAAATGAGGAGAGTAACTGGAAGGGAAAGGAAAGAACTCCTACACTTTTGAGTCCTTAGACAACATTATACTATATCTGCTTTACCTTTCCTACTGCTGGGAAAGCAATGAATGATAAGGCTACCCATGGGAACACTGACTCTATCTTACCACACTGCTTTCTTCTTAAGCCATACCAACATTTACTCTTTTTGGTAGACCTTCTCTTCTCTGGAAACTCTATATTCTGTACAAGTTATATCTTGGTTTTAAAGTCTACAACAAAAGTGAAAATCTTATCCAATTTATTATTGAAAAATTCCACAGGAAGGTGTGTAGCATTGTCTCTCAGAAAGTCCAGCACATTATATGTTCCATCCATTACTGGGATAGATTGCTGGTTCTTAACTCTGAAGTTTAGAGTCAAGGGTTTCTAAACTGAATGAAACAACTGCCTTGAGTTTGAGATCCAGGTTACATAAAAAAAATCATATATATATATATATATATTCTAATACTTTATTTGTATTCCTATTGAGACCAACTCAGAAAAGGGCAGTTCCCATCTCCATGTACACATTGAATGGAATAACTGGTGGAATAGCCTGCATATTTGTTGATTTACTTTATACATTTGTTTATTTTGCAAAACAATATCACTCTGTTTGCATGTTAACTATGCTTTAATTAAAAGTAATCATGGTACCATGCCACATTTTGTTTTGTTACTAAAATGAGGATACAATCAATGGTGAACTCACAAGCCAGGCCATGTATGAAAGCTAATAACTCTGCCCTTCAAAGGAAAAATATCAGATACACATTCACATTTTAAGGAATTAAGACAAAAGTTTGGTCAGAATGCAAAATCAAGTCACTGTTTTGGTTAGTCTAGCCCAGGAGTCATATCTCTCCTTATCCTTTGTCAAGCTCTCTTTCTCTGGCTCTCAGAGTCTGGGTTCTGTCTGTTCCATTTACAACATCTCCTCAAATGGATTTTATTTATCTTAGAAAAAAGAAGTCAGAGCAAGAAAGCATTCCCTGGTTGCAGCTTCTGATTTTGATCCACCAACCTTAAATACCTAATGTCTCTAATCTACCTCTGAATCTATATTTTGTTTTCCTGTCACTTTATTTCACCCGACTCTTCACCTACTCTCCCACTTACTTTTTACATAGAAAGAAAAGCAATTTTTTTTCAAACACTAGAAAAAGTTTATTTAGAAAGTCACAGAGGTAGAATAAGTGAGCCTTGGAGGAAGTGAGCCAGCTGGACTGTGTGGGCTTAAGAAACAAGTTAGAGAGGCAAAAGAAGGGCTCTTGGAGCTCAGGAGAAAGAAAACAAGGAGACAAGCCTAAAGAAAGAACTATATTAACTTTATTTTAAGAGTGTCTGTTAAGAATTCTGGCATACTATGTCCAAATAAACCCAGATGCAGCCCGGCCTGTGTGGTTCTCAGTGGTTGAACGTCGACCTATGAACCAGGAGGTCACAGTTCAATTCCCAGTCATACGAGGTTGCAAGCTCAATCCCCAGTAGGGAGCATACAGGAGACAGCTAATTATTGATGTTTTCATCTCTCTCTTTCCTTCCTCCTTCCTCTCTAAAATCAATTAAAATATATATTAAAATAAACCTAGATGAATTGTGATATAAAATGAAAAAATATTTTCTATAATAAGAAAAATAATGTTTTTAAACGCTTAAATTTTCATTTCTATTTTCATATGAAATATCCAACTTGTAAATATGTCATTTTAATAAGATAAGAATGCCAAGATAAAATTGCTCTAAAGGATTGTTGTAAATATCTTGTAATACAGAAATAGCCCTGGCATTATTATTAAAATGTTAACTTTAAGCAGTAAAGTAGCATTTTATCTTCCACAGAGACTCTCCTCCTCCTCCAAATATAGTTCATCTCTGTCTCCTCTGTGTTACTCTTGCATGTGTTTATGCTAGACGATGATGTTAACATGTGATACCTTGTATTGCAGATTTATATACATCTCTTTCCTCCATTTGATGGTAAAGCTTCTTGCTTAGATTTATACTGCCAGTGGGGATATAGGTTCAGTTCCTTGCAGATAGTAGAGGCTCAGTAAATGTCTTGGGGCTTTATTTGATCTATCCTGTTTAAAACTTTGGGACTGATGACATCATCTTTGCTTCCTTTCCTGGGGTCAGCCTCGCATGCCCTTAACTAGTTTGTCCACCATTGCTTTCTATATCCAATGCCTTTATATACCAATTCATAATCTCTCAGCCTCATGTGGCTTTGGTTTCAATAGCTGCTGAAGTAACCAGCTCTGCATGGGTTTGGAATGACTTCATTCAGGTAGAACTTGACAATGCCTTACTTTAATACAGAGTGTCTCTCACTAGACCCAGGACTTGCCCTTGCTGGCATTAAGGTGTGAGTGGTCTTGTTTAGTGCCCACCAAAGCACAGTCTGGAATTTCCAGAGATAAGTCTGTGGAGCAAACCTTTAAACAATAGCTCACAAGCAAAGTAAATACTTCTCCTTCTGAGTTGCAGTTAATGTGCCCTTTCGTAGGACAGTCCCACAACATGACATCATCAGCATTAGTGCTAACTCCTTCAGCAACACATCCTCTGATCAGCAATTTCTCCTTCACTCCCTCAGTTCCTTTCACATTCATTCTTGCCTTGCTTAATAAAAAAAGTAGCATTCATTCTTACATCAGACCTTGTTTTCTGGGGTACTCAGGCTAAAATACCTTCCTACAGCACACAGCCCCTGATGAAGGGACTTGGCCATGTTTGCACCACTGAGGATATTGAACAGGGATGAACACCTGACACAAAGGCTCCCATCCCGCTGACTAAGGCAGTAAACAAAAATCTAGCCTGGTTTGGAAATATGAGCTGTACAAATTGAATTCCTCTCTAGGGAAGTGGGAAACAGAAAAACAAGATGTGGAGCTAGTTAGCAGGAGATTATGACATAAAGAGAGAAGGTGCTAAGACAGCCATGATGGTCTAATTGCTCAGTTCCATAGGGGAGGGAGGAGTAACTGTTCATTAATATGTCAATGTAACCCAGCACCTGGTATAATGCTTATCACATTTGTAGGAGCTTACTATATTTAGTTTAGGCTAAGTAAAAAAATGACACTTTTCTCTCATTTTCTTCCTTGATTTTGTCACTCCTCTGCACCCAGTCATTCCTCGGCAATCAAAGACAAGAATCTCCAATCACTTCCTCAATCATATCAATAATAGAATTTTCCACTCAACTCCACTTATTTAATAATAAGCCACACCTTAATCCTCACCATCTCTCTTAACTGTTTCCCCTTTAGAAGCCTCTCTGAAATGTCTCTCCCTGATCACTACATCTATTCAACAGACAGCAATTTTCAACCTTTTTCATCTCATGGCACACATAAACTAAAATTCTGCGGCACATCCAAAATTATATATTTTTCCAATCTGACAAAAAATAGGTGTTATTTTGATCGATTTACCACACACACACACATACACACACACACACACACACAAAAAAAAAAACCAGCACCCACACAGTAATTACCTACCCTTTTTGCTCCAAAGTGACTTTTTAAAAAATCAGATGCCTATACTTGTACATAAGAACTTCTGGTACCAAGAATCAACAAAACAGACTCTACCTTATTATGTGTTGTGACCAATAACATGCAGTTCTATTATATGACCTACAAATTTATGATTCAACACAGGGCATCCATGTCAGAGGGCTGTTGTGTTGGCAGTTCTCCCAAGAATATAGCTGGAAAACATCACATCTAACTTTAATTGGAGTTTCCACACAAATAAAATCATAACTGTTTATCTCTTGCATCCCATGATCAATTTCTCCTTCTGTAGCCTATACCTAGTAAGTGGCAAAACCTCAAGTCTTTTTCTCCTTTTTTATGTTTCTCTAAGAGTCCACAAATGAAGAATTAGTTCATATACGATTCTTTCCCTTGTCGGATTCTATTGTCAATTCATGGCCATTGTGCATCATCACTTGACTAGTCTATTTTTTTTCCTGACCTACTTCTCTCACAAGTTTATTTCTTACATATGCTTGTACAAGTATGAACCTAATAGTGGAAAGGATTCAAGTTCTACAGCATGCCAGTAGACTATCTAGAGAATATATATAATCTATGAGTATATGTGTTTGTATATATGTAAATATATGCATATATATGTAAGAGCATATATATATACACACACACTACATTCTCTAGACACAATTCAATTAAATCAGAAATTATTATTTAAGGATAAGGAGATGAACTTTTAACATTTTCTTATGAAACATTTTTAACGCATACAAGAGTAAATGGGGTAGTATAAAGACTGTTTCAGATATCTTCGATAATTATTCAACCCATAGCCAATTTATCACATATACTCCCACTTCCATCTGAATTTTCCGGAAGCAAATTTATCTATAAATATTTCTCACTAACCCTATTAAAGGGCTCTTTTAATATAATCATAATATTATTCTATATTTTTTAAAATATATAAAATTTCCTCAAATATACAGTGTTCAATTTTTCTAATTTACTCATACGTTTTCTTAAATTTGTTCAACTCAGGATCCAATTAGGATTATACAGTATATTGATATGCATTTGGTGGATTATGAGTTTTAAGTTCCAAGTAGATAGATACATAATTTAGGCCCAATATAACTGAAATTCTAAAAACCACACTTCCATATAAGTCCTAAGTCACAAAAGAAATGATAATGAAACATTGAAAATAATTATAACTGGACAAAGTGAAAATATAAAAATAGCTAAAATTTTGAAATGCAATGAAAGCAATCATTTAAGCAAAAAATTACATTTCAGTGCTCATATTACAAGGAGAAATGGTAAAAAATAATTATTTAAACATCCAACTTAAAAATCGGGGGTTAGGAGGAGAACCAAGATGGTGGCATAGGTAAATACTTATACTTGCTGCCTCTCCCAACCACATCAAAATTACAACTAAAAGGCAGAACAACTACCACTGAGAACCACGGGAAAGCTGGTGGAATGGAAGTTCCACAACTAGAGAGGTAAAAGAAGTGCATTGAGACTGGCGAGAGGTGTGGAGGCATGGAAAGTGCTGGCACCTGGATGTGCTGCTCTTTTAATCAGGAGGGAAATATAAGATCCTGCTTGCTCTGAACTCCAGTTCTCGGTGAGACTCTGGGGGCCCAGACAATTATGGAGAGAAACTGGAATGGCTGGCATCAGGACAGGGACACAAGAGCAGCTTTCTCTCAGAGGTGCTGGCAGCCATCACTATTCCCGCACAGAGGCGTAGGACACAGAGGCACAGGGACCTCTCCAGTGCAGGGCTGACAAGCAGCCATTGCTGTTTGCTCTGCCCTGATGATTCCCAGAGATCCCATCCCACCCAATTTACAACCCCAACCAAGCTGTGCTCATTGACTTTTGCATATGAATGGCCTGTCCTTTCGCCTAAAACCTATCAAACTGCATCTGGGTCACAGATCCCCAGAGCTTCCAAAAGAAGGTCCAAGGCCTGGCAGCAGCAGCCTGCCTTGCTTCACAGCTAAGCCTCATCTGGGACCTTCCAAACCCCATACAAAGAAGAGCAATCTACAGATGTCTCTATAGCTTCTGCTGGGCAGCCCCAGACAGTAGCTGACCATGCATTTCCTTGGAGATCCAAGAGCCATTGTACCCAGTGGTCAGTGTGAGACCATACCAGATTACAACTCTTCACATCCATAAGAGACACAATAAGAGGCAGACCCCTAAGCATCAAAGCCGCATTGAAGCAAGTCCTATCCCTGTGTGTCTCCTGCACAACAGATCTTCTAGTGAGGGCACAGCTAATCATCACAGCCAATTGGCCTGGAGATAAATTCCTCCTGGTGATACCTATAGAAATCAAGGGTTAACTACAAGAACACTGTGCAGGCAGCCCTCAAAGGGTGTAGCAAGAGCATCTACTTTAGGTGACTGGGGAGGCTGAGCCACTGGGCCCTATAAAACACCTACCACACAAGACCACTCTATCAACTCAGGGAGACTTAACAGCTACCCAGTATATAGAAACAAACTCAGGGAAGCAGCCAAAATGTGGAGACAAAGAAACAAATCATAAATGAAAGAAATGGATGAAAGCGAAATAGTGAATATAGAGTCCAAAACCACAGTTATAAGGTTACTCAAGAATCTTTTAGAAACCTCCAAGAAATTTAGTGAGAGTCTCAATGATATGAAAAAGGACCAATCAGAAATTAAGCATACACTGGCTGAAATAAAGAATAATATACAGAGATTCAACAACAGACTAGCAGAGCCCAAGAATCAAGTTAAAGATTTGAAATACAAAGAAGCAAAAACACCCAACCAGAAAAGCAAAAAATAATCCAAAAATATGAAGATAGTATAAGGAGCCTCTGGGACAACTTCAAGAGTACCAATATTAGAATTATGGTGGTGCCAGAAGAAGACAGAGAGCAAGATATTGCAAACTTATTTGAAGAAATAATGACAAAAAAACTTCCCCTACCTGGTGAAAGAAATAGACTTACAAGTCCAGGAAGTACAGAGAACCCCAAACAAGAGGAATCCAAAGAGGACCACACCAAGACATATCATAATTAAAATGCCAAGGGCAAAAGACAAAGAGAGAATATTAAAAGCAGCAATAGAAAAACAGTTACTTACTTACAAGGGAGTACCCATACACTGTCAGCTGATTTCTCACAAAAACTATGCAGGTCAGAAGGGAGTGGCAAGAAATACACAAAGTGATGAATAGCAAGAACCTGCAACCAAGATTACTCTACCCAGCAAAGCTATCATTTAGAATTGAAGGTCAGATAAAGAGCTTCACAGACAAGAAAAAGCTAAAGGAGTTCATCACCACTAAACCAGTATTATATGAAATGCTGAAGGGTATTCTCTAAGAAGAGGAAGAAAAAGAAGGTAAAGATAAAAATTATGAACAACAAAGTGACAACAAATACATATCTATTAACAAGTGAACCTAAAAATCAAATGAATAAAAAACCCGATGAACAGAACAGACTGGTGAATGTAATAGAATCAGGGGCATGGAAAGGGAGCAGACTGGCAATTCTCTGAAGGAAAAGGTTGTGTGGGGTGTGGGAAGAGAACAGATAAAGAGCTTACACCTATGGACAAGGTCAGGGCAGGGGGGTAGGGTGGGGAGAGAGGCCTGGAGTGGGGTGGAAACCAGGTGGAGGGGAGCTTTTGGAGGGGAGTGGAAAATCTGTAATAATCTGAATAATAAAGATTTAAAGAATTGGGAGTTCATGGTTTGTGAAAGGCATGGTGGAATATAAACAAAGGAAAGAGGAAGAAGAAATAGATTATTGAAATAGAAAACTAAAATATAAGACAGAATCAATGTGATGGAATGAAATAGCCCCAATTTTTGACACCCTTCTCATTGATAGGAAAGATCTTTCCTCTCCTCTTGAATCTTTGCTCTGTGACTGCTCTAACCAAGAGCATGGAAGAAGTGATGCCCTGCCAGTTCTGTGTCTAGCCTTTAAGAGGTGTTGTGATTTCTACTTCCTGTCACTTGGAACATCATTAGAGTTCTGATCAATAATGTTAGCAGTCTTAACACTATTGGAGAGGTCCTGTGCTAAATGAATAGAGGTAGTAGCCTATGTAAGCTTAGCCCTATAGTTTTCCTAGCCAAAGCATCAAGCATGTGAGTGAAGCAACCTTGGACCCTTCAGACCATACCAACTACCAATTGAACACCAGCACATAAACCCAGTCATAACCACATGAAGCAAAAGAATGACCCAGGCAAATGACCTGAATTCCTCTCCCACAAAATCATAAGATAATGAAATGGTAGTTGTTTTAAGAGCAATATGTTTTGAGAGTAGTTTATTACCCAGTAAAAGATAATAAGATGAACATAGCAAGTAAGCAATAAACAAAACAATGAACAAAAGCAATAAATAAAGTTAGAAGTTATTTATTTGAAAAGACTAATAAATTTTCTCTACAATTTCTAGTGGTATTTGCCAAGGCAGTTGCAGGGGGGGTGGGTTTGAAAATACTAAGAGCAAGCATATTAAAAGAAAAAGGACTATGTATCAGGGAAGCGAGTCTGGATTAAAGCCATCAGGCAGGAACAGGACAATGTGATGTACTAGAAAGTGCTTGGTTGAGTTATGAATTCTTCCATCAGTTAACTTTGAGGAACTTATTTAAATCAATCATATCTCAGTTTTATTAAAAACAAAACACCTAAAGCCCCTTCTATAGGTATGATCCCTGGATGTGACTTTTCAGTGTATGTTTATTTTCTGCTATAAGAGCGGGTATAGGTATTAGGGCAAGGAACAAAGTAGCATTGAGAAGGTAACCAATATTGTTTGCTCTCTGCTTAAGTTGGAAAAAAATCATGGAGACTAACCTGCTGCTTGTCTTTTTACAAAATTTTACTATGTGTATTCGGGACTTCTTTACATCAGTAAAGTCAGTAAAAATCTGTTGAATTCTTCTAAGCACACAAAAAGATTTTTCCCAGTATAAAAAAGTATAATTTTATCTAGTTTGATAGACTTAATGCCTACTATGAAAGAACTAATTTTTGTTCTCATGTATTCTATAAAACACTGTATACTAAATTCTAGTGTTTAAAAAATACTGAAACCCGTGCAAATAACTTGTGCGGCAATATGATGTGGAGCGAGTATTGATCCCAAACATGGCCACAAGTTCTACCTCATTCTACATTTTCAACAGTGACTTAAAAATTTTCCTAAGACTTGTGACTTTCTGTGGGGTTTTTTTAAACATGAATTTAGTTAATAAGTTTTTCGGCATGTTAAATTTTTGCTGATAGCTTGGAATGATTTTGAAGCATATGGATAGAGGGCGTGGAAAGTGCCACAGTTCTATCAAAATGTTCTAGTTAGTTACCTTAGATAAAATAAAAATCTATTGCATGTTTTAAGCTTAGTTTCTGGTGGAAAAGTTTATTAGTTTAATGCTTTTTAAAATTCTAAAATATTTGTACTTCAAATCTGAAATTTAGCGTATAATAAAAAAAAAAAACTAGACCAATTGACAAGGAACACAATGAAAAGATTAGGCCATTCTAAAAAGGAATATGATTGGGATTTTTAAAAACTTCATTTATATTAGCAAAGCCATTTCAGATATTTATTTTTCAACGACAATGAATATTTTCATGGCAAAATTAAGAAACTTTTATAATTTAGTATACACATATAAACATGAGAAGCATCACATCCATTAATAAGCTAATCTTTCACCTTACTCTGAACATTAAAAAATCTTTAAATAGATATAGCTATAGAATATAGTGTATTTATGTAATAATTCTCTTAAATTGAGATTAGGAATTCAATCTTATTCTTTACACATTACTATTATAGAAAATAACAATAAAAAACACTAGCTAGATGCTTTCTTATTTCAAAGTGTATTCTTCATCTTTGTGAGCTAGTTAGTAGGTATAAGGCATTTGTAATTCCTTTTCAAGTTATTTTTAGGGTGCTTTAATTTTATTAGGATGTCCACCAAATTTAAAACATTAAATATTGAATTTTCTCTTCTATGTCTACGTATAGACAGATTTCTGGCTTCAAGACTCAGTGCACACATGTAAACACAATTACTAAAAACAAGGCAACAAGTGAGAAGCAGGGATAAAATAAAAACTCAGACAATCTGACTCACAATCCAGCATTCAACCCTCTATAACTTGCTGTTTTTCTTTGTCCTCTTTGCTGTGAACCAAGATACTTGTTCTTTAGCAGGGTGTTTCTGCTGCAAAGCCAGTTGCTACTGCATTATGCAATGAAGTCAGAAGCCTGAGCTTGTGACATCAATATAGGTTGCTATGGTAACTCCTTTCATAAGTATTACAGGTTCATTGAAGGCTCAAAAGAGGACTTTAGCAGAGTAGCAAGATAGCTGGCATTATGCAGCCTAAATTACAACAATAATTGCTGCTAAAAAAGCTTTTATATAAGCTATGCTAAATATAGATTTTTATATTTGTTTATGTCATTTTGGAAGTCATTTTTCTAATACATTTGGGCTTTGTTAATGAAAACTCTCCAGTAAAAATAGCATTGCCACTGATTATGTGTCACAGATCCACATGATCCCGGCAGAAGAGAGTCTCATTGTCACAGTTAATTATTCCACACATTGTGTCATTCCAGAAGTCAAGTAATGTTATGCATTATCTGTTATGAATAAACTCATAACAGTATGATTTTTCAATCCAGTTCTCCCATTACTGGAATTATAAAAAAAGGTTGCACAGAAAATGTTGCACATATGAAAGAAGTTTTAGATGACTTTTCCCAGCAAATGTGCCTATTTTTAACAAAACAATAGTAAAGGTTACCTTTTAAAAATATATATATTTTATTGATTTTTTACAGAGAGGAAAAAAGAGGGATAGAAAGTTAGAAACATCGATCAGCTACCTCCTGCACACCCCCCACTGGGTTTGTGCCTGCAACCCAGGTACATGCCCTTGATCAGAATTGAACCCGGGACCTTTCAGTCCACAGGCTGACGTTCTATCCACTGAGCCAAACCAGTTTCAGCAAGGTCATCTTCTGATTGCACATGCTTATTCCCTAAAATAAATTTGCCAGTGCCTCCATTTAAATGGATTAAATCCATTCGCTGTGTAGGAGATATTTAGATTCTTCACAACCAAATTTTTTTTTAATCTGAATTTGAAAAACAGATCTAAATAATTGCAAAGTTTTTCCTTCATGGTTCCTTTTTTAAAATCTTACACCGTGGCCAACATGTGAGAACCTTAGTTCAATTCTGTAGGCTAGATATTGGAGTTATAATTTATTGGACACTGGGTAGAAAATGCATAAGGCATAGGCCTTTCCATGAAAAGCTCACATAGGTAATAGCAGTAACAAGAACAAACAATAGTTATTGAGTACTTGCCATGTGCCATACACCATGCCAGACACTTGATATCCATTATTTTTTTAATTTAATCCTCATAATAATGCACTTAGGGAGACAGGTATTATTATCCCCATTTTATAGGTTAGATAACTGAAGCTCAGGGATAAAGTCACTTGCATAAGTCACACAGGTAATTAGAAACACAGCTGGCATTTGAACTTCAAACTGACTCCAGATATTTATGTCTTAATGGAATTAAAGGTAATATCTTGTTACTGTGGTAAAAATTAAAAATTGCATCATAATCTTACTGAGCAAGGATTACTTGACAAAGAATTCATTGAAGCAGATAGCAGGTGGTGGTCTTCAGGTTGACCTCACAAATACTTTGATGACTGGCTTTTCTGTTTTTGTAACACTCAGCACTTTAAAAAGTGTTTGCCTGAAGATATTTTCATTCCCTTAGAACTATTGGTTCTATAACTTTTCTTAGACAGTTACATTGATATTCTAACATGCTCCAAGCTGCTATACTACTTTCAAACCAGATAAATATATTAATAATTTAATGTGTAGAATGTGTTGCAGTTTGCAAATCATACTAAATATTCATCCCTTCAGAATTTATTTGTCGAGCCACTATGGTGACTCAGGCTTTGTGCTAAGTGTTGAATATGAAGTTATTGCAGGAAAATAAAATGGTCCTCAAATAAAGGAGTAGATAGACTATAAAGGGGATACAGGCATTAATCAAATAACATAAATAAATGTAAAATTGAAACTGTCTAGACAGAAAGAAAGGCTGAAAGTAGATAAGCTAAGCATTCAACCCTAAATGATGTAAAGAGAGCAGGAAAAACACAAAAGTTAAAGAAGAAAAAATAATACAAGGAGAAAGTAAAACAAACAAATAAATAAACAAACAAATAAATAAAACAAATAAAATGTCCTGGCACATAGTAAGTAATGCAATATCTGATGGGAATATCAACAAAGCCATGCTGGTTCTTTGAAGAGATCAATAAAGTTAACAAATCCCTGTCAAGATTGATCAAGAAAACATAGGCAAGGCAAAAGTAAACAATATTTGATATGAGAAAAGGAACACAATTAGGAATACAGCTGAGAATGAAAAGGAAATAAGATATAATGATCTTTGTTAACACATTTGCAAACATAGATAAAAGGGACCAAAAAAATTGATCAAGAAGCACTAAAGAAATTGAATTAGAAATATAAAATCTTCCCAGATAGAAACATCTGTCATAGATGGTGTTACAAGTAAATCCACTAAAATTTAAAAATAGATATCTCCAATCTTACACTCTTCTAAATAATTGAAAAAAGAACTATCCCAATAAAGTATTTTGAGTCTAGTGTAATTTGATCAAAATAAAAACCAAACAAGAATAGTATGAGAAAAAAAACCTAAATATATCTCCTATGATCAAAAATACAAAAACCCTAAACAAAATATAAAATCCAGCAATATAATTAAATGCTGTGTCCCTCCTCCTCTTCCAAGTTCAACCATTAGAGCATTTAATCTATGATTTCCCCCTTCTTACTTTACATTTCAGCAAGTACATCAAATTGTGGTGTTCCATGGACATACCTTACATTTCACACCTCTGTGCCTTTCCTAATAATGCTCCAACTACCTAGACTTGCATTCTTCATTTCTTTAACTAGGTAACTCTTATTTTAAGAATCACATCTTCCCTCTCCATCTGGTCAGAATTTTTTCTTATAATTTAGCATAAACATACAATAAAGTATCTTAATGAGTGTCTTTCCCACAGAGGACCATATAGTCACAGATCATGTCTTTTTTAAATCTATCAACTTAGCTATTAATAATATGTTCTGGGCCCTAGTATCCTACTGATACTTTTCCTTGATCTTGAACACCTACCCTGTAGAACTATGTAAAAATAAAATCCTGTAATAGAAGCCACCCAATTTGTGTTGCTTCAGTACAGCAGCCCTGGGAAGCTAATATATTTTCAAGAAATCTTAGATGCCCTAACTGGTTTGGCTCAGTGAATAGAGCACGGGCCTGAGAACTGAAGGGTCCCAGGTTCAATTCTGGTCAAGGGCATGTTTGTAATCATTGCACCAACTAACCCTAATTTTTAGAATGGATTCAACTCATATACAATCTCTTCTTAAAGTTAGACCTTCCTTGAACCTCATCTGATATGTTCAACAACTTTATCACCCACTTTAATTTGCCTATAGAAGGCCTTGTGGATGGGAGTGACTTTTATACTTAAAAGGCAGTTCCTAACACTTTACTCCATTATTTAGAATTCCTTGGCTTATATATCAAAGAATAAGTTGCCCTTTATGATCAGTGAAAAACTATCAA
This sequence comes from Antrozous pallidus, assembly GCA_027563665.1. Classification (NCBI taxonomy): domain Eukaryota; kingdom Metazoa; phylum Chordata; class Mammalia; order Chiroptera; family Vespertilionidae; genus Antrozous; species Antrozous pallidus. Next base: position 71,662,265 of record CM050517.1, on the reverse strand, counting down.
AACTAAAAGGCTGGTGACAAATTACATTGACTTACTAGAAGCACAAATCCACACATGAATATTTTCCCTTAAAAATTAGATTTTTACATGACCTATTCTCGGCATTTCATTCTTTGTCTTCTCAAGTCAGAATTTACAGCTTTAGTTTTTTTCTAGTAAACTATCTTCTAATAAATTTCATGATGCACAGAACACTTTATATGGTACTATTGTATTTTAAAAGTGTAAAGTTATAAATCCAAGCCATTATAGGAATAACTAAAAGACATAATTAAGGAATATGAGTTTTAAGATAAATTCATAGTTTTCATATATAATATTATATTATCCTATCTAATAAAAGAGTAATATGCAAATTTGACCATACCTTCGCTGCACCCATGCCCACCAGCCAATCAGGAGTGAGGGGTGGGACCCGGGCCTGGCTTTCACCAGAGGCCGGGGCAAAGGCAGCTGGCAAGTGCATGAGTTAGGGGGGTGGGGCCGAGGTGCATGCAAGGCAAAGGGCAGGGTGGCCGATGCACAGGGTATGGGGCCGAGGCGCAGGAGGTGGGGTCGAGTGGCAGCCGAGTGGCACATGCAAGGCCGCCACAAGTGCAGGGTGTCCCCGGGGCTGGGCGGTCACCACCAGGGCTAAGGCCTGATCTGGGGGAGTAGGGCTGAGGCCTCTAGGAACCACAGGGCCCCCGAGGATCAGGTGGTCACCAGTGGTCGGGGCTAAGGCCAGGGCTGGGGGGGGGGGCGGGGCCGAGGCAGCCAAGGCAGAGCCAGCTATCAGCCCCATTGAGGGGGCAGGTTGGGCTGAGAGATCACCCATCCCAGTGCACAAATTTTGTGTACTGGGCCCCTAGTTTATTATAATAACATAAGTTTCTATATACTTCCAGTAAGTTGACTCTTTCCTTCCCATATAACTTAGAAATGTAACTCTCTGAATGTGAGTCTTTTGTGAAGCCCCTATTTTGGGGAGCTTGAAGTGAATATGAGGCAGAGAGATAAAAAGCAATAGTAGAAACAGGTAGCTGAGCTCTCCTTGGTATATAGTGTTTGGGAGGTTGTTTGTGTATGATATTTTTTGTATTGTTTTCAGAGAGAAAGGGAGAGGGGGAGAGAGAGAGAAAAAAAAATCAATGGTGAGAGAGAATCATTGATCAGCTGTCTCTTGCATGGCCTACAATGGGGATTGATCTCACAACCCAGGTATATGCCCTTGACCAGAATCAAACTCAGTCCACAGGCTGACATTCTATCCACTGAGCCAAACCAGCCAGCCATTCATCTATTCTCTCCACACTCTATGCCACATACCATAAATCTCCCTGTGTACTCAAGGAGAACATATCTAGAATCTGGTATAACTGTAATATAAGCATTAACTTAGATTTTTGAGTTCTTCTCGTGATAATAGCTCTTGACTTAGAAGAGGCAGGAGAAAAATACAAATACAAGGAAAGAAACTTTGAGATTTTACCATTTCTTAAGTGGTCAGTGCCATTAAATTCAAAGCCAACTGATCTACTCCCAAGCCATAGTGGGCCTTGTTCATATACCAAATGTCTCCATGTGCAACCACCCTGAGCCAAACTCAACTTACAATTGGAGGATATGAGCTATTACTCTATTCATTGTATCTCCTTTTCTCTTTTTGGTGAAGTATAAGGAGATGGGATAACTTGGTGACTAGCTCAGTGCTCCTGCCTTGTTTACTGGTAAGAAAAGGCTTCCTCTGGTAAAGATAATTTGTGTCCAGATGGAAACTCTAACTTATAAATTACTTCCAACCAAAATTTCACCCTGCCAAAATTCCTACAGAGTGTAGGTTCTGAGAGAAATGGAAAAAGCAAATGCAGCCAATTTATAGAACTTACAATTCTTTAAAATACTTGGTAATTCCCAAGTCTTATAAAAATTTGTGCACCTGAAAGTGTGGGGTCTATGGCTGTGTGTGTGTGTGTGTGTGTGTGTGTGTGTGTACGCACACGTTGAGTGGGTTGCCTTTTTATCCATCAAAAAGACAGTTACAAAAAAAAGTTAAGCTATTTTGTGGTTCTCAAACTCTTTTAACTATAGTACTTGTGACAACTGCTATTGTATACTTTATCAAATGACATGTGGAGTTAAATTGAGATAACATTTTAAAGCTACTGGGTCTTTTAAAAATAAATGTAAAAACAAAATTACACAAACTGAAGATATTAGATCCCCATGGAAATGTGAGACAATGTCATATAAAAGACAATATAGCTATTTACACCTTTCCTCACCTCCAGTTAATTCTAGAAACTGGCTTGATTTCATAACCAATCCATAGATTCTGGATTGGGTCTGGTCTCAGGTATCTTGTTCTATTCCACAGAGACCGTGAAAATATGATTTATGTCTGTACATATTCAATTGCTATAGTGAAAGATTATGTTATAGTTAAATCTCAGAAATGTGTTTTCTTCTGGGCAAACCTAGCAATATATTTAACACCTTAACTTTCCCCAGCACAACAACATTAACTTAAAATTAACCCTTACATACAAACAGATTGAAACCTGTTTTCTGAATACAGATCCTTTATTTTTAGAAATATTTTATTAATTTGAGAGAGGAAGGAAGAGAGAGATAGATAGAAACATCAATGATGAGAGAGAATCATTGATCTGTTGCCTCCTGCATGCTCCACACTTGGGATTGAACCTGAAACACAGGCATGTGCTCTGACCTGGAATCAAACCATGACCTCCTGATTCATAAGTTGAAGCTCAACCACTGAGTCATGCCTGCTGAGTCCTTTAAAAGACTCCTCCAAGGGAAGTTCATAAGTCTGGGCTACTATGATATATTCAAAATCCTTCTTTCCTCTACTTGCACTGTCTCTGGTCCAAATCCCACTTCTACATTGGTTCAGGATTGGCCTAAAGAGTGCAGGATTCAGCCGAAACCAGTGTGGCTCATGGAAAGAGCGTCAGCCTGCGGACTGAAAGGTCCCGGGTTCGATTCTGGTCAAAGGCATGTACCTTGGCTGTGGGCACATCCCCAGTGGGAAGTGTGCAAGAGGCAGCTGATCGGTGTTTCTCTCTCATCGATGTTTCTGACTTTCTATCCCTCTCCCTGCCTCTCTGTGAAAAACCAATAAAATATATTGTTAAAAAAAAAGAGTCCAGGATTCAAAAAGAAGCACAGAAATAGTCTCTCCAAACTGTTTTTGCAACTTTAGGTCAAAGTTACATTATCCCAGTTATGGTATTTGGTTCAGTTCCCAACCAAAATAATTTTAATCAGTTTACCAAAATGTGCCTTTGCCGTTTTAAACTTCTTCTTTCTATTATTAAATATCCAAAACAACCATACATCTGCTGATTTTTACCTTGCAAATAGACATATTTTGGAATGTGAAGTGATCCTCAATTTATTCCCTCCCCATGCCACAGGTTTTATTCTCGAGGACCAGTGAAATCATCGATGTCATTCAGTTTAAATCCTGTAAACTTTCAAAATTATTTTTCTTCTGACACCCTGTTTTTATGTCATGCTATTGTTTAGCAAATTGGTGTGAGGAATGAACAAGAAATTATAGTAGAAATGAGTAAGCTTCTCTAAAAAGGGAGAAATAAAAATATTGAGGAGTAAGATCTATTTTCTTTAAGCCCCAAGCTAAAGCAGACTGAAGACTACTCATTCCAATGTGAAGGAATGCCCAATACAATGAAGTTTCCTTTTAAAAAACGGTGGCAGGTGCATGCAATTTATTTTATAAAACCACCTCTGTTTTAATTGACTCTGGAAGTCCTGGCTTTTTCACAGGAATGAATCTGAAGACTGTTAGGTTCTGGACAGGTATGAGTTCATTCATTAGCTACAAGATAGTATGATGGTGATGGTCCAAAGGTGTCAGGCTAGGAGGAGAGGTAGAAATAAACAACTCTTCCTGGTATTTAGTAATGAGTGATATTCTTTTATTGTTTTCCCAAAATGACTGCAGCCACCTTTCCCATTCACCTCCTATTTTCTTACATAAATTTTTGTTACTGTAATTTTACTTACTATAAATATGCTCCAGAGAAGATCCAAGTGAGTGAAGCATAGAAATATCAATTATGAGAGAGAATCATTGATTGGCTGCCTTCTGCATGCCTCCATTACTGGGGATCGAGCCCACAACCCAGCCATGTGCCCTTGACCGGACTCGAAACGAGTCCACTGAGCCAAACAAGGTAGGCACTTGGATGCAGTGGGAACAAGTCAATATTCCTAACCCCTTACATTCTGAAGAAGAGAGGGGATAAACATGTAAATAGGCAAATTAGATCATTTCTGGAACTAAGCTCATGAAGCATATAAAATAAGTGAAACCGGGGAGGCTACTTTAGTTAGATGGTCTAGAAAGGTCTGATGAAAATGCAGTTGGAATAGTCACTTATTGAAGTCATATATAAACTTTCATTTATGAATGTAGTTCTGAGATTGGCTTTCTCACAGGTTAAATTTGAAATGGGCATTTCTTGGTATGATCCTTGCCTTCACATCTCTCTCCAAATAATCTTCTTTTTCTTTTTCTGTTTTTTTCCCCCGCTGTCTCTCAATCCAACCTTCTTCTTTTTCTGTCTGTTTAAGGTCACTCTCCCTTTTCTTCTTTAACCCCTCCCCCTCTTCCCTTAATATATTCTCTTTCTTCCTCTCCCACTCAGGTCTGTTACTTGCTCTCTGCAATGTTTTTCTTTCTTAAAAGTATGTCTGCCTGCCCCAATTGTGCCACCTAAGTGTCTCTTCTGACAATTTCCCGATTTCTCTCCCTATCTTGAAACAAATATAATTTCATATCACTCTTCACTTTGGTCTTTCGGTTCTTTTTCTGTGACAATTACTAAAAAAAAATCAAGGTGAGCCACATTGCACTAAGTAAGTAACATGTAGATATTTGGAATTTTTTATTATTTTAATTTTTCTGAATTCATGAGAACTTTAGAACACAAAGTTTATATTTGGAGGATGTGTATGCTCCAGTTAGAGGTGAATCTTGACTCTGATCTTTTCAGAAGCCACAGTTCAGAATTTATATGTAAGAGAAATGAATTCTCTTCGTTTTATGCTTGTAATTGCAATCTCATTTATGCGTTTCAATAATTTACTTTACAATAATAGTATGTAATTAACTATACTTATTATTAAAGTCACCTTAATAGAACTATTATTAAAACTGGGAAGACTTAATGTATTTAAAATGAGACACACTGAAATATTTATTTTTAGTGGCAGCTTTATAAAGAACATACTTGTCCCTAGAAAGGGACTCTGTACAAAAATATCTTGTATAATTTTCATTCTAATAAAATTGAAGTACATTTTACAAATTAATCCATGAAGTAACACATACTAATGAGTTATTTCTAAATTTAGTTACAATTTTCTTCATTGAAACTATAAGCTTAAAATGATCCACAAAATCAAGAAACCCTATATAATAAAAGGCTAATCTGCAAATAGCAAAACAACCAAACAACTGGTCACTATGACTTGTGCTGTCCAGCAGGGGACACACATGCAAAATGGTGGGTGTGGGCAGCAGACTACAGAGTGCAGAACATGGCAGGCTTTGACCACAGTGGGATGTTGGAGCAGGTAAGGGGAAGCACCAGACCAAGGCAGGGCACCAATCACTGTCATTGGGGTGAGCCTCTTGTGGTTACTGACAATTCTTTGCTCCCACACACTGCAGTACTGCCTGATGCTTGCACACGCCACCAGCACCAGAGTCACTGCTCACTCTTGCTGCCAGCACCTGGTACCAGCACCTGGCACTGGCCCCAATTGCTTGGCACCATCAGTGGGTGCAAGTGGTGGCTGTCAGCCTTGATCTTCCCTCAGGACTCCTCCACCTCCCCCTTCTTTGGAGAGGTGATTGGGGCAGCTGCCACTGTTTGCACCCACTGATGGCGAAGCCCCACTAACACCTGCAGCTAGTGCTGGAGCCACTACTCACACCTGCTGTCGGCACCCAGCACCAGCCCCCATTGCTCAGTGCCATTAACAGGTGCGAGTGGTGGCTGTAGCCCCCAATTGCCCCTGAAGGTTTCTCCACCTCCCCCTGCTCCTGAGGGGCAATCAGGGCTGCTCCAGCCACTTGCACTGGCTGCTGGTGCTGGCCCCAATGGCTTCATGCAGTCATCAGGTATGAGCGGGGCTGGCACCATCAGCATGTAGGAGTGACAGCAGTGGGAATGGGGCTGCCAGCAGACAGGGGACTGAGGGGCCATGGTGGGAGGGGCTGGTGGGGACACAGAGGATGGGCCAAGACCCTTCCCTGTGCCCACGGCGGCCTCACAGCCCACAATTCCTTTCAAGGTCCATGAATTTGTGCATCGGGCCCCTAGTGACTAGAATAAGACTGAGTAAAAATGAGGAACACTGATATTATTTTTCTAATGGCAAAAATGTTCAAACAATGTCAAATGGGACTCACTGGAAAGGTATTGCACCCTAGTTCATTCTCTTCTCAGAAATATGGTGAATACTTGCCCATTTACCTCATAATGAGACACATCCTCAAACTGATGACACTCCTCCATGTTTAGATGATTCTACAACTGCTGACATTATTATGGGGCCAGTAGCCCTTCCTTGATATGCTCACATGGAGTGTCCATCTTGCTGACAGCTTTGGTCTGGGAGGTAATATATTTTTATTGATTTCAGAGAGGAAGGGAGAGGGAGAGAGAAAGAAAGAAATATCAATAATGAGAGAGAATCACTAATCAGCTGCCTCTAGCAGACCCCACACTGTGAATCGAGCCCACAATCCGGGTATGTGCCCTGACCAGGAATCTTACTGTGACCCCCTGGTTCATAGCTCAATGCTCAACCACTGAACCATGTCAGCTGGGCAAAGGAGAGGTTATATTTTGACCTCAGAGCTTGAGAAGAAATTTTTTTTTCTCAAGAAGTAATGCATCTTTGTCTTCTGAATGTAAGGCCTGTTTTCCAGAAAGCAAACTATTACAAAGAGGAAGCTCTAGCTGTGAAGGGACCATCAATGTGACAGGAGCACCTATGGAGTCCTTGGGAAGGGACAGAAATCCAGGGCATCATCCACTGGGCCTTTATCTTATTCTGCACCAGAACTTCAAAGGGTGCTTTTAGGACACACTGAAGTGTTAAGCAAAAAAAGAATATTTTCTCCTTGTTCTCAAAAACAAAACAAACAAACAAACAAAAAAACAATCTACTAAGTCCTCTTCACATCAATCTTCTGGCATAAATTCTCTATGCCTCTATTTCCTTAGCTCAAAAATGGGATAAATGGGGCTAATCTCACAAGGTTGTTGTCACTGAATTAATTAATTCAATTGAAGTACTTAAAATCAGACCTAAAACATATTGATTATACAACTAATGATAGTTATTATCCTTGCTGCTGCTACTGCCCCACTCTTATGGTAGTTAATAGTAAGTCTCAAACACAGTCATGACATTACTTATGTAATTGCAGAACTTAATAGAATCTATATATCTGAAACCTATTAGCAACCTAGATACTAAAAACATCCGATTTTATCATCTTCCCCCCTGGTCACTGTCAGACACATTTCATCTTTGTCCATTACTGACTACCCTGAAAATAACGTGAATTAAGTCCAGTTTTATTCAATACTAGGGGCCCAGTACACAAAATTCATGCCCTGGGGGTGGATGGTCCCTCAACCCAACCTGCCCCCTCTCACAAACTGGGAGCCCTCAGGGGATATCTAACTGATGGCTCACCCCCAGCCTGCCCAAGGCCTAAAGGCTCGCCAAGGCTTTAGGCCTTGGGCACCCAGCCATCGTCCTGCTCAGCTCAGCCCCGGCTGCCTGCAACCACCCGGCCCTGGGTGCTGGGCGCTTGCCACCACTTCCATTCACAGCACCTGGGGGCCGGGTGCTCCCTGCGGCCGCCACCACTGTTGCTGCTGCCTCCCCTTCCCCTCACAGCACCCAGGGGCTGGGCACTCGCCACCACTGCCATTTCATCTCCATCCCCAGGGCCCAGTCTCATGCCACTTGGCCCCGCCCCTGCTCCTGATTGGCTGGTAGCATAGCCAATCAGGAGCTAAGTACGGTCACATTTGCATGTTTCTCTTTTATTATATATTCAATACTAGTGACCCAGTGCATGAAATTCGTGCACAATGGGGGTTCCCTCAGCCCAGCCTGCTTCCTTTCCCAGACTGGGAGACCTCAGGAGCTGTCCTACTGATGGCTGAGGCTCACTCACCATCATTCTGGCCATTCTCTGTGGGAAGTGACCAGGCTGATCAAGAGAAGGTGCCACTCCCATTACCCTGCTGCTGCAGCCACTGCCAGCCACTGCAGCCATCAAGATGTTTTCATCAACACGGACTCTAGTCCCTTCACTGTGAAAAAAATGACAACTTTCTTTAGGCATTTTCAAGATGTGTCTTACATAGGATATGACATTTTTTCTTTTTTATCCTCACTTGAGGATATGTTTCCATTGATTTTTAGAGAGTGTGGAAGGAAGATGGAGAGACAAAGAGAAATATCAATGTGAGAGGGATACTTTGATTGGTTGCCTCCTGCATGAACCCTACCTGGGCCCCTGCCAAGAAGGAGCCTGAAACCTAGGTACATGCCCTTGATCAGAAAGAACCCAGACCCTGTGGTCAGCAGGCTGAGGCTCTATCCATTGAGCCAAAGCAGTTAGGGCAGAATATGACATCTCTTAGGCCTTCCAGCAGTGGACCTTTGTTTTTTCCTCCATGAGCATGGTGGAAAACCCTAGAACACCTTCTTGGATTCTTATAACCCAAGTTACCAAGAACACCGCACTGGCGACGTACAGGAGCTTAGCCAATGAGGGATCAGAAAAGATGTTTACACTGGAACTGTTTTGGCTCAGTGGATAGACTGTGGGCCTGCAGACTGAAGGGTCCCAGGTTTGATTCCTGTTAAGGGCATATACCTTGGTTGGAGGCATATCCCCAGTGGGGAGTGTACAGAAGGCAGCTAATTGATGTTTCTCTCTCATCAGTGTTTCCAACTGTCTATCCCTCTCCCTTCTTCTCTAAAAATATCAATAAAAAATATTTTTTTAAATGGTATTTCCTGTGCAGCTCATGTGGCCCCTGCATTGTATCCACTAGGCTAGAGGGGTATCCCTGCCACCTGGTGGTGGCCACTGGGGTCTCCACATACCCCATAGACTGGCAGCCAGCTCCCTCCCTCCCATCATGGGCCCCGGGCTGGGGGTGTGGACCCCAACTGCCGCCACTTGGCACCAGAGCATATGCAAGCAGCTGGGAGCGAGGCAGGAACATCCCTGTCTCCGGATGCCAGCAGTCAGCCCTGTCATGGGCTCCGGGCTGGGAGTCATGCAGGGACCCCTGGGCCCCACACAGCAGTGGCCACCAGGGTCTCCGAATGCTCCAGAGGCCAGCAGCAAGCCCTGTTGTGGGCACCGGGCTGAGGGCGTGCACCCAAACCGCCGTTTGGCATCAGAGTATGCGAAGCGGCTGGGGGTGAGGCAGGAACATCCCCACCCCAAGCTGCTTGGCTGCTGCACCCATAGTCTTGCAGTGGCTGGGGGTGTTCTGGGACACCTGCCACTCAGGGCCTAAGTGCTGGCCTACAGGCTAGGAGTGGCCTGGGACCCAAGTATGTTCTTGGGACTCAGGCTGCTTGATGCCTATGTATGCAAATTAACTGCCATCTTTGTTGAGTTTATTTGCATTTCATTCCTGATTGGCTGGTGGGCGTGGCTTGTGGGTGTGGCTTGTTGGTATAGTGAAGGTGCGGTCAATTTGCATATTGCTATTTTATTAGATAGCATATTTTGGGCAACTATACTTGAAAATGCTTTAAGTATTAAAAAAGACAAATTCAAGTTAAGATCCTAGTTTTCCAGAAAACAATTAACATAAGAGATAATTATTATCATTGGGAGAGTAATTTAGAAACCATGGAATATACCTTGTAGAACAGACTAAGGAGAACTTTGCTTCTTTTGGTAAATTATTTGCAAAAGAGCTGACAATATCTTCCTCTGCACCATGGAAAGTACCCTCCCATGATGACTCTGGGTCTGACAGGTGACTTGCTTTGGCCAATGGAATAAAAGCAAGTGTGATGAAAGCAGCAGAGTGAATGGTGCTTGTATTAGTCCAGGTTTTCCAGAAAAAACAGAGCCAATAGGTTTTTTACATTATGAAAACTACATTTTTATATAATATACTTCAATATTACATTATTACACTTAAAATCATATAAAATTAATACATAATATTACATAAGTATATATTTATAATTGAATATAACATTATATATACCAAATATTATGTATAATATAACAATATTTATATGTGCTGATAGATTTATTACAAGGAACTGACTCACATGATTATGGAGGCTAAGAAGTTTAGCTTTCACTAGGTGAGCTTGAGTCAGGTCAGATAAAGGCAAGCCTTTCCAGTTGGGTCTTCCAGGGAACAATCTACCAGATCGAATGATATTAATCCTTTGGGAATGAAGCTTCAAAATAGCTCCAGCTCTGATCTGCTCACTCAGCAGTTCCTCCTGAGTAAATGTTTCCTGGGTTGCTACAAGCTTTGGGTAATTTCCAGAGTGCAGAAAAAAGTTGATTTTTTACTATTTTTCCAGTATTTTTAAATGGAGGGATACATTTTTGGATGTCATTTTCACTATACATCTCTGTCTGTAGTAAGTTAACCTTACCAAAATTGAACTAATGTGGTACAGTCTGTTCATAAGTACTGACCAGTAATTCAATGCAATCTTGCGTACTGTCAGGAAAAATATATACTAAAAGAAATAACAAAGTAAAATAAAATAAATAAAAATATACTAAAGCAAATCAAGCATTTCAGCATTTAAATTATGAAATATATCTGCAGGAATTAATATAGAAATATGTTCTACAAATATGAAGAACAATTAAATATAAGCACACAGGTACTCGGGTGACTACTTAAGAGAAACACTATTCAATGGCCAAGTAAGTCACAATTTTTAAAATGAGGCAAACAAATTAGAAGATGCAGCAAAGAACTTAAGAGTAAACTTATTTGAAAAGTTAACGCGTCATCTGCGCTGACCGGTGGTTCAGTTGGTTGGAGTGTTATCCCCTGTATCAAAAGGTTGTGGATTTAATTCCTTATCAAAGCATATACCTAGATTTTGGGTTCAATCCCTGGCCAAAGCAATGGATCAATGTTTCTCTTTCATATCAATGTTTCTCTCTTTCTCTCTTCCTTCCCAACATTCTAAAATCAATAAAAACATATCCTTGAGTGAGGATTTAAAAAAAAAAAGTTAACTCATTAAAATGAAAGTAAATGTACTTTATTAGAAACAGGCTACATAAGAATGTTAAACTCACTTTATACTTAAACTCTCATAAAAAATGATTGATGATAGAAGAAGAAACTAAGAAGAAACATTTTTTGTGTGTGACTGTACTTTTATTTGCTGACACTACAAAAAGACAAATCTCTACTACACAACAAATGAGTTCATAATGGAAAAACACCAAAGCATCTAAATTTAACTGTATACTGTGCTAAAACAAAAACAAACTAAAAAAAAATGCTTTATGTGAAAACAAAGTAGATTTGCAAATTATTTGCATTTGTACATTTTCTGTCATCTATTCATTTTACTTTTAAATTCAATCTTCTATGACTGTAATGAGGTATTTATAAATCATATATTTCATATTTGTCCTCACAGCAATTGATAAGGCAGATAAAATAAATAGAATAGTTCTGGGAGACACAGACTTCCAAGTGAAATGATAGATTATGTCTTAGAATGACACAGGCTAAGTACTCATTCACTACTTAAAAAGCCACTTTAATTTGGTACCTTTTGGGGAACAGACAGCAAAGACATTAAGTTAATCATTGTTCATCATTATAGAGGGCAATTTAGAAGTGTATACAGAGCCAAGCCTTTCCTACAAAGTCATCACAAACCCCTAGATTATACTTAGAGGACTACTATCCTTCTTTAAATTGCACCACATGGCTTTAAAAAATGACTATTCCCTCGAAGCTTTTAGCTGTCTCTTGGGGACAGTCAGGTTAATCCTTAATCTCTCACTTATATGACTTCCTATAGCAATCACAATAATTACTACATAAATGAACATTTTATTGTCTACTATTAGTTTTATGTGTCTTAACCTTGTCTCTTCATTTAGATAATATGCTCCCAGAGTTCTTAAATTTTCATATTACCCTCTCCTCTTCCCTTATTTCATCTTTTATTCATGGAATTTTCTTCTGCTTCCATTTCATTCCAGCCCTTTGCTGGGCAACAATTGCCTCAACTCTTCTCTCTACTGTATAGCGACTTATTTAAATGATTTTGAAACCATAAAGCCTTCACCATTAATTGAAAGAAATTTTCAAATGTTGTACTTGTTCTGCCCTGTCTCAAATATAATTTTGAAACTTCTTCCTATGTTACTTTTCACCCTACAAACCTCATTGTCCAGTCATATGTCTGAAGGGGGTTGTCTGCTTTACTGTCTTTATTCCTCGATATCTTATCACTAAAATATGGGTGTGATACAAAGTGTTCCTTCAAAACAACTCACACTTTACAAATATTATCTTACTGGAAGTTTTTCTAGCACTTAATATAGTTGATCACTCTTTTCCTATCTATAAAATACTCTTTCTTTGACTTTCTTCATACTGTATATCTTAGTTTGTCTTCTGCTTTCTGGACTATGCTTCTCAGACCCCTCCTCAGATCCATCACATGATCCGATTCCTCATATGCTGGTTTTCTTCACAGATATCATAGTGACTTTCCTTTCACTGTCCACATTCTTCACAGGTGATTTCGTCCATTTCTTTGGCTACAATTGCTAGCTCTAAATTTATGTTTTCCAAATAATCTTCAGCCAAGAATTTTCTCTAGAGCTCTACATCTTCATATTCAACTGCCTTCTGAATATCTCCATCTGTATGTCTGGCAGGACCCAAGTGTAATCTATCTAAAGCTGAACTCAATATTATTCCCAAAATTCTGCTTCTCCTCTTGTATTCTATATCCCAGTGATTGGTGCCATAGCACTAGCAGACATAGATAGATATCTACCCCAAATCCATCCTTGCTTTCTCCTCCCAGTAAAATCCCAATTTTGTTCTGTTCAGATTTACACCATGAGACCCTTGACCTCCAGCCTGGTGTGTTCTGGGTGGTTAAACGTCCTTTCCAACAATAATGGTAGAATCATTTGCCTTTCTGGTAAATGGATGGACTTGGACATGTGAAAAAATTCTGAGACATGTGTGGAAGATTTTGTGGTGCTTCTGGGACAGGTCCCTTACTTTACTCTTAATAAAAGACCCAGGAAGGCCCTAGCCTGTTTGACTCAGTGGATAAAGCTTTGGGCCTGCAGACCAAAGGATTCCCCATTTGATTCCAGCCTAGGTCATGTACCTTGGTTGCAGGCTTCTCCCTGGCCCAGGCTCTGGTCAGGGACATGCAGGAGGCAACCAATCAATGGGTTTCTCTCATATCCATGTTTCTCTCTGTCTTTCTCTCTCTCTTCCACTCTCCTTAAAAATCAATGGGAAAATATCCTTAGGTGAGGATTAACAAAACCAAACCAAACAAAAAGGCACAGGAAAAAAAACTGTTTCCTTTGATGCCCTTGAATGCTATTGATCTTGGATTGACATCTAAAACTGGTGCAAATATCTTGTGTGTTCAATAAAAGCTTGTCATTAACAAGATATGATAGAAGATAGAATTAAAAGAATGGAAAAGAAACACAGAGTCCCATTCCTCAGGCTGCTCTTCTCATGAATGAGAGCAGTTATATATATGAGCCAATAAAGAAAATATACAGGGTGGGGCAAAAGTTGGTTCACCATCTTTTGTATGGAAATATAGACAATAATCAATAAATAATTTTACATAGGTGGGTAGATATCCACCCGTGTCTGCTACTGCTGTGACTCTGTGACAGTTTCACACAATCACAACTGTAAACCTGCTTTTGGCCAACCCTATATATTTCCATCCAAGTTTTTCCCTCTTAGCAAGAGAGTTTAAAAAGAAATCTGGTTGAATATTTCAAAATTGAGTTTTAATTTGTCTAACCAGCATTTCAGAAGTGAGGAAAGTTAAGTTGTCCTCTATTCTGTCATCTCCAATTCTCTAAGGCAGAGAGATTTACATAAACTGTCACCCTGCCCCATACTCCATCCAAATATCACTTCGCTGCCAAGTATAGCCACTCTCACCCTGGAGTAGCACTCCCTTAGGTCTCAAATTTCTTCACTCTGGGGCAGCCTGAATTCAGCCTCTGGCTTTATACATAGGCAGGCATCTTAACACCATTCAGTATACTCTAGTGACAAGGCCCCAGGTCCCCTCATATGATGCAGCAGAGGAAAGGGACAAGGTGAAGGACAGAGCCCAGGGCCTGCCAGCTATCTCTCATTTTCATTCCTTGTCCAGGCAGTGGCTGCCCAGGAGAATCAGTGCACAGATGCCTGGCAGCCTCCTGGAGCGATCTATTCCTGAGACTGATGAATGTTTTCTAGGCAGCACTGTGGTACTGTAATGAGTAGACTCGGCCTCAAAAGAAAGCTTCCTGAGAAAAGAACATCCTGAAGATTGTTTGAACTCTATGACTGAAATTCTTTCTACTGCATGATGACTCAACCCTGTTTGTTCATTGCAAACATAAACAGGGCTGATTTTTTAAGGGTGTGCCTGGTTAAACATATCATATACACCCTCTTTATTAAGATTAACACCTGCTGAGAAGCTGCAATTTATTTTGTACAGAGTGTTTAGTTTTCACATGGATTTGAAATTGAGAAAGAGGTGGTTAAATAAGGTTGACACATGTCATATCAGTACTGTCCTATATCTTGATTTTTTGCTATAAGGGACATTATTGGAATATTGGCAAAGTTTGAATGGGGTCTGAAGATTAGAGGGCAGTTATGTGTCATCATTGTTAATGTGCTGATTTTGATGGTCACATTGTGGTTATATTAGATACCAATAATATGCAAAGCACTGTGGAGTTGCAGGGGGAAAAGTATAAGAATTACCTCAGGTCACTTACAGTGTAACAGGAAAGCTACTTGGTGCATATAAGAGATGATGAAAAACACAAAGCACAATGCCTCAAGGACCAAACATCAGACAAGAATCTATAGTTCTCAATATTGTTTCCACCAATGACATTGACCCTAATGCTCACTCTTGAAGATTTATGAAGGTTTAGGCCCAAGTCCCTGTGAGCTGGATGTAATTTCAGTTTTCCCCTTATTGAATGAACACTGCAAACAGCAGGAGTAGCATTATTCTAATATTACTTTTGAATTTGTCCTAGTTTTATTTTTAAAGGTAAATGATTCATCATCTTAGGGACACCATCTCTCCATAATTCATCTCAAAAATGGTTCATTATATATCTCAATGTAATTCAAATTAATACATTTTGAGAGGGGTTAATTTTTTAATGGACCAATAAGTATCATCACCACCCTTTCCACAGTTCTCCTTGAAGTCTTTCCTGCCCACTCTATCTCAAAAAGCCACAAACTTTATCTGGTGCAGCAATTTAAGAATTCTAAAGCCTATGACTTTTCTCAGTAGTTTTTCCCTTTTGTATCAATAATACTGTGATAATAGATTATTGACAGTCCTCAAATTCAACCTTCATTCCTCCACCATTATAGAGTGTGTTAAATGGTGAGAGGAATAGGATTCCTCAGGATGCTTACATGCAAACATATGCAAATCTCCCTCCCCTTCCTTTCACTAGAAGATTCAAAATTTCCCATCTCATCTTTTCACTCCACTGGCTTGTAACAGGATCTCATTCTCCCTCTGCAATCCCACTCCACAAGCATGGAAAACTCCATTTCTCATGTTGGGAAAATCAAGCTATCGGGAGTCAGGTAGATGCACTCTGTGGCGATGACAGGTTTCCTTACTTCTCTGTTTTCATATATATAAATCTGGGACAAGCAAATCTACCCTATAAATTGGAGACTGGATTAAATGTGACCATGCACATGAAAGCACCTGCAAGGACTCCCTCCACTCTCGTCTCTGCTACTCTCAGGATGGGCTCATCCAGGTGTAGGAATGGAGTAGACAAATAGAAAGAATCTACTGACAACAGGAAAAGAAAGTGACCTGGCTTTGGGCACACCTAACTCCAGCTGATCTCTCTGTATTTCTAGCTCAGAGAAAGCCTCTCTGCTTTCTAGTCTGTGTATGCCCTCCCAGCTTCAGAGGTAGAGAGGCATCAGGCCACCTGTTTGGGTCCTTTTCAGTTCCTAGAGTGCCACAAAGAGCAGGCCCATTCAAGTTGGGTTGATACTGATCTTCTTCCTGGAGATCTACAGATCTCTGAATTGGTGCCTTCTCAGAATGCACATTCCTTACCCCAGCATGCTCCAATGCTTGATTCCAAGCTGCTGTGATCCAGTGCAAAAGGAAATTCTTTTTCATTTCCTATCAAGTAATCTGAAGACCCTAAAGCCCCCCTGACAACAAACAATCTGTCTGTTCCAGCTCCACTGCAGCTCTGCTCAGGACAGGTGGGTGGGCTAAATGTTCAGACAAGGTAGGAATGAGATGGTACAGCCATACCATATCTTTGTAAACTCACCTGCAAACTCTCAGTAACTCTTAATTCTTGAATCTCCTTTTCCACTTCTATCCATTTCCGCTATATGCAAGAGCTATTCCTATGACTTTTCCAAACTGATGAGCCTCCTGAGCCCTTCTCACAATTCTGCTTCTCATATCACAAAAGCAAAATAAATCCTCCTTAGAGAATGGCATAAAAGAAAAGGAGGGAGAAAGAGAGAGAGGCAGGGAGGGGGAAAATGGAGGGAGAGAATATGAAACCAGGAAGAATGTGAAAGTCGGGAACAGTTGAGAGATATCAAATTTTGATTAGTCTCAAGGTTAACTCTTCCTCTCTTTTGGGTTTTGCTAGCAGCATCCCCAGATGCCCACATAAGAACATACTACTAGTTCTCCACTCGGGAGGAATGTCCCAATCCCAGTGGGGCAACAGCAGGAAATAGAGTATAAATATTCTAGAGTCATTTTCAATGAAACAGGTTGAGAAGGAACTGATCGAAGACTTATCTTTGCCTTCTTCAAAAGTTTCCGAATGTCAAAAGTTCCTGAGAGAAACTTTTATATAAGATTTGTTTGTTTGTTTGTTTGTTTGTGGCCAGGAGATTTCTTTAGTCCAGCAGAAGCTCTCTTCAGCAATTATTAAGCCTTGTCTCTGATAGTTTGTACTATTTTAAGGTACTTACAGAGTTCTGTTTGTTAGGGTGGGGAAAAAAATCTAGTGTACTACTGTGCTTTAGTGGTACATTTCACAAAGCTTATCAAGTCTTCCTGTATTTATCTTTTTCCTCTAGAAGAAATGTAAGAAATTAAAAAAATAAAGGAGCAGATTCTAGCACAACTCCAAACCTGGATCCAAAATATATGTGTACCAATCGTCACTCTATTAATAATTTGGGGGCACATTGACTTGTTTCCCTCATGAGGTTGTGATAAGGAACATATTAGACGATATATATATAAAATTGTATAATATGCAATATTATACAGTTAGGTGTTATATTTAAAAGAGCAACTAAAAGATGATAAATACAAAGCCTTTGAAAAAGAATCCATGAGCTTACTTTTTGCTTAGAATTACCTACGTTCTCTAAATACTTTAGAAGACTTTTAGCCTGGGGAAGAATATCTGAGTCTTAAATGCTTCTTTAAAAACTATAAAAGCTTCCTCTTCTACCATATGACATTTGGATTACACTTTGATAAGACAGACCACAGCTTTTTGAAAGGGATCTGAAGTAACTTGAGCCCTGCACAATATACCCTACCCAAAACCACTCTGTACAGAACTGCTTCTTACAACACGATTTTTAGGATGAACAGTCACCAAGGAAGAATAAATTGAATATTTTTCAAAGTATATTATTTTATATTCTGGTTGTATTTATAAAATAGACACTATAATACTCTCTAAAAAGGACTCTTAAATGTCTCTTTTTCTAGACAAAACATAAAATTGAGACTATCATACTGATTATGGGACTAATTCATCACTATAAATTCTTTAATTTTCTTCTCATCTCCCACAAAGTGTTATAAACCAAGATTTTTCAACTCAAATAGCATACATAATAAATGTAGCGGATATGGTAGAGACAAATGACAAATCTGAATTTAAATAAAATATAGATCCAAGGTCTGGAAAGCATTGTTGTCTGTTTTAAGTGGATAGGCAGTATATTTGTGAGGCCAGGAAGGACACACAGTAAGCAGTGTCATCATAATTCATTCAGTTACAACCAGAAACTGGATAAGTCAGGATCTTTTGGCCAGAAAGGCATAGTCAGAATGGACCCAGAGGAAGAATTTCCCAAGCTTTGCAAATGTTGGTACAAAAAGTACAAAGCCAACTGAATTAGAAAAATCAAAGATGCTGGGTCTGAGAGACAGGACTATGAATGAGGAGGACATGAAAGAGAACGAGATCGCTCCCCTGTGAGAAAAGAGGAGGAAAATAGAGGAAAACCAAAGATAAATATGTCCATTCCAAAGAGAAATTTCTGGGACCAAAGGCAATGATCTTACCTACCTAAATGTTCCATGTTTCTAGCATATTTTTGAATTCTCAGTGGTGAACTTCTCATGACCCTTTATCTACAGCCTCTGTATCTGTGTGTACTGGGTTTATTTCACCCATGTCGACCTAACCTAGAAGCCTCAACATCAAGCACCACCATCCATTTTCATAAAAATAACACTCACCCAGAACATTTCTGAGTTAATAGCAATCTACTGATCTTAATCATCAGGGATGATCAATAGAATGAATGAAGAGACAGAAATACACATTACATAACCTTCTGCCTTTTATTGGCCTCCTCCTATGTTCGCCTTTTCAGGAGCAAAACAAACTCAATTTTATTGTCCCACTCAGAGCAACTTACCAATGCCTCTAAAATCTTTGTGTCAACAATAATTAAGCCAGTAGGTTTGGGGGGAAGAAAAGGAAAGTTGTAGAGGCCTACTTTCTACCAATAATTGTCAATGATTTCTTCCATAAAAAGGAAAATGGTGTGAATAACAAGATTTCACTTCACTATATACCAAGTTCTTCACTAAGATCTTATTTTCAAAGGAGATTTATAAATATAAAATGCTTATAACATGATAAGTGGAATATCAGGCTACATATGTAATATAACAATTTTTATAAAAGTCATATATATTTATATTCTTAAAATGACCAGAAAAAATACACTAAAACATTAAAGTATCTCTGAATAGCGGGATTATGGATGATTATAACTTTCTCCTTTATAGTATTTTATAAATGTTTTTACCTTGTAGAGAAACATTTGTAAATGTTTTTATTTTGTAGAGAAATTGTTTTTTAAATAAGAAAGAAAATTTTAACTTTTAAAAGATGTCTTAGGACCGTACTCAGTAAAATTTTTTTTATATTAAAATGATATCTGGTTAGAGTTATAGAAAGCAGTTGAGGGCATTCTGAGTCTCCTTTGAAATGTGAAATACATACTTCACTTGTCCTTGAAACCCAAGCAATTTGATTCTTTAAGTCTCTATGAATTTGATTTCTCCTTGGGGATCTCAATCCTTTTCAAACGTGTTTCATAAGTAACAGCCTTATGAAATTAATTCATAAGGTTAAAGCAAATAAAAAAAGAGAAATAAATTGTAAAAATGAGATGCAAACTAGAGATAAAGTGGCACATATGTTTAAATTTTATCTTTCACTACAAAGTTTCATTATGAAGGGTTTAACCAAGTTACTTAGTTTGGCAACTTGGCTACAATGCTCTGAAGTTAAGTATCTTACAGCTACTTTTATAAAAATTTCCTTTTTAAATGCATGCCGTATTATGATGGTCTTATATTTATATTTCTTAATTTCTTTTAAATTATTTCACAAGTGTTAACTATGCATAACCACAATTTTTCTTCCTATCTCTGAAGTGGGGTTCCAACATATAAACTCTGTCTAAATCCCTTGCTAGTATGCAAGTGACTAACTAGGTATCTTTAATGTTTAAATATATTTAGGACATAACACTACCATTGATTCATTTAGTCACGTATTCAATAGTCATATACATGTGTCTAATATATGTCAGGCACTGTGTTAGGCTCTAACAAAAATTAGATTAATAAGAAAAGTCCCTGGTCTTAAGCACTTCATTTTCTATGGAAACACTGGTAGGGAACCTAAGCTACACAGTTAGTGGCTTTTGCCTTGAGCTCTTAATTACAATTAATGTTCACTTATCAACTCTGAAAAAATAATTACTGCTTTAAAAGAATTATGTACAATTTCTCCTTTCTCTTTCATTTTCTTTCTTTCTTCCTTTCTATTTTTCATCCCTTCTTTCTTTCATTATCCTTCATCCTGTCCTCCCTATCTTTCTACAAACCCTACCTACAATGTGCAGTATTGTAGCAACTCACCATATGTGGTTATTGAGCACGTGAAATGTGACTAACCCAATTTGAGATGTATAGTAAGTATAAAATAAACAATTCATTTTGAAGGGTTGGTGTAAAAAATGCAAAATATCTCATTGGTAGTTTTTTACATTCACTATATGTTGAAATTATGTTTTTATATAGTGGGTTGAATAAAACTTCACCTGCATTTTTACTTATGTGAATGAAGCCAGTTTTTTAAATGTTCCATTATACATGTGGATGACATTATTCTCTAGCACATGTGCATTTCATTAAAAGCACTCAGTTCGTTACTCTGAGAGCAAAAATAGAGACTCCTACCACTTCTCAAGGAAACTGATGTGGGAAGAGGAGAGTGGGCCACTTGATTTTTGCCTTTAAAGATCATTTATATCTGCCGAGACTGGTTTGGCTCAGTGGATAGAGCTTCGGACTGCGGACCGAAGGGTCCCGGGTTCGATTCCAGTCAAGGGCATGTACCTTGGCTGCGGGCACATCCACCGTAGGGGGCATGCAAGAGGCGGCTGATCAATGTTTCTCTCTCATGGATGTTTCTGACTTTCTATCCCTCTTCCTTCCGCTCTGTAAAAAATCAATAAAATATATTTTTAAAAAATTATTTATATCATTGTGATTGTGAGACTGATTATACACACAATGGATATATATATATATATATATACACACACAAATGGAACTCTGACCCATAATCTTTAGCAACCAGTTTAGAGACAACCAACCCACTAGCTACAGTAACCAGCCCAGGAAGCCAGCTTGTTAGTCATGTCAGACTTTTAGGAGAGTCTTATAGAGATTACTATCTCTAGCAACTGGTCCAGGGAGTCAAACAATAATCCCTGTAACAGTCAGCCTGAGTGGCTAAAACTTGATTAATAACTGATGGCTTCCCTAATTTTTGTTTGGCTTCCAATTTAGGACTAACCAGAGAAAGCCAGATACACACCCCTAACCAACAGCATGGGGTGTCCCACTGCTAGTTAGCACACCCTGTTTTCCTGCCTGTCTGGAATTCTGCCACACTCTAGTAATGGTGGCTGATGTTTTTTCTACAACAAGCTCTAGATGATAATCTTTGCTTGCCCTCATTTGCTTAGTCTTGTTGATCTCCACATGTAGTGGGCAATGGTAGTTTTCATATTTAATATCTTCTTTTTTTGTAATGAAGCAGTTGGCAAATTTAACTGTAACAAGTTTGGTTAACATGTGTTTATTCATAATTTATTAAATTAGGTAAATAATAAGTATTTGTATTTTCAAATAAATATTTTTAATTTATTTTATTGTTTAAGATATTACAAAAAGTATTATATATGTCTCCTTTTTTCCCCCACTGACCTCCCACTGGCTTCCCCTATTCCCTGGCACATGCCTTCACCCCCTCCCCACAGTGTTTGTGTCCATTGGCTATTCTTATATGCATACATCTAAGTCCTTTAGCTGATCTCTTACCCCTCCAACCCACCCCTGCCTTATTATTAAAATTTCAGTTGAACTTGTTTCCATTATAAAACAAGCTGTGGCTCTATTAAAAATGGAATTTGGACTGCTTAAAAAATATTCTCATGGCTTTATTTATTTTCAGAGTTGGCAGTAAAAGCAAATTTTCAATAATAATTTATACAGTGAATGATAGATTTTTTTGAATTTTGCATGTACGAGTCATCACCAAAAAGTATTTTATATAGTGAAAAACAATGCTCATAATTATAAAGTCTTTCTGTGTGACTTGCTTTACAAAAAGATGACAAATATGAAATATATTTTATTGTATTACTGCAAAAGCATTTGGTAAGTGGAAGAAAAAGGCATGATTCTTAGAGCAGGAAAATTCAATCAGCATGGGTTGTAAAGGGACATGAGTTCCCAGACATCTTCTCTAAGTCCTTACAGTAACCGGTTTATGAGGTCTGTGAGTGGACTTTTAAAATTCAAACCACGAGTCAGAAGAATTCACTTAGAAAACAGATAAAGTAACTGGTAAATTCTAATTCCAGTGTTTTCTGTTTTCTGCAGATAGTAGCAAAGCCATTTTCAAAGTGCATCTGTCTATCCCTTTTTCCTGCTTGAGTATTCACATTTCTCCCACCTTCCAAATCTTTCCCAAATTAATCTCTTCAACATTTTCCTTCCTCCATCCTGTCTCCTCAAAGTGTAGATGCAGAACTACCTACATCAAATTTCCCAAAAGGTGCTTGTCAAAATGCATATTCCTGGGCCATATCCCAGCCTTTGTGAATCAGAATCTCAGAAAATGGAGCCACATAAATGTGTATTTTTCTAAACTCTCCCCATGATTCCTATGCACATCTGAAATGGAGAATTATTGTTTAAAGCAATTATCTATCTGAGAAATCTTATCAAATCTCCCGGGTTCACAGATGGTCTCATATGCTAATGACAATATAATTTATATTTTTAACCTTAGCTTCTCTTTTGAAATTCAACTGGTTTCTCTGATAATAAATATTTATTAGATGACTCATTGTCAGTCCACGGCTCAGAAAGAATTAAAGCAAACTTGTTATATTTGCTGCAAAAGAAGCCTCTCCCCTTTCAATGGCACCTATCAATACCATCAGTGTAGTTACCAACTATTTAAAAATTTTAAAGTATGACCCATCTTTGACTTTTGTTCTTGTAGTGTAAATTCAATTGATCACTAATTATGTGACTTCTTCCTCATTAAACATCTGACTATAGCCAAATACCAGTGAATTTTAATTCCATGACTATTACCTGAGCACCTCTTATATGGTAGAAAATGGTGATATAAAGATTAATGAGACCTGATTTTTGCTTTGAGATACTTACAGTCTAACATCATCAGAGTCCAATAAATAAGTAATCCTCTGTGCTAAGTGCTATGGTGTAAATTGTCAAAAGTGATGGGAGTACATAGATAATGAGCCAATTAATGATTCCCCTGGGGTCTGTGGAAGGTTCAGAGAAGAGGCAATATTTAAGCTGGTATTTTCTGAAGGATAAGTATTTCACCAGGTAGAAAACAAGGAAAGGACATTCAGAAGAAACAACAACAGAAACAAGAACACAGGGATGTAAAAGTGGATTGAACAAAATAGTTCTTTACCTGGTGTGTCTGGGGAATGACTCTGGTGAGACCGAAATGGTGGGTCCTCCCCAAGTTATAGACTGTTCTGTGTGACATGCCAAAT
This sequence comes from Antrozous pallidus, assembly GCA_027563665.1. Classification (NCBI taxonomy): domain Eukaryota; kingdom Metazoa; phylum Chordata; class Mammalia; order Chiroptera; family Vespertilionidae; genus Antrozous; species Antrozous pallidus. The sequence continues at coordinate 71,638,533 of CM050517.1, read as the reverse complement.
AAAAAGTGTGGTATTGTTCTGCAAGCCTTGAGAGTCACTGGGGAAGGGGAGGAGTAGTTTTTTCTTTTTTAAAAAATTAAATTATTATATTTATGAAAAAATGTAGTATTTTATATATATTTATGAAAAATATTTATAGTATTTAAAAACATCGAAAATAGACTCAGATACAGAGAAGAGACTGACAGCTGTTAGAAGGGAGGGTTGGGTAGAAAGGGCTGGGTGATAAGGTGAAGGGATTAAAAAAACAGATATTAACTTTTTCTTTGTGGGAAAGACTCTTTGAATGTTAGAAAGTATTATCATCTCCCTTAAACAGATGAGTAGTTGGTCCAACACAAATTGAGGACACTCTACCAATGCAAGGACAGTGACCTCTTCTGCCCTTCAACTCTCTGCTTCTATTTTCTTTTTCTCTCCCAGCTGGTGTGGTTCAGTAGTTTAGTGTTGACCCATCTACCAGGAAGTCAGGGTTTGATTCCTGGTCAAGGTACAAGCCCCTATTGAGGACTAAATCCCCACTAGGGGGCATGGAGCAGGCAGCAGAGGGATGTGTCTCTCTCATGCTGTTTCTTTCTATTCCTCTTCCTTCCTCTCTCCCTCTCTAAAATCAATAAAAATACATTTAAAATAAAAGTAAATAAACACACACACACTGGACACAGACAACAGTATAGTGATTACCAAAGGGAGAGGGAGTTGAGTGGGTTAGGTAATGATGGAAGAACACTTGAGTTTGGATGGTGAACACACAATGCAATATTCAGATAATGTACTATGGAGTTGTATATATGAAGCTTATATAATTTTATCAACCAATGTCACCCAAATAAATTCAATAAAGATGTTTAAAGTATTTTAAAATTTAAATATTATTACAAGGCTTAAAATATAATCAGTAAGTTCTCTGTTCCATCTCTCCCCATCCCTAAGTCCTGTTCCCCTCTGGCATCCGCTTTCCATGCTTAAAGCTGTTACATTTAGTATTTATCTCCACATGTCAAAATAAGATGGAACACTAAAGAAATGTCATTGTGAAATCAACAAATATCGGTATCATTGAGTCTTTTCTTTCAGGTGATGTTTTCTGCAAAGAGGAATTCTGGGTTCTTCTGCCCTGGTAGTCAAATAGGAATTGGCCCCAGGCTGCACTATCAGTTATATAGACTCTGACTTCATCATCTTCTGTTCTAGTTACTTGATTATTTCCCTGGACAATAGTCTCTGTTGCTTATCATCTCAAGGAGACTTCTTTTGATCTGAAGTTATGTCAGTCATTTATTACCAAATAAGTCATTACATTAATTTTAGCTTTATGCTGTGAAGATTTCAAGTTACTCAGTTTCCATTACCCAGATGAGGAAACTGAATAGAGCTGGAGTGAGGCTAAAATCTGGTAAATGTTGAAGTCTTCTTATGAGAGGTCACTAATCTGCCATTCATGGGCCAAATCCAGTACCCATTTTTGTACAGTAACGAGTTAAGAATGGCTTATATTTTTAAAGTGGTTTTTAAAAATCCAAAGATAAGTACTATTTCATGATGTATAAAAACTATATAAAATGCTAATTTTAGTATATATAAATGGAAGTTTTAATAGAATCTTACCAGGCTTAATTTTTACATATTGTCTATGACTGCTTTCATACTATAACTGTGTAAATGAGTATTGTGACAAAAATTGCATGGGTTACAAAGCCTAAAATATTTACTGACTCTCTTTACAGAAAAACTTTGTTCTACAAGCAAGTATTTGGGGCAATACCAAAAGCACCAGGCAGAGGATTAAGCCCAGTTAGTCTGGCCAAAGGAAATAGATCCCTAGGAGGAAAGAAACTAATTGTGTTTTCTGCCCCTAAGACTTTCTTCCATTCTTTCTAATAGTTGTCATTCTTCTGGTTAATATTATGCCATAGAGCATTAAGACTCGGCAAATTTAAACTACTAATACATCTCCATGGAACTTTCCATTTCAGATCCTATCTCGCCCTCTCTTACCATTATTGTTTATACAACTTTCCAATTTATCTTTACCTGCATATGTACATGCACATAATCTGTTTCTCAAATAAAGTATAAGTTCCTGATGGTTGGCGGGGGGGGGGGGGGGGGGGGGAAAGAATGCTTTACACTCACTCATATTCTTGTATTACCAATACCTAGAAGGATATTCTCATCCAAGTTGCTCAGAGATTTTGAAGATGATGCTAATCTGCTGTGTATCATCTGCAAGGAAAAGAAAGTAAATTTCTACAAAAATATATTTCCACATTTTAAGAATTCTAACAAGATACACTTCGATTCAGCTAAAATTATTAGATAAATAGTACAGTCTGGGAGTTCGGAGAGTACTCAATAAAACATGTGTTCTTTAGTTGAACAGTTGACAAAGAGACCTTTAGAACTCTCTTGATTTCCTTCTCTTTGGGACTGCCTCCCCCTCAAGACACACACACTCACCCACCCATACACACACACATCTCAATCATCCCTCTCTGACATATTCAAAATCCGAGGAGAAACTTCTTGACAGTGAACTAAAAGTAGAGTTTTCAGATGAGCATTTGCTAAGCTAAAGCACACAGTGAAAAGAAAACAAAATCCCAAAATACTTCTAGCCAATGTAGCTTGTATCTTTCACATCAGATTCTGGGGAAAGAGAGAGCTACAGTTTTCTTTTAATCCAATAAGACACCCATTTGGCAGGATTAACCTTTTCCCTCTTGTTTCTTCATTGTGATTTAGTTGATACAAATTGCTTTCATTACGGCACTAACAGGCTTCTGGCTGGTAGTCTCATTCGGAACCTGTTGCAATAGTTCAGTGTACAAGTAGTCAAGAGGCTGTTAGGAAAGGAAGCATGCTTTTAAATAATTGCTCATAGGCTCTGTATGATGAACCCTTAAGAGAACCAAACAGAATGATAGGTTACAAACCTTTTTAATCTAAGATGAAAACACTGAAAATATTCTATATGTTGTATAAAGAAAACCTTAATATACTTGACTTTAAAATAATTCTCTATATGGACAAAGGAAGGGTAAAGTTGGAAGAAAAGGAAAAAAGCTGTGCAACATGGGCTAAAGGACTGGACAAACAGAATGCCAAAGGCTTGAGTTAGACTTTGAGGAACGATAGGAGAGGGGGAATAAATAGCGATTTTTCACAAAGAACAATAATGCGTATTTGAATTCTTATCATCGCTTCCCCTTCAGTGCCAGTTGACTGATGATGCAGAGAAACAAAACTACTGTGGAGACACTTCTCCTAGCTTGCGTAAGAAACAACCGCAAGAACAACGTATATCTAGGATGTTTGCTACTAATTTGGAACTCAAATATGAGGAAATATTCCTCAATAATATCATTAACCCCAACAAACCATAAAATAAAACAATGAGTGCATTGAGCATTCTACATTTCCATAATCACTTTGAATATCCCTCATTGTTCCATCTATGTCTCAGATTGTAAATTATAGTAATGAAGCTGAGAACCTGGCATGGTAATCATCTTCTAAGTGAACCAATAGCTTAATAACTAGGGGTTTGAGGATATGGCTGCACAATCCTGACAGTGCAAACAACAACAAACAGAGCATAAAGGAGTTTGTATGTATCATGGATAAAGAAAAACAGTTTAAAGATTCAGTCCAAAGCAGGTTTAGTTACTGAATTCTGTATGACACAATTCTTGGTGAACACATTTCTACTCATGATAAAAATATCAGCAGTCCATTAGAGAGACACATTGGCTCATCGATTATTCAGCAGACATGACCAAATTAGTGTCTGTTCTTGTGGTTACTGTGTTTGATGGATCCTGTTTATTAAAGAATCAATGATTTCATCCTGAGAGAGAGAAGGATTGGCAATGTTGCCTTGGAATATTTACTATTTATGTTGCTAACATTTTGATCTTCTCTGGAATAGTACACATTGACCATGATACGAAAATATTTCTTCATGTCATTTTACAGTGTGAACAGTACCCAGAATTTGGAGAATATGCTATTTCACATGAAAGTTAATGAATTTGACTGAGAGCACATAGGCAAGGAAGGGCCAGAATTGCGTGCCACAACATTTTAATCTGCCCCTTCATTCTTTTGCTCAGGATAATGCATAGCATTCATCTTTTGGCTTCTCATAGTTACACACCAGTCAGAAATGTCCTTCTAACCTAAAGTCACCCTCTGAAATTCCCTTTTACAAGTTTTAATAATGGTTTTGATTCTACTGCTTTTAAAAACAATATTTTTGTTCAAGTGCCACAAAGTCAAATGTCTACAGGAGCCAGGCAGGTAAGATACACAAATGAAGCAGAATGAGTGAGTTATTATGAAAGGTAAGAGACCTGTATCTAGGGGTTACAGATGTTGGGGACTGTGGGAAACTAGAGACACAGACCCAATGTGAGGCTCTAATGTTCTGAGAGAGAGCAGAAATTCAGATTTAGCATATAAGCCTTCTAAATTTCATTGTGTTTATTTTAATAACTAATTAGAATGTAAAACATTGCCCAGGCCAAAACCACACACCAAACCCGGCATGTCTGTGGGCTGTGTCTAGCCTGAGGGACAGCTCACTTCCTTTTCGTATTGCCAGATTAAGCTGCTGCTTGGATCAGCTTCTAGTGTACAGCGATCAATCGCATTAAGGAAAGTCTAAGAATGTTTCAGTAATGCCAACATACATGAAACTGTCTGGCCTCTCCGGAAGGTTATTTGGCAGGACAACTAACTTGAAATTGAGAGATACATTGTGTACTAGAACAGAGGCTCTGGGGAAGTTGCCTTGGTTTGAATTCAGGCTTTTTCACTTACCAGCTATGTGACTTTGTTCAAGCAATGTAATTGCTCAGTTTCACATCTATAAAATGAAGATAATGACAGAATATATTGTTCATGTGTTGAGTGTGTATATAATACTTACAATAATATCTAAGCTGGTACTGTCTTAGATAGTTGCTATTACTATTCACAAATCAGAGGGTTGGGGAAAAGGAACCAACTTAGACGTCTGTCTCACATTAGACAACTATGGATACCATAAGTGGCCTCAGAAAACTTTGCTGTTCAGACAGAACAGGTGGGAGAATCAGGCTTCCTGTGATAAATTTCCACTATTTTGTCCTTAGCACCAGATGCCATTGCTTCTTTGAAATGTCATAATCGCATATTTTAATGAGTAGAGTGTATACAGCAAAATTTTCGAAATACTAAAAATACTAACAATTAATAGTATGACTATGTTTTCATTTTTCTTTCTTTGGAGATCAACCATTTGAAAGTCAGGGACATTTTGTTCCAGAGTCGCAAGGCAGAGAAATCAAATCCTCCTTTCTGGGTTAGTGAAGCATGAAACTTATTGACAGATACTCAAGCTTGATATAATTTGCCCTGCTACATCAATCCAGTTTGTTTCCACATTCAATGATTCTGGAGGTTTTTATTTTTAAAAAGATACCCAAAATTCTTTTAAATGTCTAGAAATAAACAGAAGATCCCATGACATCTAGTATCCATCTAATATCCATCTAGTATCCTCAGAGAGAGAAGTGAGGCACAAAATATGCAACTGGGTACAGAGGGACCAGAAGATAAGTATTATTAATTGATTAAATTATATTTCTCTCCTGAACTGGGTGTTTATAAGTTTCTAGAAATCAATTAAAATTAGAGATGCATAACTTACAACATTAACTGATTTTTCTCCCATAATTGTTTCAAAACTCTCAGTTTTTCTCAAATAGAATGGATGGACCACATGCATCAAAATCATGTGAGGTCTATGAAAATTACATATTCCCAGGCTCACCCCAGACCTACTGGATGGAGAGGGAATTTAGAATTTGGGTACATACAGTTTTAATATACAACTCTGGATTTGTCATAAACAGAGTTTGAGAACCACTGACATATAGGATCTGTTATGTGTATTAATACAAGTGGAATTATTGAAAGAGGAAAAATATTTGTACTTTATTAGTTCATAAATCAATATACTTCAAAATCTCAAACTGGCATGGTCAATCTGCTTTAAGAAATACTTGCCTTATAAATTCTAAATGTGCTTTCACATAAGTGCACTCAATGATTTTCCTTTTTTTACAGTTTATTATGTTCAATTGCATATCAATAGAGCTGTTCAAAAAGTGTATTGGAAAGCAAAAATAACAAAATTAATAAACTGTTTAAATAATATATAAATTAACATTAATTTTTGCTTTATTTTTATTTTCCTATTGAATTTCCTATTGAATTTATTGGTTAATAACATTATATAGGTTTCATTTAGGTGCACAATTCTATAATACATCATCTGTATATTGTATTAATGATTTTTCATAAAGTCATTTTTTCATCTGCCTTTGAATACTGGGAAAGGAGCCAAGAATGAGTTACTCAAAAGTTAGTGAAAGCACTTAACTTATATTAGGCGTGAGATGTTGTGTTTTGTGGCAATTAAAACAGAAGTTCAGCCTGCATTTAATCCTGTTGTGTTTCTGAAAAGAGTCTGACCCTACGGGCTAAAGCATTTCAAACCCAATGGATGGCTTGGGAACTATCATCTGTAAATAATGTATTAGTTTCATACCATTTTTCTTTTTAAATTACACTTTACCCTAAAAAGAAAAAATCGTAATTAAAATTAAACGCTAATATAGGGTGTAATTTAAATTATATATTAAATTTAGAAACATGACAATTTTTAAAATGCATTAAATCAGGAAATAAATGGCTTTTCAAATATGGAAGATCCACAGACAAACTTCTAGAAGTCTAACTTAGGTTTCACGCCATTCCTCATCCTGTAGGCACTATTTCCCATCAGCATCATTCAGTACAAACCTAACACTCCATGTACTATGAGCGTGAATTTGGGTGTTGTTGTTATTTTGAGATACTATTTTAAGACAAATAAATATCTGTTTACATTTAAAACATAATAATTGTTTTAAGCAAAATAAGCCAGTCAGAGAAAGACAAATACCCTATAATCTCACTTATATGTGGAATCTAATCCTATCTAATAAAGAGGGTATATGCTAATAGACCATTACTCCATCACAAAAATGGCTGCACCCACAGCTGAGGTCAAATTCCCATAAGGAGCCTTAACGAGCAATCAGCAGGAACTGAGGCTACACCCTCCCCTGCCCCCATGGGGCTTGACAAGGGACTGCAGGCTGTGCCCCCTGCCCTGGTGTCAGGTTGGTGGACCTACGACTGTACCACCCCGTCCCAGTGCCAGGCAAGGGGAACTGAGGCCATGCCCCTGTCTAGAAGAGCTTGATGGGGGACCTTAAGGTGTGCTTCCAGTCCTGGTGCTGGGCTAGGGGACCTCAGGCTGCTTCCCCTGCCCCAGCACCAGACCAGAGGAACTCAGGCCACACCCTCCACCATATGGAGCTTGACAGGGGACTTCAGGTCCCACCCCCATCCCAAAACCAGGCTGGGGAACCTCAGCCCAGCAGGGCTTGACAGGGCACCTCAGGCCATGCCCCCACCCATTGGGGCTTGACAGGGGATCTTAGGCTGAGTTCCCCATATGATGGGGCTTGATGGGGGACCGCAAGGCACACCTCCCATCCCAGTATGGGCTGGGAGACCTCAGGTCATGCCTCCCCATCCTGGTGCTGGGCCAGGGTATCTGAGGCTACACCCCCTGCCTGGAAAAGCTTGATAAGGGTGGGACTGGCCAGGTCTGGATCTAGCTCAATTGGGGGAGGGGGGTGGCAGGGTTTGGGTCTAGATTTTGAGGCAGATGTGGGTTCATGAGGATTTGACTCTGTGTCCCATGGTGTGCCCCAAACTCTGACAAGAGGAAATTTTTCATATACATTTTACTAATTTTCTTTCATCTCTGACACTTCTATTATGGAGAAAGGGCAAATAGTATATTAAATTATTTCCTCTAATTAATCACCTTTTAATGTGCACAAATTTTGTGCACTGGGTCACTAGTACTATCTAATAAAAGAGTAATATGCAAATTGATCATACCTCAGCTACACCCACAAGCCATGCCCACCAGCCAATCAGGAGCAAGTATGCAAATTAAACCAACCAAGATGGCTGTGGCCACAGAGCAAACAGGAGGCTTAGGATTCCCTGACAATGGAGGAAGCCAAGCTTCCTGCACATGCTGGCTGGCCCAGGCCTCCGCTCCAGGCTAAAACATTTCAATTGTAGAACATAAATTAATCCCAGATACCAGGGCCTCCCCTTGGGTCACCAGGGGGAATGGCCGGCCTGCAAACCACCACTGGCCCCTCGCCCAGGCCACCCCATGCCCCAAGGGAACCCCCAACCTGATCCAGGACACTGTTCAGGGCAAATCAGCCAGTCCCCAGCCATGCACCAGGCCTCTATCCTATCTAAGAAAATAGTAATATGCAAATTGACCATCACTCCAACACACAAGATGGCTGCCCCCATGTGGACATAAGATGGCCACCATAAGATGTTCAGCAGGGGAAGGTATTTGGGAGGGACCATGCCTGCAAGGAAGGGCAGTTGGGGGTGATCAAGCCTGCAGGGGAGGGAAATTAGGGTTGACCAAGCTAGCAGAGGAGGGAAGTTAGAGGCAACCAGGCCTTCAGGGAAGGACAGTGGGGGAGACCCAGGCCTGCAGGGGAGAACAGTTGGGGGAACCAGGCCTGCAGGGAAGCACAGTTAGGGGTGACCAGGCCTGCAGGGGAGGGCAGTTAGGGGCAATCAGGCTGGCAGGGGAGCAGCTAGGCATCAATCATGTTGGCAGTGGAATGGTTAGGGAGTGATCAGGCTGGCAAGCAGAAGCAGTTAGGGGCAATCAGGAAGGCAGGCAGGTGAACAGTTGAGAACTAGCAGTCCTGGATTGTGAGAGGGATGTCCAACTGCCCATTTAGGCCAGATCCCAGTAGGACATCCTCAAGGGGTCTCAGATTGGAAAGGGTAGAGGCTGGCTGAGGGACACCCCCTCTCACCATATACAAATTTTGTGCACTGGGCCTCTAGTGAACAAACTAAACTGATGACTGAAATAGAACCAGAGGCATGGATACTTGGTACAGATTGACAAATGTCAGAGCAGAGATGGGTGCATAGATGGGATGAAAGAAGATAAATAAATAACTAGATAACTTATATGGACACAGCCAATAGTGTGGTAAGGGCCAGAGGGAGGGTAGAGCAGGTCTGGGTGGAAGTGGGCAAAGGGGAGGGATATGAGGGACATCTGTAACAATGTCAACAATAAAAATAAAAAATATATTTTTAATGATTGGTAAATCCCCAGAGGTATGCCCAATGTTTTGGTACAAAGGAGATATTTATCCTTGTTTACTGAAAATGAATATAATATTACATTGCTATTATACTGTTACTAAAGGCCTGATGCATGAAAATTCATGCACTCGGTGCGGGGTAGCATCCCTCAGCCCGGCCTCCACCCTCTTGCAGACCAGGTGCCCTCAGGAGATGCCCCTCTGCTGAAGGCGACCCATGGGCTGATCAGGGGATGGTGTCGGCTGGCGAGCAGCCAGCCCCTCCCCTCATCATCCTGCCACCACCACCAGTGGCCTCACTTGTGGGAGGTGACCCACAGGACTAACGAGGGACAGAGCTGGCTGGTGAGTGACTAGCCCTGTCACTGGATTGCCCCTCCACCACCATCAGTCGCTACTGCCCCCCAATCATCGTCCCCTCCCTCTGCTCACTAGCACTCACCTTGGCTGGCTTGGAACTGCCCATTCACCGGCCCCGCCCCCTGCTGACCGGTCATTCCACCGTTCAGTTGATTTGCATATTAGGCTTTTATTATATAGGACTAGAGGCTCAGTGCACGAAATTCATGCACAGGGGGCGGAGGATGTCTCTCAGCCCAGCCTGCACCCTCTCCAATCTGGGACCCCTTGAGGGATGTCTGACTGCCTGTTTAGGCATGATCCCAGTAGGATCGAGCCTAAACAGGCAATTGGACATCCTTCTCACAATCCAGGACTGCTGGCTCCAAACTGCTCACCTGCTTGCCTCCCTGATTGCCCCTAACTGCTTCTGCCTGCTAGCCTGATCATTCCCTAATCATTACTCTGCCAGCCTAATTGATGTCTAACTGCTCCCCTGCCAGACTGTTTGCCCCCAGCTTCCCTTCTTGCAGGTCTGGTCCCTCCCAACTGCCCTCCCTTGCAGGCCTGGAACCTCCCAAGAGCCCTCCATTGCTGGCCATCTTGTGGTAGCCATCTTATATCCACATGGGGGCAGGAGCTTTTACCACATGGGGCCACAGGCCCTTCACCCAGGCTAGATTGGTTCTACAATGCTTCATCAATAAATAGGTTGAAAACAATTATATCTAAAATTATGTTGGGACACGAGGGGCAGAGAAATGCCATCTGATTGGCTGACATTTAGTAGGCATTAATGACCACTAATAACCCACCTCCCAGGAGACAAATGCAAGGAACCTTATCCTTCTATATCTGAAGTGTTAGGTAAATGCAAAGAGAAGACTTGCTGTGAAACTCTACACCTGGGACCACATTTCTACATCTGGTCACCTTCACACTTCTTATCGAAAGTCTATTCTGGGTCAAAGATTAGAACTAACCTTTACTTCTATACTTCACATTCTTTGGACCCTTATTTTACAGGTGAGAAAACTAAGAGTCTGTGCTCATAATAACTGTAGCATATAATTGAAAGCATCTTTCTTTTTTTCTTTCATAAATATTTTAATTTATTAATCTTTTACATTTGGTTGCAATTATTCTTTTTGGTAAAAATATTTGCATTATACATAGATAATACTACCATATTGTAGTGAACTAACTTAACATGTTTCTCTTAAGTTCCAAATGTAGATATTTGTATCTTTCTGGGAATAGGAAGCATCCTTTCTTATGTGAAAAAAACTAGTGACTGGTAGTATAATATCTTGGACTTAGGAATCATTCTAGTCACTTAGTCAATATTCTACTTCAGAATATTAATATGATCATTGTATATAAACCCCCATCATTTTCAAAGTGAACATTTGTTTATTCTAAATCCTAAGTAAGCAGTCTCAGATTGCTTACATTTGTTTCAATATTTAATATTAGAAGTGTTTAAGTCTTTATTTATAAGTTTGGTGAAGTTTTTATAACCAGAAATATACTAAAAACTTAACTCTTTTTTATATCAGACAATGGTAAAATTAGTTTTGTGATATGTCATTTCACTTAAAATCACAGTTTCGAAGAATGAGGTTAAGTGAAGACTTACTGTATAACAAAAGGATCACGTTCCAAGGAAGAAATGAGGAGCTTTCATTTTATACATGTTGAATGGAGAGTGCCTGTATTGGGCATCCACATGGAAATGTTCAGGTGACAACTGGATATTGGAATTGTATCCTTATCACTGGCATAGTATTGGTGCCTCTCTGTTATGTAGAAACATTATGAGAGGACCATGCAATCTGAAGAGGAAAGTGGGCCTGCCGGCTCAATCAACCTTCTCCCAGATTGATGCTGGTCCTGCACCAACATGAGCACAGTTTCCTCTGCACTAAGTAAAATCTAAGCCATCATCCTTTTGCTGTTGTGCTGCTTTTCTGGAAAATGCTGGAAGGACATAGTATGCCTTTTCTCGAAGCAGGATTATATTTAGCTAGTGACTTTGCACATGCAAAAGACACAAATAAAGCTAATTATGCACACATTCAATTAAAAACATCCAATTAAGAAAAACAAATAAACCATTAGCTATCTTGAGATACTAGCATTAAAAATTATTACTAATATAACTGGATGCAGCTCTCTAGTAGGCATTCCATAAAAATCATTAAACTGTCCATCATCTAAGAGATTTTAGAGAGCAGAAGTTCAAATATCAATGGCCAACAGATATAAGCAACCGCTCAGGGCTAAAATATTCAAATATACATGGAGACAAACTGAAACATAGAGAAGCAGTCATCTCCCTTCAAACCATCAAGAAAACTCATTGAGGACACAAAATTTTAGCTCTGTGTAGAAAGATGAGCTCAAATATTTTGGGAACAGAAGAATTTCCATATAAAAGAACCAGCCCAAAATGGTTTGTAGGAAGGAGTAGGGTCATCTGATAAAAGGAGAACTGTGTCAGTTTTCTTGGGGAGAGATACTATGCAAATTAACAATGCTTTTCTATTTCAAGTGAGAAAAATAAAGTTGTATAAGAAGAGGATTCCTGAACAACAAGGAAATTATTTTTATCCAAATATCCTTGGTAGTGAAAAAATAAAAGGGACTGAAAAGAACCCAGAACATTTTCAGTACTACATTATTTCTGCCACAAATTGTTGGTACAATAAACATGTTTATAACTACAACCGAACAACCTTCACCATAAGAAGAACAGGTTTTGCAAACTATAGCTTGTAAGCAGAAATTTACCAGGCTAGGATTCTTTTATTACCTGTAAAAATTAAGAATGATGTTTATTTTTAAAAACCATCCAAATAGTCAGTGATTGTTTTTATTATTATACAAGTCAGAAAAACACAATTGCGACTTAGAATTTAGTACATTTTTAGTCTTCCTCAATCTAACTTGAGAGGGAGTCATTTTTCATAAGCCATTATATGACAAATAATAATAATAATAGCAGTAACAGAACAATTTTTACTGAGCACATACTATGTACAAGACATTGTTCTAAGTGTTTTGATGTACTAAGTTACCTAAACCTCACAATTCCCTTTGAGGAGGTATTTTATATGTTTGAAGAAGTCAGCACTACCTTACAGTTTTAGGCCCTGGGGCTTTTCTGGTAAATATTATTTAATGTGTGTTGAGTATTAACAGGGAGCAGGGCATACTATAAGAACTTCAAATCTTAAATTCAGATACTCAAAAAGGAATTTAAGGAGGCACTCTCAAATAGTCATATTAATTGAATTGTAAAAATTTTTAATGAGGAGAAAATTTGTCCGATGGAGAGTAAGGAAATTTTAGAGCCGAGTTAGATTCGACTTAGAAGAATTCACAGGAAAAAGGATACTGAGGGATCTGGGGAAAATCTGGTAGAGGATAGGGACTAATCTTTAAAATAAAACCATGACAAACACAATAAAGCCAAACATTCCCATGTTTTATGATTTTATAACTTGGGTTTTCACAAGGGCAGTGTGGTACAGAAAACAGTTTTCTGGAAAGAGTCCAAGAAGCTGAGTTTTCGCTGTGTGACTACAAGTCTCTCTCTTCTTCCCTGGGCTTTATTCCCTCAATACTAAAATAGGACCAATGATATGTAGATGTTATTGTGAATATTAGTTAGATAATGTGCTTTTAAAACTGTAAAATACTATACAAATGAAAGATTTTCAGGTTGTTACTAAACATTATTCTTTCTTTTCTTGATCCTTTTTCTTGTTGGCCTAGCAAAGTATCTTGCCATCAGCTTAGGATCCAGTTATATTTTGTTGGTGTGAAAATTTAAAGTAATTAGTTTTCTATCTGTGTCAATTGAATTGTGAATGAATTAATTATTATAAAATAAAAGTAACATAACATAAATGTTAAAAATGATCATTTGCCAAAACTCAGTAAGTTTTATAATTCACTTAATTAACAGTAGTATTTTTGGATATAGTATTGAAGTCATTGTAAATTATTTTTCTTTAAAAAATAATCAAGTTTTTTTAAAAAAGAAGAAAGTCAGAGATAAGAAGATAGTAGGCGGAATGAAATCAACTGAAAACTTTGACAAGTGAAATGAAGTCAAATATGATGAGCACCTGAGAAAAAGATAGCTGACCCCGAAAGACTGATTAATTAAACCTAGGAGGAAAGGCAAAATCAAGGTGAGTCAGTATCTTGACATTTTCATTGATCCTTAGGTTCTAATAATCTCCATAAGATTGCAAAGTAATATAGAAAAATTGACCAAAATGTTTTAAACAACAATACAAACAATAACTTTTTAAAAAATGCAATGAGAGACAGAAATCAGAATATAGAAAATAAATAATGTTCATCTTCATAAATTCTGAGATTTATTCATAACTACCCCTGACCTAGGTAAAATGAGAGGGGAAGATGAAAGGCCTGTCTAGGTGTATCACCTCAGTTCTTCAGCGGAGCATAGGTTCAGAGTTGCTATGTGAGGAGCTGGGCTGTCATACAAAGGTTACTGCACTGTCAGTGAAGGGAGTATCTTTGATTATTTATGTCAGAGGGTCTTGGCCTATTATAAAAAGTAATATGTTATTATGTAGCTGACAGAAGTCCTTTCTTTAGCTTGAACCCATGGTTTTGGATCATCTAGATGTCAATGTTATTTTTCTCTAAATGGAGAAAAACAGTGTGGCATCTTTCAAAGTGTGGAGAAAGGAATTACACTGAATGTATATAAACAATTCTTAGGATTTTTATGGTATTACTAGTGGCTCGATGAACAAAATTTGTGCACGCAGTGGGGTGAGAGGGATTGTCTCTCAGTCTGGGCTGCATCCTCTCCAATCTGAGACCCCTGTGGGATCGGGCGTAAACTGGCACTTGGACAACCCCCTCTCAATCCACTCCTAACTACTCACCTGCCTGATTGCTTAATCACCCCTAACCACTCTGCTTGCTGGCCTGATTCCCCCAACTGGTCCCCTCAGCCTGCTCAGCCCAACTGCCCTTCTCCACCAGTCTGATTACCCTCAATTGCCCTCTCCTCCTGGCCTGATCACTCCCAACGTCCTTCCACTCCTGGCCTGATAACCCTGCCTTGGCCCCACCACCATGGCAATCTGGGCCCCCAGGCATGCATGCTGAAGTGCGGCAGTGGCCAGCCTTCCCACTGGCCTCCTCAAAGCCTGGGGAATGGGTGCCATGGGCCTTCCAGGACCGCCAGGGCAGCAGTCAGCCCTGTCGGGGGTGCCAGGCTAGGGGGCATGTAGGGACCCTTGGGTCGCACATGGCAGCAAACTCAAGGGTCTCCGCATGCTCTAGAGGCCAGCCGCCAACCCTGTCATGGGTACTGGGCTGAGGGCATGGACCCAAACTGCTGCTTGGCTTCAGAGCTCATGACCCAGTGCCTGGGCCTGAGGACTCACAGCCCCGCCTTGCTCTCATTACCCAAGATGCTTATTTGCATGTCCCACATGACAGGTAAACCTCACAACTCAGTTGCAGCCCAACTATCAGAGCATCCAACATGCAAGCCTTGTGAGGGGATACCGTGGCATCAAATTCCCCTAACCTTCCCTAAGTCACCACGAAAGGACATGACTCAGTCACTGTAACTGAAAAGGAGGGATCTTGCTGGCCCTTAAATACTGTGTGGGCAGGACTTACAACATGTTTGCTTTGGCAGCACATATACTAAAATTGGAAAGACATGGAAACATCCCAAATTTTGCACCCAGCTCTTGTGCAATAAGCCTTCCTTCCCCTGGCTTCCCAGCATCCCGTCCCGCATGCTGCAGTCATGCCCCACACAGGCCTCCAGTCCTGCACCCCTGGCGCACCATGGCCACTCCCCCCACTCCTGATTGGCTGGCAGCATAGCAAAGGTACGGTCAAATTTGCATATTTCTCTTTTATTATATAGTGTTTTAAAATGAAATCAATTACTTCCTTCTTCTAGAGTGTATAAAAACTTATACCAAGATAATAATAATAATAATAATATTACAAGGATATCCTATATAATAAAAGAGAAACATGCAAATTTGACCATACCTTCGCTCCTGATTGGCTATGCTACCAGCCAATCAGGAGTGGGGGCGGGGCCAAGTGGCATGAGCACCGGGCCCAGGTGTGAAGATGAAATGGCAGTGGTGGCAAGCACCCAGCCCCCAGGCTCTGTGAGAGGAAGCAGCGGCGGTGGCAGCAGCAGTGGTGATGGCGGCGGCAGGGAGCGCCCAGCCCCTGAGCACTGTGAGCGAAAGTGGTGGTGAGCGCCCAGTGGCAGGCAGCCGGGGCTGAGCTGAGTAGAGGTTTTAGGCCTTGGGCAGGCTGGGGGTGAGCCATCAGTTGGACATCCCCTGAAGGCTTCCAGTATGTGAGAGGGGGCAGGTTGGGTTGAAGGACCACCCACCCCCAGTGCACAAATCTCATGCAACGGGCCCCTAGTGGAATATAATATAATATGGCAGGATACGAAAAGATATTAATTAGCATTATTTTTCTCTCACTCACCATCCACCCCTCCTACCACCCTTCTGCTGTTAGGTTCAGAGAGGTGGGTCCCTGTTTGGCCCACTGGAAGATTATAAAAACTTTACTGGTCATCAAATGAGACATCTTAATTTTTAAGCTTACATTTTAAAGAGAAACGTTTAAGAGACAGACAAAAAGAGTCTGGGAGGAAAAACGAATTCTGTCTGTTCTTCCTGTCCTCTTCAGGGAGATATGCGAAGGGAAGAAAGGAAGAGAAAAGTTAGAGTCAGGTTAAATGTCGAGAGCCCTATGCCTTCTGCCTCCTTTTCCAGGTGGAGTGGAGAGCTGGTTAAGGGCACCCCATAAACACATCTATCTCTTCAAGTGTCTTCTTTCTCTCTTTGTTCCCTAAAGTGTGATAATCCAAAAGCAGAGAATCTGTGCCTTCTGCTCCAAGGGAGGTCAGAGGAAATGTCAAGTTCCCCAGGAAAGAAAGCACACTCCCCGAATCCAGTGGTTGCAGCTTGGCAATTACAAACATAGCATGGCAGTAGGCAGGAGAAGGCTACAAAGGTGCTTGCCCTGGTTTGTGTCCTACAATTGGACAAAGGCTATCATATTGGAAGGATATGGCATGGGCGTGCCCTGTTGAGTCTGTGGCTACATCTCAGCCAACTGTCACCTGCAGGAAGTTGAGTTATCTTCCCAAGCTCATCTCTGTCCTTGGAAGGATTGTGATTTATGACCTATGCTGAGGACCTGGCAAGGCCAACCAAGGCTAAGACGCTAATACTTCTTCATTGCCCACATTGTGAGAAAGGGACAGAATGCACACATCTCGAAAGGACTGAAGTGAAAACCTGAAAAAGCCCTGAGCCTACCTAATGTGACAAGACCAATTTTCTGCATCAACTTAAAAAAATGTAGTGCAAGAGCAACCATAGATAATACACTATGGACTGAACATGGCTGTGTTACAATGAAACTTTCTTTAGAAAAACAGGCAGTGAGCAGGATTTGGCCAACCTCTGGCCAGTACCACTCTTTCCTTACATTTGATTCCCATATATAATCTATTCCCACATTTCTTTCATGTCCCTGTCCAATTGTCACAAACATCACCTTATCTGTGTGGCCTTCCTTGACATTCTCCATAAAATAGAAGCTAGGAGCAATTTTGCCCTCTTCTCACCCTCAGTCCTGCCACCCACATATTCACAATCACTCACTTCCCATCCCCACTCTAGTGCCCTACTCAGCTTTATTTTTCTTCATAGAAACATTACCTGACACACGATACATTTATTTGTAAGGGATTTTGTTTCTTCTTTGCTGTGTCCCTGGGGCATAGAACAGTGATTCAGATTGAATGAATCTATGGGCTATGGGCCAAGAAGGGAAGAGGTCCTTCTGGCTTCTAGTAAAGGCCAGTATAACCCGTTAGCAGGTCACTTAACCACTTATATTATAAATGTCTCTTTGTAAAATGAGGGAAAATAAGATATGCCATAGATAGCAAATCAAATGATACATGTAAAATAACAACAACCACAAAACCTATTAAAATAGAAATACAAGTTTTATTTTTTACTTGTTGTACCCTAATCTCTTTTAGAAAAATGTAAGTTCTTCATAAATCAAAGAATTTTTACTTATTCAAAGTTCTAAATGACTTCTTTATGGTAACTTTCTCCATTTCAAACTGTATATACAGGAAAAAAATGGAAAATTTCAGAATCATTTAAAGATTCAATCTAATTGATTTTCCCTTTTCCCAACCATCCCTTAATAATCTAAGCATTCACTGCAGAAATCACATAGAGGCCATCCTGTGGGCCTCCATTTTATAATTTAAGAACTGTTGTTAAATTTTAATTAATTAAATCTAAAGTTGTGTCATCCACCCACCTGTTTCTCTCAATAATTTGATTTGTAAGCTATGACTTATATTTAAAAGACATTTAAAATGGAAAGCTTGTAGGCCAGAATATTATTACTTAATGTTTTCAACTTCTGTTCCCTTGTGCATTAATTCCAATATTTGCTTTTATTAATTCTAAAGTGATCAAGTTTCAGAGAAGCACAGAGCTCTAATAAACTGCAAACCCTCATCTCCCACAAAAAGCATGGCCTCTCCAAACATAGTGGAATGAGCATTTTTTATGCTTGGATGGAGAACTGGAGCGCTATTTGCCAGGAGAGTAGCTTTGGGGATCCGAGAACCTGGAATTAGGGAGTGGGGCAAACCAAAAAAATGAACTCTAAAACAATTCCATCAGAGTAAGGCCATTTTGCCTGCTCTTTCTGAGCATGAATTGTTTTGTCCAAATAGCAAACATAGGATCTGAGATTTTCTTGGCTGCTGTACAACTCAGATTGCTGCTGTAGTGGCAGCCAGATAATTATCCAGGAGCTATAGTTTACAATTGGACGTGAATAACTTACTATAGACATTAAATTTTAGATGCCTTTAGGATATCCAAGTGGAGATGTCAAAGAGGCATATATGAATAAAACGTGAAAGGTATGAAAAGACATACAAAAGTCATCGAGGATTAGGTAACTCCTAAATCACAAGAACAGAATAAAATCACCTAAAGAGTGGCTGTAGACATGAGACAATGATTTGAAAACTACCATTTAATTTCAATATGTGTGGGGTAGGGCAAAAGTAGGTTTATAGTTACTTGTATGGAAAATACAATAAGTCATAAATAATACAAGAATAAACTGTTTTGTGTACTCACACTGTAAACCTACGTTTACCCACCCCTGTGTATGACAGATTTTGAACTACGTATTTTATACTCTTTGTCTCTAATCTTACAACATTCTACTTAAGGTATTTGGTCACCAATTTTACACATAAAATAAAAGATTAAGCGTTAAATGACTTGTCTGATACTACTTAGCTAGTGACAGAATGCAAGTATGCTTGCCGCAGTGGTCTGAGGTTTGTCTGTTCTGCCATGACAAAAGAAGTAGAAATACAAAAAAAGTAAATATCATCTCTGCATATTTGAATATTAAGGAGGCAGTAGAATTATCTCAGGGGGCTGCATGGTAGCACTAACATGATCATCGGATAGGGACCTCTGCTCTAAGTTTCATCTACAGTGAGGTGCCTCTTGAAGGAAACCACTAGGCTGGTGAACCATGATAATGTTATCATGGAACTTCCTCCCCAATTTCCTGAATTAAAAAAACTCTCTCATCGTGAATAGGCAGAACGTTTATAGTTGAAGAGCAGCTGAAGAAGCAGCCACTGCAGAGGAATTTATGCATCAATGTCATGCAGTTTAGGCCAACAAAGGTTGCTAACATTAGATGATCCTATAGGACACTGGACGACCCTTTATCAAATCACGGGAAACAAACCTCATGACTGAAAGTTGAATATGAATCATTTCAAACAGCACAGAGACAGAGAATATTACTCAGCAATCGATGTGAGCCACAATGCCACTAAAATCCATTTAGTGTCACATTCACCTTCATCACCTTCATAAATGTATTAGTTCTAAGTAAGTGTTTTGGTTGACTGATAGTCTCACATTACCTTGTTTCCAGTGGCTTCTCAAAAAGGCAGTCATTCCAACTGCCAAAGAGTAATGAGGATAAGGAAAAGCCTGATACCCTCTTTCCCTTTCTTTCTACGGGCCTGGGCTGAAAGGAATAATCACTTACTTTATCTCTAAAAAATCAAAGGGTCACATCGCTCTATGCTGGAGAGTGTAGGAACTTGCCTGGATGTGAGAACTCACTTACCCCATTCATGAAGCCACACCTCAAAGTTACAGCCTGATTACGGTTATGAGGAAACCAAGGAAGGGAAGTTGTATTTGGGGCCTGTTAAACAAGACTGTCTTGGTGGAAATATTTGGGTCATACTGGTCTGTATGAACCTAGTGGGAGTGGTTGGGGGTTTTGGATGAATAATAGGGAATTGAGTGATTCCAAAGTCTTTCCTCATCCTCCCTCCATGTTTCCCAACCCCAGAGGCTGCTTCCATGGAAGCTCATCCTCTGAGACAAGGTACCATGATGATGAGTACATCCCCAATGGGAGAGTGTTGCTATGGAGAGTTTGAAATGGAATAGGATAATAATCCTTACGAGAATAAAAGGATGCACTTGGCATTAGTCTGGTCACTCCTTTTAGGAATTTTGCTTCCTTATCACTATATTGCCATCTTTTAAAGTGCCACAACCAAGTTGTATCATGTTTATATTTCCCACAACACCTACTGTGTCACACTGTGGACACAGAGCAAATGTTTGTGGAATGGAATGCTAAAAGTCACCCTGCTGGCCAATGAATAAAAGCACTAGGATTCAGGTTTTGTTACTCAGTTTTGGAAACTGCAGTAGTCTTGCACTTTTCTTCTTCTTCTCTCTTTTTTGTTGTTGTTGTTAATCCTTTCCTGAGGATATTTTTCCATTGATTTTTAGAGAGAGTGGAATGGAGCTGGTGAAGAGTGGGGAGAGACATCAACTGGTTGGCTCCCACATACAATCTAACTAGGGTTAGGGATTAAGCCTGCAACCAAGGTCTGTGCCTTTGACTGGAATCCAATGGGACACTTCAGCCTGTGGTCCACTGCTTTATCCACGAAGCCAAACTGGCTAAGGCATTTTTCCATTTCCTGATAGACTTTAGTCATTTTGCATCTCCAACATCATCTAGGAGTATTTATGGGCCAGGAAAAACTGGAATTAACTGCTATAATGTATATAGTCACATTCTTCTTCCCTCCTTTGTGAAGAATATTCTTTGTGCTTCTGAGATAGCCACCCCCTTTTAATCTTACTAGCTGAGTGTCAGATATAAGGGAGTGAAGGGTGTTATATAAGTATACTAGTGGCTTGGTGGACAAAATTCATGCACGGGGGTGGGAGTGAGGGGAGGAGAGTGTACTGGCCTGCACCCTCTCCAATCTGGGACCCCTCGGGGGATGTCCAACTGCCAGTTTAGGCCCGATCCTGGCAGTAGGACATTCTTCTCGTAATCTGGGACCTCTGTCTCCTAACTGCTCACCTGCCTGCCTGCATGATCACCACTATCCACTTTGCCTGCCAGCCTGCTTGCCCCTAATGCCCCCTACCAATCTGCTTGCCCCCAACTGCCCTCCTGCCACCTGCTCACCCCAAATTGCTCCCCACTCCCAGTCTACTTGCTCTAAACTGCTAGCATGATCACCTCCAACTGCCTTCCTCTCCTGGCCTGATTGCCCCTAATTGCCTCTACCTCGATCCCACCACCATGGCTTTGCCCAGAAGGACTTACAGAAGATCATCTGGTCTAATTAGCATATTACACTTTTATTAGTATAGACATATAAGAGAATGTCTGGGAGGTTTGAGGAAGGAGGATTTGGAGACAGTGATCAGGGCTGGGCTTTTTAAAGAGTGATAGAGGTATTGGAAAAACTGATGAGAGGTGGGGGAAAGTGGGTTAGGGGATTTTAAAATAGGTGAAGAGAAACATTATCTTAAAAATAATTCAGAAAATATCTAAATTGATATTTCTCCCTTTAAATTATCTTAAAAATAATTCAGAAAATATTTAAATTGATCTCCCAGGCTTTGAGAGCTAGGAGTGTGTGTGTGTGTAATTGTGTTGAGAATAAAAAGGCTCAGTTTTATTTGGGGCTATAGTCCATATCTTTAATATTGGCTCTATTAACATACTAGAGATCCAGTGCACAAAATTCGTGCACTGGAGGTGGGTGGTTCCTCAGCCCAACCTGCCCCCTCTCACATACTGGGATCCCTCAGGGGATGTCCAACTGATGGCTCACCTCTGACCTGCCCAAGGTTGAAAGCCTCTGGCCGAGGCTTTTGTCCTTGGGCAGGGAATCTCAGCCAGGGGACCCCAGCCAGCAATCACCCTAAAATGGGGCTGATCTGCTGGCTGGCTCTGCCACAGCCCTGGCCCAGGCCTGCCCCAAGGCTGAAAAAAGCCTTTTTCCGGCCCCAGGAACCCAGCAATCACCCTGCCATGGACAGCAGCCATCTTGGTTGGGTGTTAATTTGCATATTGCTCTTGATTGGCTTGTGGGCATGGCTTATTGGGTGTAGTGAAGGTATGGTAAATTTGCATATTACTCTTCTATTAGATAGGATTGGTTTACTAACATGTTAGTAAGTTACTTAACAGATACTTTATCATTAAAAATTGCATACCAAAGGAATTTAGTTTGTGCCATTGGTCATAAAACCAGAAACAGGGTAGTGGTCACTGTAGGTAGAATTGAGACTGGGTGTGTGAAAATAGAATAACAGAGTTACATAAAAAGAGCAGGTGACAAGGCCAGAGATTACCTGAAAGTTGAACATGTTTGACTCAGAGCTGGCAGGAAGGAGCTACTACAATTACAAGTTTATTAAGTTCTTGGACTAAGTGTATGATGTTTGCTAAAACATAGTCAAAGAACCCATTCTGAGTTTAAAACAAAATACTTGGCCCTATTTTGAGAAATTCCATCCTTGTTTTGAGACTATGCTTCCCTACTTTCCACATAAAACCTCTGAGAGTTAATTAGTATCCCTTGCATGTTTTCATTGTTAGTATTATTATCTTGGCTCTGATGGGTCCTTGGGGGAAAGGATTGTTCCTCACTCTCCTTACTTTAAAGTCTTTGTTTTGATTCTTTTTAATTTCTCAGATAGTAGTCTTTAGGGTTGACCAGAAAAAAAAAAAGAAAAAGAAAAAGAAGAAGAATTGGCATCAAAACATTCTACAACCAGCTGACTTAGGGATGTGACCCAGCTAGCTCTGTATCAAACCTCAGAACCTCAGATTTAAGGTAATGTGTCCTATTAGTTAGCCATGATTGACACTATCTCACTGGGTTCCCATGTCAAGCAACTCCCTCTGAGGGAAGAAAATTCAGTTCTTATTGGTTACTGATGTGTGTTTTAATTTAAAAAAAAAAAGTTTGGCCTGGCAATTCCCTCAGAAACACACTCAGTATGCTTGACCTGCCCTAAGGGAATACTTTTTAGAAGTATTCTGATCCAAATTTATTCTCTTTCTCTCTCTCTCTCTCTCTTTTTTTTTTTTTTTTTTTGGGCGGAGGGTGGGGGGGGGAAAAGGGGGGAGGGTGCAAGGAGGGATGGGTAGTTAGTTGAAGGGAGGAAACAGTCTGGTAGAGTAGAAAGAAGCCCAGAGGGTGGAGACTGAAACAAAATAGTAACTTGAACTGCTTTGCAAAGCTTCTTCATTAATCACAAAATATTAATTGGGAGTAATTAGATAAGGTACACACTTTGTCATTAGCTCTGCATTTCACAGATAAAATTATAAGGAGTTATTGAAAAGAAAAGGTGAACTTTTGGTGAAGTTCTCAAAATATTTACATTCTAAAATATAATACCTAAATTAAAAATACTGTGAACATTCTTCCTTACCTCAAATATTGTTCCCATTGTAGAAAAAACATTTGAAACATATGAGAATGTATTGAAAAATTCCTGATTGCCCCATTTCTAAGTTTTAAGAATTTGACAATATTTTTCTCATTTTTCAACATTAATGCCTCATATTTTGCATTTAAGTATTCATTTGGTTCATTTAATTTTTTTGCAGATTTAGAATTTTGTCTTCACTTGAACATGCTGATTTTTGCCTAAACATTTTTTGTATATGATTTAATAATACTTTTACACATATTATTAAATAGAGACAAATGTAATCCTTGGAATAAGAAAGGCTCGCTAATACCTGCCTAATCTGTTTTTCTAGAAAGGCCAGACCTTGACAAAGACGATCACAATGTAGTGGATCCTGCTTGTTCCCAGACAAGGCCTGTTTATTTAGCTGATGATATTTGTCAAGTCCACTCAGGTACAAATGGTAACTGGAAATTATCCAGGAGTCATAAATGTGAAAAGTAAATGGCAACACCACCCTTCTAAGTGCTCACGCCAAAAACTGAGGCCTCATCTTGCTTCTTCCTCTCATATGCCCCAGATGGTCAGCAAATCCTTTTGCCTTTACCATCCTATATAATAAAAGTCTAATATGGAAATTGTCCCCTACACCAGGAGTTCGACCAGCAGGCAGGCTGGCCAATCACCCATGTCCCCTCCTCCTGGCCAGACTGGCCGGATCCCACTATGCATGAATTAATATACCGGGCCTCTAATATACTATCTAAAAAAAGAGTAATATGCAAATTGACTGTACCTCCAATCAAGCCATGCCCACTAACTAATCAGGAGCAAATAAATCCCAACCAAGATAGCTGTGGCCAGGAGGGAGGCTTGGGTTTCCCCAGCTACAGAGGAAGCCAAGCTTTCCTCCTGTTGTTGCTGGCCTAGGCCTTCACTCAACCCTACAAAGTTTCAATTACAGAAGATATATTCCAACAGAAATGGCAGCAGCCACTGAGCTGGAGAGAGCAGAGGCTAGGGTTGTCCAGGCAATGGAGGAAGCCAAGCTTCTGTAGCCCTAGAGCCTAGGCCTCCACTCTAGGCTACAAAGTTTCAATTTAAACAGAAATGGCTGTCACCACAGAGCGAGCAGAAGGCTTGGCTCCACTCCAGGCTACAAAGTTTCAGTTATAGAACATAAAATAATCCCAGGTCCCAGGGCCTCCACTTGGGTCACTGGGGGTTATGGCCAGCCTGCAAACCACTACAGGCCCCTTGCCCTGGCCTCCCCACACCCCAAGGGAACCCCACCCTGATCTGGAACACCTTTCAGGGCAAACTAGCTGGCCCTCACCCATGCACCAGGATTCTATCCTATCTAATAAAAGAGTAATTTGCAGATTGACCATCACTCCAACACACAAGAGTGCTGTCCCCATGTGGTCAAAGATCCTGCCCCCATGTGGACACAAGATGGCCACCACAAGATGGCCAGCATGGGAGGGCTCTTGGGAGGTTCCAGGTCTGCAAGTGAGGGCAGTTGGGAACGATCAAGCCTGCAGGGGAAGGCAGTTAGGGGTGACCAGGCTGGCAGAGGAGGGAAATTGGGGGCAAACAGGCTGGCAGGGGAGCAGTTAGACATCAATTAGCCTGGCAGGGTAGTGGTTAGGGGGTGATCAGGCTGGCAGGCAGAAGCAGTTAGGGGCAATCAAGGAGGCAGGCAGGTGAGCAGTCCTGGATTGTAAGGAGGTTGTCTGACTGGGATCGGGCCTAAACGGGCAGTTGGACATCCCTCAAGGGGATTGGAGAGGGTGCAGGCTCGACTGAGAGACACCTTCTGCACCGCATGCACTGATTTTTGTGCACCGGGCCTTTTGTTAGAATATAATCCAGAATCTGGCCTTTTCTCATCACAACAATCGCTTTTAACCATTCCAGGCTAAACCACAAATTCTTTGTTACATTTTGCAGTAGCCTCTTAAAATTGGGGGAGAATTGAGACTAGAAGATAAATATGGCAATGAAATATGGCTATAAAATCTCTACATTTCTTTACTTCCTGGGTCAGACTGTGTCTGAATTTATAAGAATATTTGATTGGAAGAACTGGGAGCCCACTCAAACTTGTTTACACAAAGAAGGAGAGAAAGTATAGACAGAATAAGAACTAGGAACTAGAGATTAGGAATAGAGACTCTTCACCTCCTTAGTCACTTCTTTGTAATTTGAGTTTATTCCATTCTCCTGTGACCCATCAAAGTATGAGCGCTCTGCTTCAATCCCAGCTCTATAAGACCTCTTGGTTCAGACAAATTATCATCTTATGATTCAATTCCATATTCCCAAAGGAATAGGGTATCTTGTCTTAGCTTACTTCAGGTGTCTGTCCTTGATCCAATCAGCCTGGATCAGGACACATGCTCCCCTGCTCAAAAATATGGTTGCCCAGGCCCAGCATTTCAGCAGGACCTAGGATATCCATTTAGAAAACAACCCTGAACTAGGCAAACTAATCAATATCTCTGCTGTAACTTACAAATAATTTAAATTCAGTATGCTGTAAAAGGTGTAGTGAATCAATTATTGTCATGCAGACATCCTTTAGGACTCAGTAAATTATTCCATATAAATGAGTGCTAGTAGGTGAGCTAGTAGGTGAGAAAGTTTTTGACCAATAATATAGTTTCTCACTAAAATATGTATTTTTAATTTCTACTTTACTCCTTTCAATCAGCATCCAGCTGCTCTTGAGACCAATAACAGAGCCTTAGTTTGACTGGTAGTTTTTATTCCTAACTCAAGGATATATTTTCATTAATTTTAGGAACAGGGAGAAGAGGATGAGGGAGAGAGAGATGGTGAGGGAGGAGAGGGAGAGGGAGAGAGAAACATGTTCCATCTGTTGCTTCATGCCCAAGCCCTGACAGAGGATCCAACTCCTCAAGCCAGGTATGTGCCCTGACCAGGAACGGTACCTGTGACTTTTCGGTGTACCAGATGGCATTCTAACCACTGAGCCAAACACCAGAGAAGCGTGGTAGCCTTTAAATGAGATAATGAGCATTGGCAGATTCAGAAATGTCATGAATTCTCTGACCTGGGATTATGGCCTTCTAATGTCAAATAATTTAATGAGCAAGCTGCCTTTCTATTTGTATGTTGATTCTTTTATTTTCTTTTTGCCTTTTAATTTTCATTGTATTAATTGAGTACTGTTTAGAGCTGAATGTAATATAGATATCTATAATTTGCCAGTGATATATGTTTTATATAATCATTTCCTGATTCATTCATCAATTAGCAGGTAAGGAAGAATTACATTTGGGAGAAAGCCACATGCTCAGAGGCAGAAAGCTATTGCATTGGTAGGAATCAACACATTGATTCATTCATTAAACAGAACAAACAAACTAAAAAGGTAAAACTTTGTGGAGAGGTTATTCTGGGTAAAACTCTGCTTTGTGCTCAATTTTAAAATGAGTAATATAAATTGTTAAATTTTTAATAATTTCACTATAAATTAAAATTTCTAATTAATTATAATTTCAATTCTTAATTAAAAAACTATACTTCATTGATTTTTTACAGAGTGGAAGGGAGAGGGATAGAGAGTTAGAAACATCAATCAACTGCCTCCTGTATACCTCCTACTTAGATGTGCCCACAATCAAGGTACATGCCCTTGATTGGAATCGAACCTGGGACCCTTCAGTCTTCAGGCCAATGCTCTGTCCACTCAGCCAAACAAGTTAGGGCTAAATTCTTAAATTTTTTATTTTAATTTAAAAATCACTGGCCAATTAAAATTGACTTATAAGAAATATAATGAATTTGAGGGTCCATTATTTTATCTTTGCTATCATAAAGGCATATATTTTGGGACATTGTTGGTTTTGTTTTGTTTTTCTTTAAACTTTTAAAAAATAATTATTTATTGTTGAAAGTATTACATATGTTTTACTTTTTCCCCCACTGACCCCCCCTCCAGCCTACCCCCACCCTCCACCTCATCACCCTATTGTCTGTATCCATGGGTTAGGGGCATTGTTGTTTTTATACCTGATAGAATTCTGGTCTCTTGGAGAGGATGGATTGCAAATTCACAAAGCTAATTTACATTGGCAGACATTCTCTATACTCATCTTAAATTCCATGTGATCTCTAGGAACCAAAGTTTTGGGAATGTCAGGATGAGTTTATCATCTGATAAGGTATGGAAATAAAAACAAAAATTACGCAGTCAAAAATGGAGAACTGGCTTAAACTGTAGATCTCTTGAAGTTCCTTTCACCTCATGTACCCTGATAATAGAATGGAAACACTGACATTTTTAGGTATCTACAGAGTGCTAACCAATGTAGTGCAAACTTTATCATTGTTTTCCAGTTTATCCTCACAAAACTCTAAGAAGAAGATAGTATTGATCTCATTTTACACTTGAGGAATCTAGCTCTTCAGACAAGTAAGGGATTTGCCCAAGGTTGTACATATTACCAAGGCCTGGATTGAAATTCATGTCTGGCAGACAACAGAGCTCCGGAATTTTCCACTACACCACCACAAGGCCTCTCAGGAAGAAGCTGTCCCTCCTCCAAAGAGTTTTATAATCCAATGATGACAAATTTCCCAACAGATTTATTTTCAACTTAGATGATAAAGTGGATCATAAAAATCTGTGGGGAAGTAAGTGATATCTCTGTTTTGAAATTTCTTCTATGGAGGCATTAGTATTAAAAAAAAAACAAAACTCTCTAGATACTTCTAATAACCTGCCCACCTGCCTTCCAATGCTCTTCTTCCCCCTCTTCACCTGGTCAACTCCTACTCATTTGGACACAACTATGGTAAATATCGCCATTTCCAGAATATCTCTAGCTGGTTAAATTACCCTCTTCACTCCTCCTCATGCATGATTCCACCAATGAATTCATCACAGTGTTTTTATGATTACTTATTTATGTGAGGTTTTCCTCCTTTTAGACGGTGGTGAGCTTGTTGAAAGCAAGGACTCTTTTGTGCTGCTTTCAGTACCTAGCACAAGGTCTCATACAATAAAATATTTCAGAGCACTAAATTAGTAAAAAAAAAAAATTCAGCAACACTTGTAAATAGTTTAAGAAAAATACTAAAGTTTGTTTTATTGTTCTTGGCACCCAGGGAATTAACTAATTCAATAAATATTAAACCACAATACAATTTTTGTATATTCCAAGTGTGAGACATCATCCTTGAATGCGGAAGCCCCAAAGAAAACTACATTTCCCGAAATCGCTGAGCCCTAGTCGTTGGTTTGCTGACTGTTGTTGAAAGCTTGTCGCATCAACCAATACTGAGAAGAGAATTTCCCTAAACGGGCAGAATTAGACCAATCATAAAGAAGAGGGCGGGCACTTCTGAATTGGGTAGGAAAACTCTGAGTAGCTCTTCGGTTGCTCCTCCCTCGACCCTTAGGGGCGTGGAAGTCAGGGATCCGGAAGTGTCCTTCCTTCCACCCCCTACCCCACCAAATAGAGGTAATCTTAGGAGCCTCCACATTTCTTGATTTCTAGTTTTTCCACATTCTTCCTAATCAAATACCTCTGCTTCCCTCCTCCCTTTCTTGTTGAACGCGCTCTCAGAGAGGGCACTTGCAGCTGGAATCTCTCTCTACGTTTTCAAGCTCGATGCAGACATTTGTCTCCACGCATCCAAGCGAGATTGTGTGTGAGAAGCAGCTGAAAGATCTGAGCGAAAACTGCATCGTTCCCTCTTTGCCCTTGCAGGAGCGGAGAGAGAAGCCGCTGGGGATTACTTACACGAATAATCAGTATTAAAGGAGATGGGAGGTTCTGAAATGAGTGACAGCTCATTGTTTACTTGCACCCTCCTTCCCGCCCTCGTCCACACCCATCCTTGCGTGTAGACTGGACCCAGGGGTGGCGGCTGGTCACCGGTCGCGGCAGACACCGATCCCTGGAGCGGTTCCCCTTCGGTAGCTTATTCCATTCCAGCAGCTACTTGCCGTGGCCACGCTTTCATCCCACCGACCCTTTCAGGAAAGAAATTATCCCCCCTCAGCCCTTGCCTAGCACATTTAAAAGTCTGTCACCCTCTTGCCACATAATCGCTGTCCAGTTGCTCTTTCTCAAATACCAGATCTAAATAAATCCAAAACAAAGACCCTCAATAAAGTAGCGGCAATCATATTGCAGCCGGCAGCTGGGCGTGTGTACCTCTTTAAAGGGTGAGCGCATACACCCCGCTTTAAAGAATTTGAAAGAAAGGTTCCCTGCAGCTTTTTAGTCGTCCACATTTTTACTATCCCAGCTGCAGGGGCAGCAGCTGCACACTCCAGCGGGGCGGTTGGGGCGGGAGAAATGTCGCTTTGGTCTGGGGTTTTAGCAGAGGATAATTTAAGCCCCGGCTCCACTCCCGACGGGGAGGGGGGGGGGAAGGGGGTGCGGGGGGCGTGCGCATGCTCAGCAGCCCCGCTCCGCGGAGGCCCGGCTGCCGCCACCGCCGGCGCTGTAACCGCGGCCCCGCTGCTGCTCGGGCGGGCGTTGGTGCTTTGCGCCGAGGCTCCCAGGCGGCGAGAGGGAGCGGCCGGGCGGGAGCGCGGGTGGCACGGGCGCCGGAGGCTGGCAGCCGGGCTCTGGAGGAGCGAGGGCGGGACGGTCCGGCGGCGGACGGGCGAGGCGGAGAGCGCGGGGATCCACCCCGGGCGCCTTGCGTGCTATGCCGGGCGGGCAGCGGCACTGAGCGGCGGGGAGGCCGAGCGGCTGCTGCGGACGGAGAGCCGGCGACCCCCGGGAAGAGGAGCAGCGGCCCGAGCGGGAGGCAGCGCCGAGGGACAGCGGGCCGGGGCGGGCGAGGAGCGGGGGCCGCGGGCCATGGACGCGGCGGCGGCGGCGGGGGCGAGCCGGGGCGGCGGCGCGGCGCAGGGTCCGCCCGCGGCCAGGTGAGGCCGGCAGAGCGCTCGGGCGCCGCCGCCACTGCGGGGCCGCCGGGCCTCGGAGCGAGGCGTCGGCGGCGGCCTCGGAGGAAGAGGGTCGCCGCCGAGGGTTCTAGCGGCCGCCGCTCTCCCGCCGTCGCAGGATTTCCTGTTTGGAGTATCTCTTGCTTCTCCGCAGCTGCTTCCTTCCCCGCACACTCCCACCCACTCACCCCCGCTCCTCCGGCTCCTCCGGGGAAGCTGTCCTCCGCCCGGGCTCGCTCCTCCCGCTCGGGGACGCCCCCGGCCGCCCCTTCCCGGGCCGCGGGCCAGTCCCGCCGAGACCATGAGGAAATTCAACATCAGGAAGGTGCTGGACGGCCTGACCGCCGGCTCGTCCTCGGCCTCGCAGCAGCCACAGCCGCAGCAGCACACGCCCGGGAACCGGGAGCCCGAGATCCAGGAGACGCTCCAGTCGGAGCACTTCCAGCTCTGCAAGGTGAAGGGAGCGTGCAGCCCGCGCAATCCGGGGTGCTTTTCGGGGGGCAGCGCGGGCTTCGCAGGGGGAGTGCTGGGCTGGGGACCAGAGCGCCAGTAATGATCCTAGCGAGTCCAGCACTCGCGCCTCCTCCAGCAAACATTGCCGGATGGGTTAATTTTGGAGATTTACATCATCTTACACTTTTTCCTTGATCCCCCCCCTTCCCCCCCCCCCCCCCCCCGCTGTCCCAGGCAGCAGTCATTCAAGGCGGTTTC
Organism: Antrozous pallidus; assembly: GCA_027563665.1. NCBI lineage: Eukaryota > Metazoa > Chordata > Mammalia > Chiroptera > Vespertilionidae > Antrozous > Antrozous pallidus. Next base: position 71,607,394 of record CM050517.1, on the reverse strand, counting down.
CAGTCTATTATACTGGCTGTTAATTCTTAACAGTCTTACTTGCACGAAATTCAGGCATTTTGATGTAATTCACCAACTTGGAAGTTTCCCTTGGAAGCAGTGTCTGGTGAATCGTTGTTTGTCAAAAAGCCAAACCTGTTCAGCGAGGTATTTGCTCATCACTTTTCTCCTAGGCTAGGGTAGGAAGCTTTAAAATGTGAAATCAGAGGGTCCCCTTTACGTTTAGTGAAGAAGTTGGCTCTGTGATTTTTGCCTGTTAATGGCACGGTAGTTGCCATAGCGGTCTGTAGTTCTGAAAGAATGATGCAGCGAATTAATTCAGCAGCTGCTCGGTGAGAAATGCAAACTTGTCTCGGTGTTAATGCCTGCTGCCTTCCTTATAAATACCGTGCGTTCAAATGCTAGAGTTTCTCGAAAGTGTGTAGGAACATTTTTTTTTTTTTAGCCATATTGCCCTGAAATGATTAAGAATTTAGTAGCAAAATGCAGAAGTCTGTATTCTGTTAGAATTGCAAAATGTTGGGATAGATGTTTGAGAATTGCTTTTACTGACTCCTTGACTAGCTTACAGGACAGCTTTTCCTTAGAAGTACTTTCATTGGCATTCAAATAAGCTAATGATGAAGTTGTCACACCTGAAATAAAACATGAATTGCCTTTTTAAATGAATTTGCAGAATTTCTGACCACTGTGAACTTTTAATAATTTGGCCTCAGATATAATACTATAAGAATTTTTTCCCAATAGAATGTCAGTATTATGGAAAAGCAGAAATTAAAGTGTAATACTGAGGTAGATTTTGTTTCAGGTTCTACGTAAGTTTTGTTTACTAGTATACATTTCATATTGGTTTTGTTTTTTTTAAAGTAGTAAGTACATGTATATGTGTTTTTGCATCTGTTAAAATTGATTTTAGATTCTAATGCCTTTTCTTCATTGACTTTTCTGTTTTTAAATTTTGCTTGCTGCTTTGGTTGGTGTGATGTCACTTGCCCATCCCTAGACTGTTCGCCATGGATTTCCCTATCAACCCTCAGCCCTGGCCTTTGATCCTGTACAGAAGATCCTAGCAGTGGGAACTCAGACTGGTGCTTTAAGGCTGTATCCTTTCACTTAATTTAATTTTTTAAACTTTTATTGTATTCTCCTCAGTCTTGCCAATCAGGTTTTCTTACTGTTTAATTTAAAAAAATGATCTGGTAGATAATTATGTGAAATCATGTGGTGTTGGCTTTTCTCTAGATTATACATATATTCAGGTTATAGGTTGCTGTGATTTTTCTCAGCTCTCAGTTTATGGTAGCTAAACATGTATCCATCCAAATAGAGTTCTAAAGTTTTACTGTCTTTGCAAAGAGAAGTTTCTAAGGGGACATATATTTACTTATAATACTAGTCTATTGAATGGAACATGTTAAAGACCCGGTTTAAAGATAATAGCACAGGATACATTTTTAATTGCTTTTCAAAAATATTGTGCGTGGTTGATATGGAACTTATGACTTGTTATTCTAATGAACTAGAGTTTAAATTTAAATTTGGCTATTCCTAACTTGTTCCTCTAGAAAAATCATTGGAAGACAAATGTCTTCACTTTATATAACTGATTATAGAAGGTTGCTATTTCCAGAAGTTTTAGAGCATTGTCTTCACAATGCAAATAGAAAAGTATACTCTTTGATGTTTTCCTTTTGTATTCTGCATTTATTATATCTATGTACAAGCTATTAGGTTAGCAGAATTCTGAAGTGTTTGTATAGAGAATTGTTTATCCTGATTATGTAGAAACTAAGGTAGAAGTTTAATCATAGCATATTTAAGTGCCTACTTAGTCTTTAAGATAATTTTTTTTAGTCTGAACAATACAGAATACCTCTCATATCCTCTTTTAAATGATTTAACCTGAAATAAAATTTTGTTTGCTTTTACTATGACATTAAATCATCTTAATCTAAATTCCCTTATTTTAAAAGTTAAGTGTAACATTTTTAAAAGAAATGCTGTGTTCGTCATCTATAGGATACTTGCTCCCTACATATTATTGAAGTAATATGTTGGTAATAAGTAGATAGAAAATCACTAGACATAACTATCATCAAAAACAAACAAACAAACAAACAAACGGAGGAATGGGAGCTTTACCCCCCACATCTGGCTCCTGATAAGGGGGAAGGGAACTTGCATTTTCTTTTTCCTTATCATTTTTTAAAATCTTCATTTAAGGAAATACATTATATGGTATCAGGATATCCTCAAGTTTCATTTGATATTAGTGTGCAATCTTTAAAGTGATCATACAGTTTTTTTCAGATGGGTCATTGAACTCTTACTAAGTAAAGTCTACCATTCATAATAAATATCAGTAATGCTCTTGCCCAAATATCTGGGTAGTTCAATCTAGGACATTTTGGGCTTCAGTTGTCCAGAGATTTTTACTCCTAAACCCAATAATCAATTCCTTCTAGTTTAGGGTTGATGGGAATAGAATTAATTTCTGACAGTGCGGATGCCAAGTGTTCAGTAAAACTCTGTATAGTGATAAGAACAGTGCTTTGTTGGATCTAGATGCATTGTTTAGAACTGAAAGCAGACTTTTTTTTCCTCAAAAGAATATTGTCACTGGTCTAAAAAAAAAGTTGAGTTAAATCAGGTATTTTTAGATTATTTTGCTTTTCTTTTAAAGGGGTTGGATTTTAACTATTTTCTCAGTGCACTCTCAGTTTTCTCATGGTAAATAAATTATTTTGTTAACAACCAATCTGTTCCCTTTTGTAATTTAATATAATTACAAGTGAGTACCACCAGTAAGGCTGAATTTTATAAAACCGAATATTTTTCTTAGACAAGACTTTTGCTCCTAATTCATTTGAGTAATTAGCAAGTTGACACAAGGGAGGATTAAAAATATTAGGCCTATAGCTAATTGCCAAATAAAAGCAAGGATCAAGTGTCCAAAATCATTACTTGTGTATGATTTTTGCTTATACAAATTTTTAATAGTTAAGTACTGTATGAGTGTAAATAAATCTGTAATTATAGTTTACAAATTAGACATAATTTTTTTAGAACCTGTCTTACTGTATTTAGAATGAATTCTGGAAAACTGTTTACCAAATATATTTCTATTCCCTTCCCCACCTTTTTTTTTTAGATTTAAATGAATGGTAAATTGGTTTGTCTACCAGTGATGCCACTTAATCATTCCTTCTGTTAAGTTTAAGTAGCAGAGCAGATTATGAGCTTTATTTATTATGGCTTTGACTTATAGGAAATGACTAAGACCTTTTTATTTTTATCTAATTTCTGCATATGTGTTTTAAGATGTTATTTTCTCTGTTCTATATTTTCAAAAGTAAGTTAAATTTTAGTTCTTAATTTTACAGCTTTACATTGATATAATATGCAGACTTATTACAATTTTTTTTTTTTTAGTCCTGTCTTTATTTTCTCCTCATATTAGACACTTTCTCCTCATATTAGACACTGGTAGCCTGCAATATATTTGTCTTAAAAGATATCTTTAGAGCAGAAATATACTTCTAGATAAAGTCTTTCCTTTATTTGTGGAGCAGAAAGTAGGAGATATATTCAGAAATAGAATTAGGCTATTGCAGTTTGAAATGTATATCTGATTTGAGTAAAAGAAGGTGTTCCTAAATGTTGGGGGACTAAACTGTATTAATCTACGTTGAAGTTAAAAAAAAAACAGATGAAGAAAGTTACATCTGATATCTCATATATTTGTAGACAATCAGTGAAAAATCTGATCCTTATATAATATCTGATAATGAGACAAGATAAATTTATGTATTTGCTGCATTAATATATAGCAGATGACTGATGATGCCACTTATAAACATGCTTTATGTTCAACCTTGGCTTCTGGAGAGGATATGTGGTTGGAATATACTCATTGGGAGGAAGCAGGAAAGCATATTTTATATAATACGTCATATAGTACTGATGTAATTTAATTAGATTAATTCTCTTTTTGCCATATAGAAATAGGAACAGTTTGACTTTTACGAGTAATCTAGAGATGAAAACTATTGGGATAATGGGCTATATAGTCAATATTATTGTAATAGCTGTGTATGCTGTGGCTTGTGGGGTGCTCACTTCGTAAGTTGTATACCTGAGACTAATGTAATACGTCAGCTGTAGTTGAAAAGTGAAAAAAACAAAACAAAAAAACTATTTTTGGAATAAAATAGTCTAATTATCTATTCTCATATGAATACATAATAAATAGGACTAGAATTAGATAAACATAATTGAAGTTAAAGAATTAATTTAGAGGTCTACTGACATTACACAAAGTTACATTACAGGTAAATTCATTGTATTTGATGACATTTACATACTAACAAAAGTATTCTGAATGGCAGGGAAGAAGGAATGGGAAACTTATTCTAGGCAAACTGTGTTGACAAAAGTAGAGAAAAGGGAATTATTATGGTAATTTAGAGCAGTCCTAAAGAGACTCCTTGAAATAGTGATTCTAATTGAGTTGGGGGGAAAATAAGGAGTCACTTGTTGGAGAACCTTGAAAGTTACCATTATCTGAGTGTTGTTCAATGAGGAATCATTGTAGTTAAATAATGAGATGCTGACAGGAAGACAGTATGATTTTAAGGATGATTAATGGGGTGGTGGTGCCAAGGAGGAAAAGAATAGACTAAGTGAAACTTCATGTAACTATTAACCCATATAGGTAGTAAAATGGATATAAAAGAGGGATAGTAGAATGGGAACTGGAGAAGGACTTGATGAGTCCTTTCTATAACATCTTGGCATAACTAAAGATGATGATAAAGTTTTGCAAATATACTGAGGCAATTACAAGACATGAAAAAATTGGTAAAGAGGGTGCCAGAGTAATGTTCGCAAGTATGTCATCTTTTTTTGTCATATTGCTATTTTGAGAAGGTAACCTAGGCTACTTAGGTTAGCATGAGAATTTGATAAGCTTTTATATTTGATTTTCTTTTGGGTGGGTCCTGGTGATTTCCTTATTGAATCAAACTAGTTTAAAGACACTATTAGCTCTTTGGCTCTGTCCATGTATCCTCAGTAAGTGTCTCTCAGTAGTGGTATAGCATTTTGGGCTGGATTATTCTGTGGGTTTGTCCAGCATATTGCAGGCTATGTAGTATCCCTGCCTCCCACCTACTAAATGCCAAGATTGCCTCAGGTGTCAGTGTAGCACCCCAAACATCCCCAAAGACTTCCAGGAACTCGTGGCTAAGAATCGCTGCACTTTGCCCAAGTTCTTCAGTTATAAAGGAATAATAACCCTACCTAGCTCATGAAGTAGCATCAGGATTAAATGTAATAATGTGTTTGTGTCACTTGTAAGACCATGTAGGGAGTTTTGGTGAATATTCAATATATGATATTGTTACTAAGGAGATTTTTTTCTGTGGTTTTAATTTTTAGGTTCTTTATATCAGCAAATAATTACTGAGAGGCAATGTGTAGGACAGCTATTTTTGTAGCTGTTACAATTTTTGAGTAAAAGGTCTTAAAAAATATTGTTTTTCTCTTAAAGTGTGTCGTAAAAATGGTATTCTCAATCACAAGTTTACAAAATTTCTATTTAGATGTAATAAAATCATATATGTGAAAATTTGTTACACATAGTAGATGATAATGATTGTTTAATGATTTTGCAGTTGTAAGATAGCATTAGAATGTGTGAATGCTGCTTATTTTATTTTAGAAAACATAATTAAAGTAGAAAAAAGATTTGGAAATAGGATTCTTGTTCAAAGTAGTTAAAAGTGAAACAATTAATGTGGCTTGAAGTTAGCCAAATTTTTAATCTAATCTGCTTCCCCACCATCCTTTTTGTTCAGAGAAGAATTCTGGTCATTTGGAATTCTAGCTAGGACTTTGCATTACTTTTACTTCTCTATTCTTAGTTCTTCATTTAGGAGGGCTTTGTATAAAAGGAAGAATAAGTACTGTGTCGCTATAGGCTGTGATTCTTAGCATGGATCACTGAAGCAGGAGGTGAGGGTTAGACACATCGTACTTGAGAAACCACCAGAAGTAATGTCTGTAGAAGCAGTTATTTTGCAATGAATTTCTTGTGGAGGGAAACAATGTGTGATAGAATCTGAATGGAATTGAAAAGGCATATATTAGTTATTAGGGAACCAAGTCTGCTTGATAAGCCTTTCTGCTTTAAGTAAAATGAGTTTTTATTTCTGCTTGGCATTCTCTCTCTCTCTCTTTTTTTCTCAGTATAATTTGCTTTTAAAATTATATAACCTAACATTGCCATCCTGAAGGGAAAAGGTAAAGAGATTTTGGAATAATTACTGTGACATTAAATGATTTGTGTTCTACTCTTCAGACTAATTTTGGATAAGTGAAAAATATCGGGGCTTTTGTTTCTTTTCCTGTAAAATGAGCAAATTGGAATGATTGATTTCCAAGATTTCTGACATCTCTGATCTTGAATTTCTTTTTCCGAGAAGGGTTTGGTATGCTCTGGACCATCTCTGTCTAGAGTAGTCTTTTGATCGGTTGTGATGAGCACCTGTTACAGAGGACTGGACTCCTTCCCCACCGTGGGTTCCTTTCCTTTGTATCTGTTGACTGCATGCATAATTCAAGTTAGTAGGTGCACATATGTAAACCTTGGTTTATAAAAGGGAACAGGAAAAAGCATGTGAAAAACACATTTTTCGTTGTTGAAATATAACTCACATTGAATACTAAGATGATGGGCATTTCTTTGCGCAGTAGTCCCCCTTTATGCATAAGGGATGCGTCCCAAGACCCATAGTGGATACCTAAAATTGCAGGTCATTCCAGACTATACTATGTTTTTCCTATTCAAACATACCTATCGTGACATTTAATTTATAAATTAGGTATAGTAAGGGATTAACAATAATAACTAATATTAAAACAGAACAATTATAAAATATACTATAATAAAAGTTAATGTGAATGTGGTCTTTCAAAATCTGATTGTACTCTACTTACTGTTCTTTTTATGATAATGTAAAATGATACAGTGCCTAGGTGATGAGATGAAGTGAATGATGTAGGCATTGTGCAAAATTTTATCACATTTCTCAGAACAGTGCACTATTTAAAATTTATGAATTGATTATTTCTATATTTTCTATTTAATATTTTCGAACCACAGTTGACCATGACTAATTGAAACCATGGAAAGTGAAGCCATGGATAAGGGTGTACTCCTGTTTAATAGAAAAGGTCAGGAATATTGGGAGGTTTAAAAATACTATTCACCAAAGCTTTCTTGAGTGTTAATGGTCAGAATATCAAATTAAAGTGAAATTACTTACAAATAATACATACTGGGTTTCTAATCACTTGATTTTAATAATTTTGGTCTAAGAGGTTTAGTATTGTAACTATTTTGTTTTGAATTGATGGCATGTGATTTCATGCTAAATTTGGTAATTGTATAATAACTGGAATAGTGGTAACTGGCAATGCACATGTAAATAATTGGTCTATAGGAATGAGTATCACTAAAAAAAAGATAAAGGCAAATAAAGACAAAGCTTAACTTCAAGCATTGGAAGTGACACATTGTTTACAAGAAGAAAAAGTAACCAGTATTGATTTGTCAGTATTGATTTGTTTTGTAATATTTAAATGAGAATTGCCTGTCCTGATTTGACATGTCATTACTATCAGTCATTACTGTCAGAAAGTATCAGTATTTTAAGATTGCAGATAATGAAATGTATTTGGCTTGACCTAAACAGATGTCTGTTTAAAAATATTACAAAATGACATAGAGAAAGGAGCATTTTACTTTGTACGACCGTGTATGTTTAAATGCCTTTTGTTAAGATAGGTTTTATTATTTTTTATTTTTATTTTTTAAATTATATTTTATTGATTTTTTACAGAGAGGAAGGGAGAGGGATAGAAAGTCTGAAACATCGATAAGAGAGAAACATTGATCAGCTGCCTCTTGCATATCCCCTACTGGGGATGTGCCTGCAGCCAAGGTACATGCCCTTGACTGGAATCGAACCTGGGACCTTTCAGTCCGCAGTCCGACGCTCTATCCACTGAGCCAAACCGGTTTTGGCAGTTAAGATAGGTTTTAAACATAAGCGAGTACTATGGAACTTTTTGGGAAGCAAAACAAAGTGATTCTTGATTTGATTGAATGGTACTTGATACTTCTCTCTTCCTTTAGTCACATGTGAAGTAGGTCAGTCTAAGGAGAAAAAATAGTATTGTTGTGGAGCAGAAGCTAGTGAACGACCACTGGAGCCCAGACCAAATGAAAATTTAGGGAGCCTTTATTAGCCAGCCTGGGGACTGCTCTGCCATTCTCTACACAGGGAGACCAGGGAGCAGCAGCGACCCTTTGTGTAGGACCACTGTTAAGCACATTTACCACATCCTGTTTTTTCAGAACAAGCAACCCAAGATAAAACAGTTTTTCCTAAGCTACATCAGGATCATGCCATTGATGACCATGTTATTCACAGGGTCATCCTGTTCTTCAGAAAGCTGACAGTGTTCTATTTTGCAAGGCCTATATGCTGGGAAGGGGCCATGAGACCGTATTTCAGAGTCTGGGCTGGTGTCAGCACTGACAACTCTATCTGGGGCATAGTCCACAGCCTCAGCAGTGCTCAAAAATTCCCACTCTCTAACAGTATCTTCCTATTTAATTACTCAGACCTCTTCCTATAAAGGTACTCGGGTTTCTATATGGTCATTTTGTATGTTGGTTTGAATCTATTTCTAAGTTTTATTTGCCACAATAAAGATAGTTAGTGATCTTAATATTATCATATTATAATTTTTAATGTTTTTGAAGAATTTACTATCAAGAAATTACCCACTTTTGGATTTAGAAATCCTGTTTGCTTTAATCTCTCATTTTCTTGTGTTTCATTGAAAAAAAAATTGGATAATAGTTGTGTTTATTGTGTAGCCTCCTTTTTTTCTTTATGGAATGTGTATGGAAAGTAGACTGAGGGAGGTTGGTAGGGGAAGAAATTGTTGACATAGTTTTCTCCTCACTACTCAGTGTCCCACAGTGAGCTATGTCTTTAGAGATTTTTGTAAGTCTAGAATACATTTTTCTCTCTCAAAATAATTCTCATCTAAATCCTAATGCCTTTGTGATGCATTTTTATTTGAATTCCATCCCTACTTCCACCCACGTAGCCGTTTTATTCTTAATTTAGCTTTTAAAGTCTAATATATTATCATTCTTTATAAATAATATTACACAGATATTAAATAGCTAAAATTAGATCTTTTAGAAATTATAGCTATAATATTGAGTGGTATTTTAAGATGAACCGTTAGAAACATTACAGCATATGAAAAGATGCAATGCAATTTCAGAATCAAGCAGTATCCTCTGCTGTATCAAGAGTCCAGAAACCGGATAGTAGTCAGTGTATCATTATAAAATCAAAACTAATGACTACAGATTCTTAAATGATTAATTAAATTTGTTGTCTACTGAATATCATATAGAAGAAGGGTGGGTGTGGACTTGCATTTAAAATAATGAAGATCTTAATCTATAGTTGAGTAGTCAGCAACTTTTTCTGTAAAAAGTTGTATAGGTAGTATATAGTTTGGCTTTATAGTTTCTGATACAACTATTGAACTCTGCCAGTGTACCACGAAAGCAGTCATAGACAATAATGTGAAGAAAGGAATGCAGATAATTTCAATAAAACTTCATTTATAAATTCAGACAGTGGGCTGGATTTCACTCTCAAGTTCTAAATTTGTCAGTCCCTGCTTTAGTTTACTAGTCTGTGTTGCTTTTAAATTATGTGTGGAGCCCTTGCTGGTTTGGCTCAGTGGATAGAGCCTCTGCCTGCAGACTAAAGGGTCCCAGTTTGAAAAGTCGTAGGTTTGATTCCAGGCCAGGGCACATGTCCAGGTTGCAAACTCAATCCTCAGTGGGGGGAGGGGGGATGCAGGACTCAGCCGATCAATGATTCTCTCATCATTGATGTTTCTATCTCCCCCTCCCTTACTTGAAATGAATAAAAATACATATTTTTTAAAATTGTGTGTGGAGAAGAAAACTTAGAAAGGAATTACTACTGATACATTTTTAGTTTCATAAATTACACTTACACATCAGTATAAATTTAACTTTTCTCATAAATAGAAAAATATTTTAAGGTAGAATCAGTATTTTTTTTTGTTAATTTTCACTGGAGGATATATATATATATATATATATATATATATATATTTTTTTTTTTTTTTCATTGCTTTTACAGAGAGTAGAAGGGAGGAAGAAAGGAGGGGAGAGAGAGAGAAACATCGATGTAGGAGAGACACATTGATTGGTTGCCTCCTGCTCCAGCCCTGATTGGGGCCTGAGATCTAACCTTCAACCCAGGTACTGTTAAGGGCCAACTAACCATCGAGCCACACTAGCCAGGGCAAAGTCAGTAATTACTCATGCTACATAGTACTACTGTATACCAAGTCAAAATTTCCTAAGTGTTTTTTGATCCTGTGAAAGGCATTATTTTTGTGTGTATGAATTCTAATTAGTTTGATAATAAATTTGGTTAATTAGGCATTCTTTGAAAGCAGTTCAGTGATTAATTCTATTACTGAATTATTCAGTTTGTGACCTTTACTTCCTACTTTTAATTAAAAATATATTTGTATTTGTAGATTATTCCTAATATTTTCATTAATACTACATACAGATATGTTGATCTAATTAGGATTCACTTTCTTCTTTAAAAGTAAGCATTTTATTAAAACATTGTGATTTTTCAGATGTTTGCAAATGTTGATAAAATAACTCATTTTTATTTGAAAGAAATTGACCTGAAAAGTAAATAATACATTTAAAAAAATATATATAAAGCGCTTAGAAACAAATTCAGGCACATGATTGCCTTCTTTAGAGTCAGATATATTGTGTTTTCCCTTTGAAACGAATGTGCATGGTACCTTAATTAGAAACAAATTATATCCAGTTTTTGAAAAATGTTTATAGTCGTTCACTATTTGCATCATTTTCCAGTAGCAGTAAATACAGATATAATTTTATTTATTAGGTAAGGCTAATTTCTGCTTGATTCCATCTCTCTAATTGGTATTAGTCCTTTTGGAAGTTATATCCTATCTCATAAAGAGGGAATATGCTAATTGACTGTCACACCCTCACAAAATGGCGGTGCCCAGTCCCCTCAGACCTGCCGGGGTAGCAGGCGTGTGGCATGGCTATGCCCGCCCTGCGTGCCTGTCTCTGGAGTACCTCCCAGTCCCATCAGCCCCTTAACTGCCCAGGGCCAGCCCAAGGTACAGGCAAGCCTCAGGTGGTGGCTGCCCAGGTCCCCAGGGCTGACCCGAGGCTCAGGTAACGGAGGCTGGCCAAGGCCAAGGCTTGCGCCGCTGGCAGTGACAGCAGCAGAGATGAGATGCGGGTGTCGCCTTCCCCTGATTGCTGGGATGCCTCCTGACCCTGAGGGCTCCCAGAGTGTGAAAAGGGGCAGGCCGGGCTGAGGGACCCTTCCTGCTCCCCTCCAGTAGATGAATTTTCATGCACCGGGCCTCTAATAAGAAATAATTGAAAGATGACACGCTGAGCATATCTCCTTATATTTATTGGTGCTGTGATTTAAAAATAAGCATTGTTCTATAATAACTTAGATTCACTGAAAATAAGGGGAGAATATAAAGGTTTTTAAGAAGAGGTGATATTTTTGTTCTTATAATCATCTTCACTTGAAAATTAAGTTATGCTTAAAATATGTTATTGGCAAAATATGTAGTCTTAGAAATTATATGTTAGTTCTTGTTACATACCAAGGTTTTGACTTTTAAATTAGGTATTTTTTAAAATAGTATTTTTGTTCATGTGTTTCTTTCAGCAAATGCTATATACAACTTTGATGCTTTTCATGGTGAGTTGTCTGTTGAAGAGTGATTAATCCTACCCTTTCTTGAAAGTAGATAATTTTTTCTTGTAATAGCAGTACCTCTGCTTTTTCATGGCAGTACCCTGCCAAAGGTGACTATAAATCTAGCGGCATCAGCTATTGCAGTACTTCTGCTAGATTGCTTTCCTTTTGTATATTTTTCCTTTTTGTCTTTTGAAAAGGAGAAAAAGTGTTGGAACAGATTTTTTTCATTTATTCGGTCTTTGAACTCTTTTTTATAAAGTATGGTATTTTTCTTTTAAAATTCACTTTATTCTTGAGAAAAGAGCTTAGCTATTAAACATCTGAAAGTGGATGCTGTGAAAATGTATGTTCCTTCTTGTATCTTTAACCCAGACCACTGTTGTTTATTACTGTATTTCATAGTAGATTGAGCAAGTGGTTTATTTAAAAGTATATTCATATATCAAAAGCCATTCTAAAGAATTGCCATCAATAATTCATTTTGATCCCTTTGGTCCTAACTCCAAAACTGTAAATAATAAGGTTTTTCAACCACTCTTAATTTGTTTATATAATTAAAAAATTGTATTCAAAATAATAGTGGAAGAGGTAACTAGAGGCCTACTTCAGCCCCGTTAGTATTATAATGATGTATCAGTTTATATGCTGCAGTTACTTTTTTGTTTCCATATTCATTGCATATGCAAAGAGAGCAGTTGATTGACATAATTTTTTAGATACCATTGGGCATTTACTATTGAATGTTAAAATTGTGTTGCATTAAGGAAGTTTTAAATGTTGACCTATGCATCTTTCGTGGTTAATTTTAGCATTTTGCTAAATTTTTACTGCAGAAATAGTGCATGTTATAGTTTTGCTTAAATAGCAGATTGCTAGAATGTTAAAACTGTGCGTCAGCACTAAAAATTAAGTATGTCCACAGCTAGATTCATTTCTTAATATGTTAATTTTTAATGGACTTTATTTTTTAGACAGTTTTGGGTTCACAGCATAGTTGAGCAGAAGCAGCAAAGATTTCCCATATATCCTTATTCCCACTTATCATAGCTTCTCCTATTATTATCATTCCCCACTAGAGCAGTGCATTTGTTACAATTGAAACTACATTGGCAAGTCATACTCATTCAAAGCTCATCGTTTACATTAGGGTTCACTCTTGGTGTACATTCTGTGGGCTTTGAAAAATGTGTAACAGGTATCCACCATCCACGTAGTATCATACAGTATAGTTTCATTGCCTTAAAAAACCTCTGTTGTTCCACCTGTTCGCTCTTCCTTAACTCGTAACCACTGATTGTTTTACTGTTTTCATAATGTTGTTTTTTTTTACAAAGTCATATAGTTGAAATCATAATAGTGTTTAGCCTTTTCAGATTGACTTCTTTGACATAGTAATATGCACTTAAAAACCTCTGGGTTTTTTCATGACTGATAGCTCATTTCTTTTTAGTGCTAAAAAATACTCAATTGTTTGAATGTTCCACAATTTATTTGTCCATTCACTTGCTGAAGGACATGTGGGTTGTTTCCAAGTTTTTACATTTATGAAAAATGCAGGTTTTTGTGTTGATATAAATCTTCAGCTCCTTTAGGTAAATTTCAAGTAGTGTTATTACTAGATCAGATAGTAAAAATATGTTTAGTTTTATAAAATACTGCCAAATTGTCTTCTAAAGTAGCCATATCATTTTGCATTCCATGAGCAATGAGCAAGAGTTCCTATTGCTCTACATCATCAGCAGCATTTGGTGGTGTTAGTTCTGTATTTGACTATGCTAATAGGTTTGTAGCGGTATCTCCTTGTTGTTTTAATTTTCTCAATGACATAAGATGTAGAACATCTTTTCATATGCTTATTTGCCATTTGTATGTCATCTTTGGTGAGTTGTCTGTTAAGGTCTGTGGCCCATTTTTTAATTGTTGGTTTGTTTTCTCAATGTTGAGTTTTAAGAGTTCTTTGTATATGTTGGATGACAGTCCTTTATTAGATGTGTCTTTTGCAAATATTTTTCAAAGTCTATGGTCTTCTTATTCTCTTGGTACTGTGTTTTGCAGAACAGAAGTTTTAAATATTAATGAAGTCCAGCTTATCAATTAATTTTTTTCATGGATGGTATCTTTGGTGTAGTATCTAAAAGGTCAGCAAGGTTGTTTAGGTTTTCTCCCATGTTATCTTGTAGGAGTTTTAAAGTCTTGTGTTTGACATTCAGATCTAAGATCCTATTTTGAGATAATTTTTTGAAGAGTGTAAGGTTGTGTCCAGATTCATTTTTGGTGGTAAACTATGAGTGGAGGGTCAGTGTGCTATTGCTTATTACTAGGTTTTATTCTTGTAGTGAGCCTGTGAATTTCACAACTGTTTATTAGTTCTTTCCTATCCCTCCCTCCAGGTGAGTTAGATGGCTAGAGTAGGTTGGAATTGGTTATTTCCTTTCCATCAGGTTAGTTAAGTGCTGATAAATCCCTAGCAATTTAGACTGTGGTTAGTTTCTCCTGAGTGCAAATCTTGTTAATAACAGAATGCTCCTGTATTTAAAAATGTTTGTTTTATTCCTCCCCATGCTGGAAAGAGGAGGGGATTTTTCTCAAATAACACTGTGAGAACCTGGTGGAGCTCATGCTGTAAAACTCAGTAAAGTGTGGGTCCCACTGGAGTATCTCACTTTCAGACTTCTCTTCTTTAAACCTCCAGCAATTAATTAATTTACAGTTTAGGTTTTCCTACGCATGCATTGATTCCTGTAGCGGTATCTGCTGATTGGTTTATTCGGGTAAGCTATGAGTTTTTCTATTGGCCTGTCTGTCTTTGCAATTTGGGAGCGCAATGATTTGCTTTGTGGCCTCACTATGGATTTAAAAAGAGTTACTAATTTTTAGTTTGTTCAGCTTTTCACTTATGATTAGGATAAAATAACAACTTTGAAATTTCTAGACCAGAAACTAGAATCTAATTAATTTTTATGGCTGAAAAATTCTTCAAAATGAGATTAAAAGTTGATGATTGTCAAGTAGGTGAAACTATAGTAGGGGTGCTCAATTATAACAGTGTAAATAATTGTTAAAAGGTTTGTATTGCAAATACATTCATAAGTTATAAGGTACAAAATGAAATATTCTTCACTATGTGAAATTTTGGTAATGACTTAAGATCTTATTTTGAGGACATTTCTATCAAGTTAATTAGGAGCTAGTTCAGATAGAAGCAGCAAATTATTAGAAGTTTGGAAAATAAGTCCTATGATATTAAGGAGATTCATGATGATTCTATTTCAGAAAGAAAGTCTGAGAAATTATTAAATGAAATATATACATATATATAAATAAATTTTATGGAGGGTAATGCTTAATTATTCTTATGCCTATAAGGTTTTCCAGTTTTTTCTCAGCCCTGGGTATACATTAGAATAATTCATGGAGCTGAAAAACAAAACAAAACATACAAATAATGCCCAAAATTATACTTGGATTTCTTCTCTAGATATTCTGATTCAGAATGTCTGGCATGGGGCTTGACAAATCTGTAATTTCTTTTTATATTAAATCTTTATGGATGCTGATAATGTAGAACCAGAATTGAGAAATATTGGGTAAATTCAACAGGCAGGGTAGCACTGTTCTTAGTGTGGCAAATGGTAGATAATAAGCATGTTCAATACAATTTGTGCAGAAGGTGCATTTTAAAGTGAATAAAAAAAAAAATCTTGAGAGTTGTGGTTCAAGCTGACCCCTTCTTTGCTCTGCCATTACCTTTGGAATCAGGGCTGTGAAACTGATGTTTGAAATACAGTATATGATGATGGAAAGAAAGAGAAATTTCAAGTTTGAATTATGGTGTTTCCCTTTCATAGCAGTGTACCTATCACTGGATATGAGAACCAGCAATAAAAAATGACCATGTTGAAGTCTAAGAGGTTGAAAAATAGAGTTTTAAACTTGTAGGTAATCCTCACAACCGACCAGGTGAAAGAAGCAGTGAGGCATTTCACAGATGAGAAAACTATAACACAATGCATTGTCTTAGTTATCACAGATCATTTTACATATTTCCATTTTTCCCCTGGTAATCTGCTACTTTAGCTATTTTTTTTAAACAGATTGCATTATCTTGAGAAGGATAAATAAATTGGTTTGATACTAAAGCCTATCCTCTTTTTATTTTAAGTGCTTTCATCAGTATTCCTTTTTATTTCTGTTAACTTTTTTATGTAAGTACTAGGGGCCCAGTGCACAAAATTCATGCACTGGGGGTGGTTGGTCCCTCAACCCAACCTGCCCCCTCTCACATACTGGGACCCCTCAGGGGTGTCCAACTGCTGGCTCACCCCCAGCCTCCCCTGGTGAGGCTTTAGGCCTTGGGCACCCAGCCATCGCCCTGCTCAGCTCAGCCATGGCTGCCTGCGACCACCCGGCACCGGGACTGGGCACTTGCTGCCACTTCTGCTCACAGCGCCCAGGGGCCGGGCGCTCCCTGCCACCACCACCACCACTGCTGCTGCCACCGCTTCCCCTCACAGCTCCCGGGGGCTGGGTGCTTGCCACCACCGCCGTTTCATTTCCACCCCCGGGCCCAGTGCTCACTTGTCCCTGCCCCCGCTCCTGATTGGCTGGTAGCATAGCCTATCAGGAGTGAAGGTATGGTCAAATTTGCATGTTTCTTTTTTATTAAATAGGATAGTTGGTATATAATATTATATTAGTTTTAGGTATATAATATAGTGGTTCACATTTTTATACCTTACAATGTGACTACTCCACTAATTTGAAAAGATAATATACCCCTATATTCATTGCAGCTTTATTTATAACTAGAGGCCTGGAGCAGGAAATTCATGCATTGTGGGGGTGGGGGGAAGTGTTCCTCAGCCCAGCTTGCACCTTCTCCAATCAGGGTCCCCTTGAGGGTTGTCCCACTCTCTGTTTAGGTCCCATCCCAGTGGGAATGGGCCTAAACTGACAGTTGGACATCTCTCTCACAATCCAGGGCTGCTGGCTCCCAACTGCTCACCTGCCTGTCTGTCTGATTGCCCCTAACCGCTTCTACCTACCAGCCTGATCACCCCCATTCACTCCCCTGCCAGCCTGATCAATGGCTGACTGCTCCCCTGCTGGCCTGATTGACCTTAACTGCCCTTCCCTGCTGTCTCTCCCCTAACTCCCTCCCTTGCCAACCTGGTCCCCCACAACTGCCCTCCCCTGGTTGCCCCAACTGCCCTCCCTTGCTGATCCTCTCCTAAATTTCCTCCCTTGCCAACCTGGTCCCCCACAACTGCCCTCCCCTGCAGGCCTTGTCCCTCTCTACTGCTCTCCCTTGCTGGCCCAGTCACCCCTAACTGCCTTCTCTTGCCAGCCTGGTCACCCAGTTATTCTCCCCTGCAGGCTTGATCCCCCCCAACTGCCTTCCCCTGCAAGCCTGACCCCCCCCCCCCCCCAACTAAATATCCTCCCCTGCAGGCCTTGTCCTTCCCAACTGCCCTCCCCTGCAGGCCTGGTCCCTCCACCCAACTGCCCTCCTCTGCATGCCTTGTCCCTCCCCAACTGCCCTCCTCTGTAGGCCTTGTCCCTTCTAACTGCCCTCTCCTACAGGCCATTTTGTGGTAGCCATCTTGTGTCCACATGGGGACTGCCATCTTTTACCATATGGGGGTGGCCATCTTGTGTTGGAGTGATGGTCAATTTGCATATTACTCTTTTATTAGATAGGATAGCCAAAATAGGGCGGCAACCTAGGTGTCCATTAATAGATGCTTACATAATAGATTAAACTTGTCCATTGATGGATAAGTTTATACTGTGACATATTAATATTCTTTGACCACATCATGGTAGTATTTAGATTTTAACTTTGCTATTGAAATATAACTACATTATGGCTAAATCTCCTCAAGACTTAAGCCATTCTGTATGTATAAAAGTCTAAGTGACCATTATGATGGAGCGACCAAAATGACTGGTCCCTATGACGCACACTGACCACCAGGGGGCATATGGTCAATGCAGGAGCTTCCCCCAGCCTGTAGGCACTGATCACTGATGGGCCCTACTGGCCAGCCTCCTGGTTCCTCCCTGTAGTTGGTCTGCCACCCTCCTGTCACAGTGGCAGTTGGCCTCTTCCCCCATGATAGCAGCGCCTCCCCCTAGCCAGCAGGTCCTGATCAGGGTTGGGCCCCAGGCCGGGATGGGGAACTGGGGGTGGGTGGTGGAGGATGTGGGCTGTTAGCGAAGGAGAAAGCAGGGAGGTGGGGTGGGGAATCTGATCGGCCCTGCTCTCTGGCCAGGCATAGGGACCCCACCTATGTATGCACAAATTTCATGCACTGGGCCTGTAATTAAAAATAAAAGTCATTGACGGACCTTTTATTCAGGGTCATAAGCCACTTCAGAGTAGCAACACCTTGAAGGTTTACTAGAATACTTTGATGTGAATTACCCTCTTTGATGAAAGTGTAAGAATGTCCTAAAAGAAATGATAACAGAAGTTTTTAGGGTGTTTGATGGATTAAGATTATGCTCTTGAGTTTACTATTTTTCTTTTTTACTGAAGCAGAAAGGACCAATCAATAGTCTTTCTTCATTATAGTCTTTTCTTCATTTCTTCATTATCTGCTCAAAGTTACAGAATAGTATGGGATTAAATGCTTAATACTGTTGTATAATTTATCAGTCAGTTATCTATATTCTCATCTTTAAACTTTGCAGTATATAAATGTATTTGCAGAAACTGCACAGGACATCAAGTTCTTCAGGTGTTTTTCATTTTATTTGTACTCCAATCTTCCATTTCTAAGTTGCTCTGCTCCTCCCCGGCCAAGCTCCCAGCTTCTGGTGAAGGATCCGAGGCTCAGGTCTAGGGCAGGGGACCGCAGCCAAGACCTCAAGCCTCTGGCCAAGGATCCAAGGCTCGGGTCTAGGGCAGGGGACCCCCAGCATGCTTGATCGCTCTGCTTTGCTCTGAGGATAGGGCCCTGGGTGGTTGACCCCCAGTACTCGCAATCGCCCTGCTGGCCTCTGTTTGAGACTCGGGCCCTGGGCAGGGGATCCCCAGCGATTACCCTGCTCCACCCTTGGTCGAAGCACAAGCCTCTGGTTTATGCTCCCAGGCTGGGGCCCTGGGCGGTTGAGCTCCAGCGCAGGAACACCTCCTCCCCCCATTGGCTGGTAACTTAGCAAAAGTATGGTAATTTGCATGTTTCTCTTTTATTAGATAGGGTATTCATCTGATTTATGTTATCAGTACTACTAGAAACAGTGAATCAAGAGCCTCTCTCTAGATCCACAAGATAAGTGAACCTTGTTTTCAAGTTACCTCAGATAAGGCTCTTGGTTTATCATGTATCTCCCATCTCCATAACCACAGATTTCTTTCCACTATGCTTTATTATTTTACAGATTTGGGTACTAATAATAATGGGCAAATTAAAGGAGGAAAAAAGCAGAGCTTTTTGTACTAAAGATCCTACTTTGTCTCCATGCTTTCCCCTCTTGGAGCTCCTAAAAGGTAAAAATGGCAAGCAAAAGAATATTTTTAGTAATTCATTAACATGAACTAAGTTTGTAAAGATACATGGTTTAAAGACCAAATAATACAGAAGGGATTATGATGAACAGTAACAGCATGTGCCCTGTTGTGCCCATGCCTTTCCCTGCTTCCAAGAGGGAGCCGTTTAACTGTTCCTCCTCATGTTGCTGACTCTATAGGTAAAACTCTTTGCCACTATTTTTTTAATTCATCAACCTTAGAAATTATTTGTTGATTTCCTGCCTTGATAAATGAGTATTTGATTCATATCTCCCCTCCCAATATAGTCATGTCACTATTTTTACTTTCTCTCTTGGCTGCCTTTGTAACTTACAACTTCCAAAAACTATTTTAGTTAATTATTTTTTTGCTCCATCACCTATACGTACTAGCCTGTCACTCTTCCTTTTCCTTTCTCCTTTCCCACCAGCTGTCATGTATATTAATGTAAAACTTTTGCTTGATTCTAAAAAAATTGAAAATGCATTAGGACTTATTTTTTTCTATTATCACTCTTTATCATTCCATAGCCAAGTAATATTCTATATGAGTACATTTTTTCCCTTATACAATTGTCTTCCTCTGCCCCACTTCCCCTACCCAGACTCACTGGTTGCTTTCATCCCCTGTTTAATTTTTCAGGCTTCTCAAGGAGAGAGTCGCATCTCTGGAACCCTCTTGCTCTCACATACCTGTCCTTCCTTAAATTCCCTCTCCCATCTGGACCAGCGTTTTAGCTGTTTATGTCAGCTGCATTGCTATTCTGGACTTTTCCTTCATCTTTTTCTGGGTGAGATTCATTATTTCTAGATCTTATGTCACTGTTTTTGTTTGTTTGTTTGGTTTTCTCTTTAAGTTCTTATTGTTGAGAATATTACAGATGTCCTCCATTTTTCACCCATTACCCCCCTCCACCCAGTTCCTGCCCTGTCCCAGGCCTTCATCACCCTATTGTTTGTGTACATTGGTAATGCATATCTATACTAATAAAAGGGTAATATGCTAATTAGACTGGACATCTTCCAGACATCCTTCTGGACAAAACTACGGTGGCAGGGCTCGAGGCAGAGGTGATTAGGGGCGATCAGGCTGGCAGGGGGGAGCAGTTAGGGGATGATCAGGCTGGCAGGGGAGCAGTTAGGGGGCAATCAGGCCGGCAGGAGAAGGCGGTTAGAGAGCAATCAGTTTGGCAGGGGAGGGCAGTTAGAGGGCTCTCAGGCTGGCTGGGGAGCAGTTAGGGGGTGATTAGTCCAGCAGGCAGAGGTATTTAGGGACAATTAGGTCAGCAGGCAGTGGTGGTTAAGGGTGATCAGATCAATAAAGGAGCAGTAAGAGGGCTATTAGGCCGGCTGACAGAGGCAGTTAGGAGTGATCAGTCAACAGGCAGAGGTGATGAGAGGCGATCAGGCAGGCAGGCAGGCAGGCAGGCGTTTTAGGAGCCAATGGTCCCAGATTGTGAGAAGGATGTCCAACTGCTGAGGGATCCTGGATTTGAGAGGGTGCAGGTCAGGCTGAGGGACCCCCCTCCTGTGCATGAATTTCATGCACTGGGCTTGTAGTTTATATAATAAAAGCTCAGTGACTGTTACGGTGGAACCACCAGAAGGACTGGTCACTGTGATGCACACTAACCACCGGGGGTCAGGGGGGTGGGGAGGACAGACGCTCAATGTAGGAGCTGCCCTCTGGTGGTCAGAGCACTCATATAGCAGGCATGCCGCTCAGCCAGAAGCTGGGCTTACTGCTGGAGAGCACAGCACCAATGGCAGAACTTCTCCCTCCTCCATGGCAGTGCTAAGGAACAGTAATCCAAGCAGTAAGGAGCAAGCCGGTGGGTAGTAAGGAGTGGCAAGCCACATGGTAAGCAAGCCACACGGTAAGGAGTGAGCAGGCAGGCAGTTAGGAGCAAGGAGTTCCAGATTGCGAGACAGATGTCAAACTGCCGGTTTAGGCCTGATTGTGCCTAAACCAGCAGTCAGAAATCCCCTGAGGGGTCCTAGATTGTGAGAGGGCACCGGCCTGACTGAGGGTCCCCTTCCCCCTCTACAAATTTTGTGCATCAGGCTTCTAGTGTGCATATAAGTTCTTTGGTTAATCTCTTCCCACTTCCTCTCTGCTTACCTATGAGGTTTGTCAGTCAATCTGTTCTATGCCTCCGATTCTATTTTATGCAACAGTTTATTTTGTTCTTTAGATTCCTTGTTCATTTATTTTGATTTTTAGATTTAATTGTTGGTAAATATGTATTTATTATCATTTTTGTGTTCATATTTTTATCTTTTTTCTCCTCTTCCTGCACCTATTTATCTATCCTGCATACCTTCTTCTGATTATTCTTGATTGCTAGTTTCATTATCTTATTTTTGCCCCTTAAATGTTTCTTTTCTCTGTGTTACTTAGAGGATCCTGTCTAAATTCAAAGACTTGAATTCAGAGACTTCACTCCTAACCTGTTTTATCCTTGCCTTCTGCAGCTTCTCTTCAGAAGTTACGATGGTGATTGTCTGGACAAAAACCATGAGTGTTAGTTGTGTAGGAAATATCTGGCATATGTTGTAGGTCAGATAAACTAAAATTACTCTAGAGACAAAATTGCTTAGTAGGATTAGGTAAATACCATAGCTCTTGTAGGTTAGTAGTAGAAAAATTCAGAGTAAAGATATCTAACATAGAAAGATTGCACCATTTTTGAAAGAATGCATTTTGGAATTCAGAATTAGAAAGTAAGATACATTGACAGCAAGAAATGTTCAGTGTACCCTTACAATTTTGGCTTTGCCTTGTAATTGATTCATGCATATATAAAAGAACAGACATCAGAATAATAAATGAATATTTCCCCATTTAGCAAATAGCTTTCTTTGCACAATTGCTCAATGTATAATCTTTCCCTTTGGATTTTCTTTTATTTTAATTTCTAATAATTTATATTCTCATTTAATTGTGAACATGGCCACAATAAATGGGAATAAATTACCAAGCAAAGTTTTATTAATGTTTGATCATCCTATATAATAAAAGGCTATTATGCAAATTGATTGAATGGTGGAATGACCAGTCACTATGATGCGTACTGACCACCACGGGGCAGATGCTCAACACAGGAGCTTTCCGCAGCCGCAAGCCCCAGGCCAGCCCTGGTGGGTGCCAGCAGGGACCCCGCTGGTTGCCCCACAGATCAGGCCTGATTGCCAGCCAGGCCTGCAGATCCTACACATGCATGAATTTCGTGCACTGAGCCTCTAATTTTCTAATAATACTGTTAACTCTCAGTAAAGACAGTATCAGGAAGAATCATATATGCAAGAACCAATAATTGTAGGATATGAAGGATATGAAAATTTGCATCTATGATAAACTATTTTGTAATCTAATATGTACAGAGTTGTTATTTTTTTACATTATGATATATCCATTGTATGGTAATGTTAGTTTTTGTTAAGGTAATGAATTTGAACAATAAACCTATAGTTGCCCTACCCTCTATAGGTAATAACTACCTTTCAGAGTTACTCTCAGGAGTAAGTACAAGTATGTATTTAAGACAGTGTCTGATACTTAGTAGATATTCAGTAAGTATTTATTATATGAAGAAACTATGTCATCTTAGTAGAAATAAAAAAAAACTATTCATATTAATGTCATAAAAAAGTACAGTATTGTCTGGAATAATGCCATACATAGAATAAGAATAAAACTTTTATTGACCGTCAATGTAACTGAATTTCTGAATTTTACAGACACTTTTCATTCTCTTTGAATAAAATGTTGATTGATGCCCATAATGTACTGGAATTTTAAGAATGGTAGGCTATTTCCCAGGAGGCCCAAATTAGTACAGTTGTTTGCTTATTCTTTATTTACCAACTAGAGGCCTGGTGCATGAAATTTGTGCATGGGGGGGGGGGCGGAGACAGGGGATGCCCCTTAGCCCAACCTGCACCCTCTCCTATCTGGGACCCCTCGAGGGCAGTCGGATATCCTTCTCACAATCCAGGACTGCTGGCTCCAAACGACTCACCTGCCTGCCTCCCTGATTACTCCTAACCACTCTGCCTGCCAGCCTGATCACCCGCTAACCACTACTCTGCCAGCCTAATTGATGTCTAACTGCTCCCCTGCAGGCCTGTTTGCTCCAAATTCCCTCCTCTGCCTGTCTGATTGCCCCCAACTGCCCTCCCTTGTAGGGCCTGGAACCTCCCAATGGCCCTCCCCTGCTGGCCATCTTGTGGTGGCCATCTTGTGTCCACATGGGGGGCAGGATCTTTGACCACATGGGGGCAGCCCTCTTGTATGTTGGAGTGTTAGTAAATCTGCAAATTACTCTTTTATTAGATAGGATAGAGGCCTGGTGCATGAGTGGAGGCCAGCTGGTTTGCCCTGAAGAGTGTCCCAGATCAGGGTGGGGGTTCCCTTGGGGCGAGGGACAGCCTGGGCGAGGGGCCTGTGGAGGTTTGCAGGCCTGCCAACCCCCCCCCCCCCCCCCCAGCAACCCAAGCGGAGGCCCTGGGATCTGGGATTAATTTGTGTATACAATTGAAACTTTGTAGCCTGGAGTGGAGCCAACCCTTCTGCTCGCTCAGTGGAGGAAGCCATTTCTGTTTGAAACTTTGTAGCCTACAGTGGAGGCCTAGGCCTACAATGGCAGGCGGAAAGCTTGGCTTCCTCTGTTGCCAGGGAAATCCAAGTCTCTGTTATCTCCAGCTCAGTGGCTGCTGCCATTTCTGTATCTTTTATAATTAAAACTTTGTAGCATTGAGTGGAGGCCTAGGCTGTCAGTGGCAGGCGGAAAGCTTGGCTTCCTCTGTTGCTGGGGAAACCCACGCCGTCCTCCTGCTCTCAGTGACGGCAGCCCTCTTTGTTGGGGTTTATTTGCATAATCTCCTGATTGGCTGGTGGGCGTGGCTATGGGCATGGCTTGTGGGTCTAGTGAAGGTATGGTCAAATTTGCACATTACTCTTTTATTAGATAGGATAATTAGTTTTGTGTATTCCCAAATCTGTTTGTGTTTAATATATTTGATATAATCAAGTAATTCACTTTAATTGTATAATAGTTGATGAAATATAAATGTAAAATGAGAGAAAGTTTCCATATATAAAAGTATCCAATGAATACTTTTGGAAAAAACTTCATGACAGTCAGTCACTTAAAATTTCCTGTCTGATGCTATGTGGATAAAATAACAAGACGGTTGGAAAATAAATAAGAAGACTACATGAATGTTCTACTTAAATTGCATTGCCAATATCTTTAAAGTTCCATTAAAAAAATTAAATACAAATTTACCAGCTTAGTTATGGTTATGTTTTTTATTCAAGAAAACCAGTTCTGGCCCAGCCTGCATGGCTCAGTGGTTGAGCTTTGACCTATGAACCAAGAGATCATGATTTGATTCGCAGTCAAGGCATATGCCCACGTTGCAGGCTTGATCCCCAGTGGGGTGTGTCGGAGGCAGCTGATTGGTGATTCTCTCTTATCATTGATGTTTCTCTCTCTCTCTCTCTCTCTCTCTCTCTCTCTCTCTCTCTCTCGCTTGCTCTCTCTCTCCCTCTCCCTCTCTGAAATCAATACAAAATATATTAAAAACACACACACATAAAAATCCAGTTTCGAACTCTGATTTATTAACTAAAATACATTTTAAAAAATGTCTTTAGCTAATATAAGATTAGTAAAATTCGGTTTTATGTAAAAATAATATGTTAGGTAAGTAGAATTTTTATGATTCTCCACAGTGGCTCACATTTTTTATGAACTTATTTATCCCGATCTGATTATATAAGAGAAGCTTTATACATATCATTGCTTCATATAAAATGGGTATTAAAGAGTGTGGTAATTGGTACCAGAAAGAATAATTTATCAGGGAAGATTTGAATTAGACTCACTTTGATGACCAAAAGGGCAAGGTCTTCACTGTCATCTGAGAAAAGAAATGATGAACAGAGATGAAGACATTTCTTTCCTTGGCCTAGTAGATACCACTGAGTGACAAAGTAGCAATTTGAAGACTAGTTTTCTGTAGTCACGTTTGGGCAATTGGTATAGCAAAAATACTACTGTTGATGATAATAATAATTTCAAGGTGTTAAAGAGTAGGGTACTATTGGTTAAATAGGCTCAATTAGTCTATTTATAAAGTAATAAAATTTAATTGTTAGTAATAAAATGCAAAAAAGTCCATGGAATGTAAATATTACCTAGAAATATTTCCAGAAGTCAAAAGGAAAAAATGGATAGAAAATTGGAATTGTTGCAATTAGTTTTAATTAAGAAGAACCCTAGGACATATGTCAATGGAATGTATGAATAGTCTATACACCTGAATGTGAATTTGTATAAAGGATGCTATTATTTCATTGAATCCTATCAAATTTCATTTTTAGATGTGCCTTTTTATGTCCTATTAATATTTAGTAGTGAAAAGTAGATTAGTATAGCAGCATATTAAAATGTCTAGCTCCTTATTTCAAGGTTATGAAGGTTAAAAGCATAAAACAATGTCTGGCACGTATAAGTATTTGGGATTTTTGTTTTGTTTGTTCTTTACACAGCATACCTTATTAATGAAGAGTGTAGACTGGAGCCAGAGTGCTTATTCACATTCTGCCTCTGCTACTTTTTAGTTGTGTGACTTGGGGCAAGTTACTTAATTTCTCTGTGCTTTAGTTTCTTATCTGTTTATGTGGGGTGAGATTATATATAAAATATATAACTTGTTTAATGCCTGACACAGAAATGCTGTATGTTTGCAGTTATTATAGGCAAAGTCATAGAGGTTTGCATTTTAATCTATATTCAAGCCTGCTATAAAAATTAACATATTTATTAATGATATAATGTCACGCCACAATTACAAACATAGGTATGTAGGCGCTTCATTATATTTTTAGTGTAAACTTTTAAAATGACATTACAGAAATGAAAAATGCTGGTAAAAAGATTATTTACAAGCAATATTCCAAAATTACATTTGTTTGTTTTTCAGATTTGTTTGCTTACTTAGGCAAAATTGGAAGCTCTACCTTTATTTCCTCTTTTTAAGTGAAAAAAAAAACTTAGGCCAGAGAAAAGTATATATTGTCTTGGTTTTGTATATTGCTGGTTTTTTTTTTTTTTTGTTTGTTTGTTTTTAGTAGTTATTTCTTTTAGACCTGTAATCATTGATTGAGCATTCTGATTTTCAGCAGAAACTACCTGATTAGGTTGATGTATAGTAAACCTAATGCTAAATCTCGACCTCAGTAACTAGCGTGTATTGAATATCAGGTCATTGGAATATTTATGAGTCTGTTATATAATTTAACAATTTCTATGAAAAGCCCACACATAGCATAAACTCCTTAATGGAATTAATGACAGCTTTGGTCGTCCTGGAGTAGAATGTTATTGCCAGCATGACAGTGGAGCTGCAGTCATCCAGCTCCAGTTCCTGATTAATGAGGTTAGTGAATTGCTTTAATCTCTCCTACTTATGTACAAAATAGGGCCACATCTCGTCTTTCAGATTTCTTCATTTATATTGTTATATGTGAACAAAAACTAATTTCTTATAGGTTAGAGATAATAGTAATTCACTTTAAGACAGGGGTGGGGAACCTTTTTTTCTGGAAAGGGCCATTTGGATATTTATAACATCATTCACATGCCAAACACAACTATGAACTTAAAAATTAGCCTGCTATATTTGATCAAACATTTAATTAACTCACCCTATTGCTTTGGTAGGGCCAGACCAATTGATTTCATTGGCTTTATATGGCCTACGGTCCAGACATTCCCCACTCCTGTGTTAAGGCATCTTTGTGGATAGTTACATAAATAATGTAAGATGTTTCTCAAAACAGTGTTACAAATAGAATGGTATAAAGTAAATTTTTTTGGTACAGGGTGCTGCATTTAAATTTTATTTTAGTGATATTGGAAGTTATAGAACAAAAATCTATATTGAAATATTTTTTAAAGATGGAGCTTATTATAAATAACAAAATGTACTTCTTGAATGAATTGTTTTAAAATACAACCAGGAAACCAGAATACATTAGAAACTGGTT